>PVHT020000015.1:36025021-36050678 GCA_004024745.2 Catagonus wagneri | reverse complement strand
TGTCATCTGCATACAGTGACAGTTTTACCTCTTCTCTTCCTATTTGGATGCCTTTTATTTCTTCTGTTTGTCTGATTGCTGTAGCTAGGACTTCTAATACTATGTCGAATAAGAGTGGCGAGAGTGGACATCCTTGTCTTGTTCCAGACTTTAGTGGGAAGGCTTTCAGCTTTTCTCCACTGAGTATTATGCTTGCTGTGGGTTTTTCATATATGGCCTTTATTATGTTAAGGAATGTTCCCTGTATTCCCACTTTGGTAAGAGTTTTGATCATGAATGGATGTTGGACTTTGTCAAATGCGTTTTCTGCATCTATTGAGATAATCATGTGGTTTTTAACTTTTCTTTTGTTTATGTGGTTTATGACGTTGATTGATTTGCGTACATTGAACCATCCTTGTGCACCTGGGATGAATCCCACCTGGAGATCTTTCTTATTTTCTGATACATACTTTTAATTGTATAAATTTCTAAGTACCACTTTAGCTGAAATCCACAAATGTTGGTATGTTGTGTTTTCATTTTCATTCCATTCCAAATAATTTCCAGCTTGCTTTGAGACTTCCTCTAAAATTCATGGTTTGGTTTCCAAGTGATTGGAGATTTTCTTCCTATTTTTATGTTATTATTTTCTAGTTTAAATCAATTATGGTCAGACATCATAATTTATATGATTTCAATTATTTTCAAATGTGTTATAGTTTGGTGCGGGACCCAAGATATGTTCTATATACCATTATTGAGTGAAGTGTTCTATAAAAGTATCTGTTAGTTCCAGTTGGTTGATGATGTTGTTCAGTCAAATACTTTTTATTATATTATGTTGTTAACAATAGGGAATAATGCTTACCGAGCATTTTCTATATTGCAAGCATTTCTATATTGCAAATATTTGTAATACCTACCTAAACTCTGTAAAGCAAATATCCTATTTTACAGATTAGAAAACTGACATTCAGAACTGTTGAGTATCATGCACAAGATCACACAAAAATAAAACTTTAAGGCCAGAATTTGAACCTGTTTTGTCTGACCGAAGATAGTGCTTTTCATTATACCGCCCTACTTTTGGCTTGATGTATGTACTAGTTGGTATGTTGTTTGAGGAATATTTTAAAATCTTATTCAATGTGTATTTCGTCTCCCTAACTAGATTATGAGGTCTCTGAAGTTAAAGATTGTATTCTTTTCCTTTTATGTAGTGTCTGTTGAAGATTCAGTGTGCAGTAAGCGCTTGATAGTTGCTTACTGACAAAATTGACTGAAATGTCCTATAAAAACCCTCCATAGGAATTGGATGATGGTGATCATAGCCACTGTCACTGAAGGGGAAATAAGTTGTTATCTCAGACCTGAGTTATATATTTTTATTTCTCAGTAGAGGTGCTAGTTGATATTTGGTGTGAGAAAATTCTTATTATAAGAACTGCACAAGACTTTTGAGCATTATAGGACATTTAGCATCCCTGGCCACCTCAGAGTTAATATCAGTATTTCTTCACAGTTATCTTCACCATAAAAAAAATTTCCATACAATTCCAAGTGCCCTTTGTAAGGGAAATATCACCCTAATTGAGAACCACTAACAGTTCCTGGTACATACAGTTGTTCAGTAAAATTTTGTGTGTAAAAGAGAGTAAGAACACCTCAATGAAAGTACCTCATAGCTCTGAAAATTGTGATGAAGGAAATGTCTGTCCAGGTCCACTTATAGGGAAGGGATGGACATGGCATCTCTAATTACTCTCACATTGTCTTTTACTTCTTAAGATTCCTTGGGTTTGTCCAAGATTGCAGTTCACCATCTCAGTGATGGTCAAGATTCGGTAGATAAGGAGGCACTTGTGTAGACTCGAAGGCATCAGTCCCTAATCGTTGTGCAAAGACCTCTCCCTGATTGTTGTATTAATTGATAGCTCTAAATTCTTTGTTGGACCCTGTGAGGAATCAGGCAGCTAGGTTCTAGTATGCTATTTTAAAAAGGAAGCAGGAAAAGTAACTCCGCATTAAACTCTGAAGTTGTAGTTTTCAACACTGGCAGTATATTAGAATCACCTGGGAAACTTTTTAAAAATTTGGATGCCCATGCCACATCCCAGACCAGTTAGATCAAAATCTGGTGATAGGATCTGAGCATGGTATATTTTTAAGCTCCCAGATGATTTTAATGTGAGAACAGTGTTGCGAACCACCAGCTTTAAAGAAAAAGGCTGAGCAGGTTAACAAATAAGATTTTAGATGATTTCAATGTGCTATGGCAAAAAGAGCATTGATAGATTGAAGAGTCAAAAGGAACTGGGTGATATTCCTGGCTTAGTTACTTAGCATCTGTGTGATCCTGGGTAATTTACTTATTTTCTCTGTGCTTCACTTTCTACATCGGTAAAACAGAAATAAACGTAGTACATGCTCCATAAAGTTGTTGTAAGAATAACATAAAATTTTGTGACTGGATTTAGCACAGTTCCTTATACTGAGTAGTTGAAGAAATCTTTTTAAAATATGTAGCATGAAACTGTGACTTTTGAGCTACACAGTATACTTTCAGCAAAGTTGGAGAAAAATGTATTTAGGACAGCAAATGACTGGGAGGACATCATTACTAAGAGGGGGCACTCATGTCAAGGAGGATAGTCAAATCCTCCACGTTCCCAGCTCCATGGTGATGGATCCCCTGCCCCCATTCACCGCAGACTGATGAAAGGAAATCCCTCGGGATCTGTCACCAGGATAAGTGACTCCTTTGTCGAGCCATCAGCACAGTAATACAAAGAGGGGAAACACACTTGGGTATCATCAAGACTGTTCCTCACGTCCTCCTGAAATGCATGGCACAGATGGAGAAACATCAGAAAACTCACTCACTTCTACACTGCAAGGAAGGAAATGCCTTCAGCTAGGCATAAATCTAGAGCCGTCACCATTTAGAGGACGAGTTTACTCCACTGCCCCCATCAAATAGTAAAGGATGGTACAGTGTTCACTAGTAAACCACCTTGAAGGAAAAAATCGGGACTGCACTGATGCTGCTGGTAGAATCTTTATAAATTAGGCACTTTGCAGCACCATCAGAATTTTGCTTCTAGCCATTGAGACATCTTTGGACTTTGAGAAATTGAGTGGACAAGGATGATTACCTGGAAGGCATTGCATCTACGTTATTCAAATGTCTACAGGCAGTCACAACGGATGAAGACACCCCCATTAATATATAACAACATGGGATAAAGATACAGGTCTCTAGATGAAAACATTTGGGCACCAATTTGGTCTGCTGGCACATTACCTCATTCATCCCTGAGCATTAATGAGTTAGCCTTTAAGTTGTTAGTCCATAACCTCCATTTCAGCAAAGGCTGCAGTCGTGATGAACAAAAATGTCTCATTTTACCCTATGCGGTATAATGCCCCAAGATAATTAAATTTGGGGTCAGCATTCTTCAATACGCAGAGTCAGCCCATCATGCCATAGCAGAAGCTCATAAAGTGGTTCAAATATCACCTAATGTACCACAATTTAACTTGAAGGAAAAGAATAATTTCTCCTTTAAATGGCTACAAAAATCTGTACAGCCAGACAACAAAATTAAACCAATCTGCCCACAAGAGGCATGTCTATAAAGTCTAATTTTTAAACAATTTTCTTGCTTTAAAATCAATAGCTCTAGCCCTTAAAATGCATAACTTGGTATTTTCTATAGAAGCTGCTAATGAGCCAGCACTAAAGGAGGTTTAGGTTGCTTTTGCCTTCCAAATTTGAGACTTGCATATGTGTATGAGCACACTTACACCTGCACATGTATTGGGGAGTGGGAGTGGAGTGTTGTATGTAGAGAATATCATTATTAACTTACTAATGATTTTATATTCCTAGCTCCTAGTGCAATGAAAAGCATGTAATATATATTTAATAAACATTTATTGAATAAAAAAATAAAACACATGCATAGAACCAAGTCTTCCACAACCCAAATCTGGTCTGATTAAAAAATGAAACAGTATTGTACAAGGCATCTGGCTGCCATATACACCTCAGGTACAAGAGTATTTTATTAAAACACTGAGTGGCCCTCAGAGACTTTACTGACCACATAAAAACTAATGAAATAATTCTCTGATGTGAAAAATAATTTATAGTTTATAATCAGAGTCTTTTACTGCTGAGTAAACAAGGTAATATGACAGATCATAAAATGAGAAATATATCCATACTACCATCTTCTGTATTGGTCATTTATTCCTAATTCCTAGAATCCATATATTTGGGGAAACAACTGGTATTTTAATTGTGGCTTAGAATTTTTAGTATGAATAAGAATATATTTTAGATAAAAGTTTACAAGACAATATATCTCATAGTCAATTTGATTCTTCCAACTGTTCCCAAAACATCTCAGTGGTGACTACAGGTCCCCAAACTCTCAGTATGAGTCAGTGAAAACACTCCATTGGGGATGGCTCTGCTTACTGCTCCAGCCATCTTGAGTGTCACTGAAGCTCAGCCCTTGAGCTTACTTTCCTCAGCATCTCAGGAGACCAGTCAAGAAGACAAACACTTTTGCTGTATTAGTGATTCTGCCAATTACACAGACATGGCTAAGCCTGGAGGGGGAAGTGGGGAGGGAAGTATAACTTGGACTTTAGTTCCAGAGGCTTTACTGTCGTAAGCACACAAACTTATCTGTGTCTACCAAGGGAACATCTGGAAAAAGCCCAACCACTGATGCTGGCCTGAAGCATTTTCGGTCAATACAGAAACAGAAAAGTGGCTGGTGAATACTTGTGACTTCTAGAGACATTCAAAGAATAAAGGTGGGTAATAAAAGACGGTGATGCTGTAGAGGAAAGTTCAAATGTTCCATATATTCAGCCGTTCCTAGTCAACTTGTACTTGTGCCATTCTTTCAAATGGAGACTGGGTAATTTGATAGGGATTGCATGGAACTGTAGGTTGCTTTGGGTAGTATGGCCATTTTTACAATATTTATTTTTCCAGCCCATGAGCATGGAATATCTTTCCATTTCTTTGTATCTTCTCTGATCTCCTTGATTAATGTTTTATAGTTTTTTGCATATAAGTCTTTCACCTCCTTTGTCAGGTTTATTCCCAGGTATTTGATTTTTTGGCTATAATGGAAATAAATAAATAAATAAACAAATAAACAAATAAATAAATAAAGGAGACTGAAGCTCTGTGTAGAATTTAGGGGACCTCAGTTCTATTCCTGACAATGTCACTGAGCATATGAGTGTACTCTGGATCTTTGTATGGCCAGCTTCTCTGCATTCAGATTCTAGCTTCTAACATCAACTCCTCAGAGAGGCTTTCCTTTCCACTCTACCCAATGTTGCCTTTCCAAACCCTGAGCTCTCTCTATTCTATTGGTTGGTTTTATTTTACTTATAATTTTGTCAATCAAAAATATTTATGTATTTTTTTGTTGGTTGTCCATCTCTTCCTTTAGATTTTAAAGTCCATGAGAGTATGCCTAGTACCTATCACATTGCCTGGAACACACCAAACATCCAGTGAATGCCCAAGAACAAAGTACATAACTTTTTTATAGCTTGAATTTAGCTCTAAAATTAAGAGAAACCACCTTGATTATTTCCGAGATTAGCATGATAACAAAGAAAGGATGGATTTGCAAATCCCTTGAAGAATATTTAACAATATAATTCTTTGACTATGTTTAGAAAAGACAGCATGGATACAACAATAACATTAGAATAGTGCAGAACCATATTTTAATGTAGATTCTGCCATTTAACAGTTACGGGATCTTGAGCAAAGCTTTGAGATGTTCTGAGCCTCAGTTACCTGGTGTGTAAGGTGTAAATAATAATAGTAGTTACTTGCTAAGATGGTTAAGATTAAATGAAATGATCTGTGTCAATCACCCAGTATAATGTGTGGCATTTATTAGCTACTTATTAATGGTATATAGTAATATATTCTGGATAACATTTAAAATGTTAACAACCAGCACTATGTACTGTGGAAATTTCAGTTCCCAAAGATGACCATTGAGGTGACGTAAAGCAGGCAGCCACAACCTCAGAGGGACACAAAGGCAGCAGGCATTTACTTATAGGTTGCTGGAGACTAATCTAGCTTTCTCTTTCAGGGTCTGACTTGGAGCCCGCGAGAAGATGGAAGCCAGTATTGTGAAGGCCAAGGTGGGCTGGCAGCTGTCAGGGAAGCACCCAGGGAGGAGGGGGCTCTAGAACAGCAATTTAACCATGATCATAAAGCTATTATTTTTGGCCATGCCCAGCATGGGGAAGTTCCCCAGGCAGGAATAACCCATGCCACAAGCACCAACCCAAGCCACTGTGAGAATGCTGGATCCTTAATCCACTGAGCCACCAGCAAACTCATAGAACTTATTTAAAGTGCGACCTGTCTATTCCAGTGCATGCTTTCTGAGTATTTGCCCTAACTCTACTTAAGCTGTACAGATAATTTTCCTAGAGACTGTCACTGGACATTTGCAGCGATCTTGTTAGTTCAGAAGAGCATGTGTTATTATGCCTATTTTCTAGATGAAGTTAGTATGACCCGGAAAGAATTACCAAATACTATGGAGCATTTGGAGCATTTGAAATTGGAACTCAAACCCAGGCATTCTGACTCTAAATCCAGTGATGTCAATTCTCTGTTCAGTGCTATAGTTTGGCCTTCACTATCCCAACTCTTAACAAGAAAAACAATATCAAAATAAAGTACAGTTAGATATTGTCAATCTCCCTGATTAAGAGGTTGTAGAAATGTGCTTTCTCAAGGAACTATAGGTGAAGCAGCTCCCGGTTTCCTGTGTTCTGGTAAGGACATGGATTCCATATTTCTGAAAGGAGAGTCAGAGGTTGTTAGCCCCTTTAAGTGGAAAGCATGCTGTAGAAAGGACAACTGGGTTTTGAGTTCCAGCACTTACATTAAACCCGAGGGCAACTTTGGGCAATTTACTTCCCTTTTTGATGCCGCACTTTCTGGATTTCTCCCTCTTGAAAGCAGTATTAGATGAGAGTAATAGATATCACCCTTTTTACTGCCTCAACACGCTGGACAATCACAACACAGTGATCAGTAACAAGAGTTCAGGTAGAAAATAATTCTTAGCAAGGAGCAAGTGGCAGAATCTAAAGGGGATTCTGTGTGGTTTGAACAGACAAACTAGGAGATTCCCAACCATAGTAAAAGCTAATATTTGCCACGTGCTTAGCATGGACCAGGTACCGTGCTAAGTGCTTTACATGAATTATTCCATCTTCGGAGTAAATTAGTGAAGTGGAGTAGGAATATTTTG
Source organism: Catagonus wagneri (assembly GCA_004024745.2). Classification (NCBI taxonomy): domain Eukaryota; kingdom Metazoa; phylum Chordata; class Mammalia; order Artiodactyla; family Tayassuidae; genus Catagonus; species Catagonus wagneri. Next base: position 36,043,371 of record PVHT020000015.1, on the reverse strand, counting down.
ATACTCTCAGGTTAAAGATGGAGAAACTGAAGCTCAGACAGGTTAACTAGCTTGCCCAAGTTCACACAGCTAGTAAATAATAGAATTAGATTCTAATCCACATAAAATTGACCCTGGAGTTTTTCCTCTTACCCCTATATGGTATTGTTTTATATTCTCCCTCCCCTCATCCGCTGCTGTCTTGCAAACACACAGCTGACAATGAAAGACCTAGTAGGTTTGTAGAGTCCCTCCAATGTCTAAGATCTGTGTCCTTGATTTTATGCCCAGGTTAAACTTTAGCTGAGCACAAGTTCAGTGCTGGGTAGAAGGATGTGGAAGAAGGAAGGAAATTAGGATTCACTGAGACCTACTCTTCTTCCTATACATTGCTAGATATTTTACAGATATCTACCATACCTTTAGTCCTTACAACCAGTCTTACAAGACTGGTGTTTTATCCTTGTTTACAAAGAAGACTCAGAGAGGTTAAGACCATTGTCCAAGGTCACAGAGACAATAAGTGGCAAAAGCTGAGATTCAGACCCATTCTTCTGACTCCATATTCAATCCTCATTCCTTTAAACCTTGTATCCAGTAGGCTGGAAGTTAGCAAGAAGTAGGTAAGCCAGGATGAAACGTTTGTCATAGCTGACATATACACAATGTCATGTACTAGATCGTCAGGACCAGCCCCTGCAGATGTGTGTTTAAGGATTTAAACTGTACATGTCTCACTATTGTCATGCATATCCCTTCTGCAGACCTGTGGTGGCCCAGTGGGAGCAGTCAATACCAGTGAGCTGAGCAAATTCTTCCTCGTGGGCCTCACTGATGATCCTCAGCTTCAGCCCATCCTCTTTGCCCTCTTCTTCCTCATCTATGCAGTCACTGTGGTTGGAAACTTGGGCCTCCTTGTTCTCATTACGGTCAACTCCCAACTCCATACTCCCATGTATTTCTTCCTCAGCAACCTGTCCTTTCTTGATTTCTGTTATTCTTCAGTCACAGTCCCCAAAATGTTGATTAGGTTTTTCTCTGGTTGTCAAAGCATCTCCTTCTCTGGCTGCGTGGTCCAGACAAGCTGCTTTTTGATCTTTGCTGTCACTGAGTTCTTCCTTCTAGCATCCATGGCCTATGACCGTTACATAGCCATCTGCAGTCCTTTGCTCTACCATACCGTCATGTCCCCAAGGCTTTGTTTGCAGCTAGTGGCTGCTAGCTATGCAGTGGGCCTGATGAACGTGCTGCTTCTCACTAGCACAACTTTTCATCTGACTTTCTGTAAGTCCCATGTTATCACTCATTACTTCTGTGACATTCCTCCCCTCTTAAAACTTTCGTGCTCTGACACACAGCTCCTTCAGCTTCTTCTCTTTGCCTGTGGTGGTTTTAATGTGTCTGTGTCCCTGGCAGTAGTCCTGGCCTCCTATACATGTGTCTTCTTGGCTATCATCCGAATCCCCTCAGCCCAGGGCAAACACAAGACATTCTCCACTTGTGCGTCCCACCTGACGGCTGTCAGCCTCTACTATGGAACCACAGTGTTCATTTACTTGCATCCTAACTCTGAGTATTCACTAGGCAGGGACAGGCTAGTGTCTGTTTTCTACACAACGGTTATCCCCATGCTCAACCCCATGATCTACAGTCTGAGGAACAAAGATGTGAAGGAAACATTTGGGAATGCTCTCAAGAAGATGTCACAGTTCTTCTCCCTGCGCACAGCCAGACTGCTGTGATATTCAGTGCAGGAAAGGAAGGACAGAAAAGGGAAGGAGAAGTAGGTGACATATTTTTGGCCACCAATTACTTCTCATGCATTATTCTAGAAATCTTAGTCTAGGCCTTGAATCCTCTCTTCAACTCTGGAAGGCGTGTATTATTATCTTAATTTTACAGATGAGAAAATTGAGGCCCTGAGAAGTTTGGTGATTTGTCCAAGGTCAGATAGCTTAATGTAGTGGAACTTAAACGTCAATTCAGGATTGTCTAACAGAAACTGCCTTTCTACTGCATTACACTGTCTCCGCATGTCAAGATGCCACCATCTCTCTTAATCTGCAGAGTCTAAGGTTTCCGATTTTTTTTCCCTTTTTGGTAAATCTGGTCTCTAGAATTTATAATAGATTCAGTCTCTTAAGACTCTCTCCCTTTCCCTTAGCCAATTCTTTACCTGTGGCTTTTTATCATACTTTATCACGTCATTAAATTAACTGAATACAGAGCCCCCTACCAGATGCAGGGGTGGAGAGTGATAAAAAGGAAGGAAGTTACGGTCAGTAACTTTTGCTATGTTTCAATTCATTTAGGGAAGCCAGAAGATCCCTCCCAAGTGGCAAATGAACTATGACTTTTCATTTAAATTGACATTTATTGAGTTCTATGCAATAAATGTCAAATCATTTACCTCATAATCATCCTACAAACTCTGTGATGTAGATTCTATTGTAGCTCCCATTTTACAGATGAGAATAACTAATATAGCTAAAAAGGGTTAAGTAACTCACTCAAAGTAACACAGCTAATGAATGGTGAACACAGAATTTGAATCCAGGTCTGTTTGGCCAAAGAGCTTATGTTATTTCCCTTCTACTATGTCAGCTCCTGCATTACTGGGCTGCCTATCAGTAAGCACCAGTAAGTATAAACTGTAAGGCTGAGAGTCAGGGCAAAGAAAGTAGGATGAATTGGATTCCTAAGAGAGCCTCTAAGAGGAGATGGGTGGCTTGAATAAAATCTATAAAGAGTGAATAGTAGTAGGAATAGATGAGTAGTACAGGGAATGAGAGGTACTGGGGATCAAAGCCTGAGATAAAAGAATCTAGATGCATAAAGGTCCAGTTTGACTGGATCAGGGTAGAAGGCAAATTTAGAAGCAAAGGCCATTGACAAAATAGGAAGATGGTCAAGTGGGGCCAATATACCTTCTTTGTAGGTCTTACTAATATCTAAATAATTCATTACTATCCTATGTGGGGAAGTTATAAATAGAATTCTGATTTCCCTAATTTGACCCAGATGGCTTTGAGTGTGTAGCTACTTACAGTTGTGTTAAGAATCATGTTTTATGCAGGCCAAGACCTCCATAAAACCTTATTCTCTGTCTACAGTCCACGCTACTCAGATTACCCAGACAACCAGCAAATGGGAGGCCTTGGTCACAAGAAGCTATCATGGAATTACTTCCTGACCCAAAACTTGTGCGCAAGTTAGGGTAGGAAAGCTCAAACAAATGTGGTATAGTGAAGCTGCTTCAAGCCTAAAGGCAGCCAGACCTAGAGGAGAAACTTGCTTTCTGACACCTTCCTTATTGGGAGTTCCTCCACCCTTGAGCAGACTTTTCTCTATTTTATCCTTTTTCTTGACAATTGCCATAGCCTGCTAACTGGTTTCAATGCTTCTAGGCTTGCCCTGACCGATTTATCCTCCACACTGCTGCCTGATGATTATTCTAAGCAGAAGTCTGTCTATATCCACTGTTCTACTTTAAACTCTTCACTGGCTCTTCATTGTCCTCACAATAAAGTCCAAATCCATTAACTTACAGGTTCTTCATAATCAAAACCTTACCTCTCAAACCCTATCTCTCACAATCCCTCTTCCCTTCCCCACTTCATATACTCCCCTTTCTACTCACTATTTTATTCATTCACAGTGCCCTCACTTTTCATCAGTGAAAGATCTTCCCTCTATTTCTGATCATGATCTTCCTCCTGAGCTGACCAAAAGTGTTCACCCCTCCCTGGGAACTTTAGAACCAGTGATTACAGTATCCAATCAACCTATAATCCTATGCTGCCTTATTCTGTTCCACTTATATTCATATCTTGCTTCCTCTATATTGTGTGTTTTGTAGGGAAAGACCAAGGTGGGTCATAGCTATGTAACTACTCAGTGCCTGGAACCAGGATGTCATTAACGAAATGTTGTTTGTGGAAAGAATAAGAACTTTTCATGTACTACATCTTTGGGCTTTGCTGTGGGCATTTGTATCTACTTCTGAACCCTCCAAAAAGCCAGAGGTGTGTTACTAATTCACCCTCTCTTTCGTTTTTCAATATTCTACATCCTTTCCAGCATTTACTTCCAGTTTGACTTGTTCACATACCTCTGCCCTCTCGGCCAGCATTATAACTCAGCCTTTGCAAATACATTGCTTTCTATTGATTTGATCTATATGTGTTGTATTCCCAACTAGATTAATGTTCTTTGAGAAATGGATCACCTCTGTATTTGGCTTTCCTGGTAGTTGTGAGCTGTGCAAAACAAGTGTCCATTGGGTAAACATATATGTGCCTATAGCTGAAGAGCACTTATGTGGAGCTCAAAGAAGAGCAGAGGTAACGTTGGTGACTTGTAGAAAGCTTCCAAGAGATGCACATTCAAAGCAACTGCTTTTCTTGGTGAATGAGGTGACTCCTAATTGTCACTGGCCTTGCCTAGGCAATATGACCCGATCAGCTTGATTTAGTATTCCTTGTTTGGACTTCATTCAAAGCAATATGCCTTGCCCTCTAAAACGAAGTCATCTTGAGAACATATTGAGAGGACAGGGCTTGTATTTACTAATATTATGTATAGTAGTAATAAGAGCCTAGCAAGAGCACCTCTGGCTGATTGAATGCCTACAAGCCCAGAATTTATTGTTTTACACACAATTTCTCATTTTATTTTATAGACAAAGAAACTGGGGCTCTGAGAAATGAAACAATTTGACAGAACAAGAGAAAAATTGACAAATCCTTATTACTAGAAGGAAAATTTTAACACACCCTTCTCAGAAACTGATAAAGCAGATATGTAAAAATAAGAATATATAACATTAAACAACACAATTTGAAGTTTGAATTAATACACAAACATATATACATATCAAATGCTGGGTCCCTCCAAATATAAGATATACATTATTTTCAATAACATTTGAAACATTTACAAAACTAGAACACAAGTATCAAAGGAAGTCTCAATAAATTCCATATAAGCAATATCACATTAATAACATTCTCGTAAAATGCAATAAAATAGAAGTTAATAAAAAAAAATACTGCCCAAAGCTCCCTATACGTTTGGACAAAAAAACTTGTAAATGGAAAAAAATTAATGAAAAATGACACACAATTATTACTGAATGACATATCAAATTGTAGAGTGTAACTGATGTGATATAAGAAAATATGATGCATGCAATATGAAACCAAATAGCTGAATACTGACATGTTAAGCATTCAACTCAAGAGGTTAGAAAAGAATCCTGAAGCAAACCAGAAGAAAGTAAAAGAAAGGAAATGAATATCCAAACAGAAATTAATGAAATAGGAAACAAAAATTAAAATGATTAACAAAGCCAAAAATCTAGTTTTTTGAAAGCTTAATAAAATAGACAGTACTGTGATCAGACCAAATAAGTAAAAAAGAATGAAGACCTGGAGGAGAAGAGAAGATGGCAGAGTAGTAGGACGTGAAGCATAGATTAGCTTTGTTTTTAATTCATATGAATGAATTTACAGTATGTACTCCTGTTTTGTCTGGCTTTTTCCATTCAGTGTTATGCCCGGGAGTCATCATGTTGTTGCGCATAGCGGTAGTTAATTCTTATGTATGTAAGTAGATACTACCAAGCAGTTCTTCAAAGTAATCTTTCAGCACTTTACACTCCTTCTAGCAGTTTATGAGAGTTCCATTGTTCTCCATCAACTTGCTAACACTTGTTACTCTCAATTCTTTTACTTTTAGCCATTCTAATGGGTAATACAGCTATTTCATATGGTTTTACTTTATATTCCCCTTATAAATAATAAGGTTGATCCATTTACATTTAGTAGATAACTTTTTTTGTGAAGTGCCTGTTCAAGAAACACTGAGGGTTAGGGGACTCAAGGAAGGAAAGGGAATTCGTGAAGCAGACAGCTGGGAGTGCTGATCACTTACCTTACTGCACAAATCAAACAAGCAAATATTTGACCATTTAATTTAACCTGATTTTGTAGGTGACCCTCATGCATTGTTGGTGGGGAAACAGTACTAATGTGGAAAACCGTATAGCCATATCTCAAAAAATTAAAAATAAAACTGCAATATGATCCAGCAATTTTCCTGGTTTTTATCCAAAGAGAGGAAGACACAAGTTTGAAAAAACACAGTGCTTATGTTCATAGCAACACTATTTACAATAGCCAAGATGAGGAAACAGCCTAAGTGTCCACTGATGGGTGAATGGATAAAGAAGATGTGGTACATATGCACAATGGAATACTCTTCAGTTGTTAAAAAAAAAAAAAAAAGGGACGAAATTGTCATTGTGACAACATGGATGGACCTTGAGAGAATTATGCTAAGTGAAACAAGTCATACAAAGAAAGACAAATGCCGTATGACTTCACTTATATGTTGAACCTAAAAAGCAAAATGAACAAAACAAAAATCATAGATACAGAGAACAAAACGATGGTTGCCAAAGGGAGGGGAATTGGTGAGTGGACTAAGTCAGTGAAGGAAGTCAAGAGGTACAAACTTACCATTATAAAATAAACAAGTCATAGGGATGTAACGCACAGTCTGATGACTACAATCAATTTTTGTGAAGCATACTTGAAAGTTGCCTACCGAGTAAATCCTAGAAGTTAACTTTGTATGGTGAGGGGTGGTAACATTTTGCAGTGAATACAAATATTTAATCATGTTGTTTACCTGAAACTAATGTAATGTTGTATGCCAGTTATCTCTCAGTAAACTTGTTTAAACTCAGAGAATCAAGACCTGAATAATCATTATGAGCAATGAAAATGGGGATATTACTAAATAAACATCTTAGATTTTTAACATAATAAAAGCCTGCTATGAGATATGCCAATAAATACAAAAACTTTGATGAGATGAGAAATTCTGTATAAAAATAAAAATTAGCAAAATTTTATTCAAGAAAAAATTTAAAACATGAATAGACCATTAGACACTGAAGAAATTCAATCAGTAGCCAACCTTTTGATATCAAAGGTACAAATCCCATATTCTTTCACAGGTAAGTTTTATCAAACTATCACAGAACAGGCAATCTCTACATTACATAAAATATTCCCGACAACAGAAAAAGAGGACACGCTATCCAGTCCATTATATGAGGTTAGTGAAGCCTTGATACCAAAGCCAGACAAGCTTACTTAAAAGATGAAACATTATATGACTCTTACACTTCTGATAAAAATCTCAAAATTCCTAATTAAATATTAATTAACTGAACTCAACAAATGTATAAAAATAATACTATATAATCAAATGGGCTTGTTTTCAGGAATTAAGTGATAGTCTATCTTTAGAAAATCCATTACGACAAATCACTACTTACGCTGATTAAAGAGAAAATAATATGTACTCATCTCAATAGATTTTTAAAAATTAAGTGAAATTCACTCTCTATGGAAAAAAACCCTCTAAACAAGTTAGAGGGAAAAGTTTAATCTCACTAAGATTATCTACCTAAAACCTATGATAAGCATTATGATTAATGTAGAAGCTTTAGCAGCTTTAATCAGAGCCATCCACAAGATGAGGATGCCTGCACTCCATATTACTACTTAATCTTACATTGGAGGGATATTGTGAATTCAATCAGACAAAGAATAGAAATAGATTTAAGCATTGAAATGGAGGAAAGTGTCATTATTTATTGACCACCTGATTGGCTAAATAGAAAAACAAAGAGAATTTTTAGACAAATTATTTTAACTTTTAAGAGAGTTCAACAATATTGTCACATAGAAGATAATTTTTAAAAATCAATAATTTTCCTATCCTATAGCAAAAACAATTAGAAAATAGAATGTTTTAATAGGTATTATCCACTGGTTAAATGAAAAAATGGTAATATCGTGTTGTTGAAGATGTGGAACAACTATCAGAACTTTGCATATATTGCTGGTGGAAATGGTATAGCTATTTTATGAAATGTATTGGCAATTTTTATAAAGTTAAACATATACTTATTACCCAGCAACCCCATACTAGGACTTTACCCAAGAGGGATGAAAACATTGTCATGTGAATGTTCCAAATAGCTTTATTAATTATAGACAAAACCTGGCCACAACCATAATATGGGGAATGGATAAACTGTGATGCATCCATACAATTAAATACTAGTCAGCAATGATTGTTGTACATCTATAAATGTAGTAAAATTCATTAAGTATTAAAAAACAAAAAAAATGCTAGTCAGCAATAAAAATGAAACTACTGATATAAGCAAAACATGGGTGAATCTAAAAAACGTTATGCTGAGCAAAAAAAGTCAGGCACAAAGACTTATATACTATATAATTCCACATTTAAAAAAACCTAGATGGGAGTTCCTGTTATGGCTCAGTGGTAATGAACCCAACTAGGATCCATGAGGATGCAGGTTCGATCCCAGGCCTTGCTTAGTGGGTTAAGGATACGATGTTGCAGTGAGCTGTGGTGTAGGTTGCAGTTGCAGCTCAGATCCCGTGTTGCTCTGGCTGTGGCGTTGGCTGGCAGCTATAGCTCCAATCGAACCCTAGCCTGGGAACCTCCATATGCCGTGGGTGTGGCCAAAAAAAAAAGAAAAAATTAATTTTAAAAAGTTTAAAAACCTAGAAACAGATAAAATATTATGAAAAGAAATGTATCAGTGGTTACCAGGGACTCGGTGTGAGTGGAAAAGATTCACTTTAAGGAAACATTTTGGAGTGATGGGACTTTTCTGCATCTTGATTGTAGTGATGGTTATATAACTATATACATTTGTCAAAACTCATCACTTCATTGGTGAATTCAACTGTTTGTAAATTATACCTCAATAAAACTAGTTAAAATAAAGCTATCATTTGTAATAACAAGCAACACTATTAAGCTCCTAACGATAAATTTAACAGAAGATGCCCATGATCTTATGGAAGATATTGTAAGCACTACTGAAAAACATAAAAGGAGATATATATACTTTTTAACTCATTAACTTAAAGATGTCCCTAGTTTCAAAAATTAATCTATCAATGGAAGGTAATTCAAAAGTTCCAAAAAGATTCTTCATGAAAATTAACTTGATTCTAAAATTCATATGAAAAATTAAAAGACCAAGAATTTTCAAGACAATTATGAAAAATAAATAGGAACCAATTATCCTACAAATATCAAGACTTAGAAAAGAGTATATTACACTTAAAACAGTGTAATGTCATTTGGAGGAAAGAGAGACTCAGACACAAATCTCTGAGTACAGGTGACCCTTGAACAATACAGGGGTTGGGGTGCCAACCCTCTTTGCAGTCAAAAGACTGTGTATAATTCACAGTTGGCCCTTCATGTTTCTGGTTCCACTCATACTGTAGTAGACCCACCCAGTTCAAACCCATGCTTTTCAAGGGTCAACTGTATAAAGAACTTTGGTATATGACAGAACTGACATTGTGGATCATGAGAGGAAAGGATGTATTATTCAATAAATGGTATAGAAACAATTAGTTTATCTTATTGGAATAAATTTCCTGTATTTCATCATATACAGAAATAAATTCCAGATGGATTCAATAACTAAATTTTTAAAAACCTAAGTTTTAATATAAATTTAGAGTAATATATTAATGATATTGAGTCAGAATGGATTTTTTGAATAAGATGCAAAAAGTACACATTTTAAGTGATTGATAAATTTGACCACATCAAGAAGAAAAATCCTTCCATCTTTCTAATGCTATAAAGACATTGCAACGAAGTTAAAAAAGCAAGCAACAGACTTGGAGAAGATATTTGCAACAAATATACAACTGACAGATATAGACTACATGAAGGACTCCATTTATTAAACAATCCAGATTAACAGTGGCCCAAGTATTACTGGACAAGGCACAAAAGAGAAAACCTGAAAGGCCAGTAAAAAGATGAAAACATGCTTTTATCCTCACTAATGATCAGGGAAATGCTAATTTAATTAGCACAGAGATACTATTGCATCAGATTACCACAAATAAAAACATCTGTTAATACCAAATGCCTGCAAGAATGTGAGGAAACAGATACTGTTTACACTGCTTGTAGGAATATGTGTTTGTACATCCAATTTGGAGAGCAATTTGGTAGTACCTATTAAATATGAAAATATAATTATACTCTAAGCTTGCAATTCAACTCCTAGGTACTTTAACATGAAAAAACATATTCAAGAATATTCACTGCAACATTGTTCATAATGGCTAAAATTTACTAACCTGTGTGTCCATCCTTTTCTAGCTTAAAAGTTTCCAGCTTTTCAATGTATAAGAATCTTCCATCCTTTTAGCAATCCATCCAGTGCAACCTCAAACCAAGGGTCTGAGAAAAATAATTCGAACTGTATGACTTTTATTTATAGCAAGTAAGCTACAAGGAAAAACAAAAAAACCCACAGTATTCAGTATAACAGGGAGTGAGATAAATCACCAATGAGTGAATAAGAACTAAAAGTATCAACAAAGATAGGTCTGAAGAAACAATGTGAAGTGGTGGGCGTTGGGGGAGAAGCAAGCTGCCAAAGTTAGGCCATTTGTACGAAAATTAAAACATACAAAATGTTATCACATTGTTTATAGCTACACTGGTATGGAGTAGGATGAAAACATGAACATGGAGGATACACATCAGCTTTAGGATAGTGGATGCATCCGGGGCTCGAGAGAAATGGGGTTGGGGACAAAAGGAACTTTCATCATATATAATTTTTATTTCTTAGACAACAGGCTCTGCCACAAAATAAATAAATAATGGCTGATCCATATGCTAGGGCACTGCAAATGTTAACGTGAATGAGATTGATCTGTGTATCCAGATACTGAAAGATCTCCAAAAGGTATTAAATTTAAAAGCTCTGAAATTATGTATTCTGCAATCACTTTTGTGTAAATATGAAAAATATGTGTATATACATTCAGGTATAAGCATATAAAAATTCTTAAAGCACCCAGAACAATTTATAATAGTTGCCTCTGAGGAGAGAGACTGTTGGAGGAAGTATTACTTAACACTGTTCTAATTACTCACCATGTGCAAATTATGTATTGTTCATTAAACTTAGTTTTTGAAAAATTCATGGACTTAAAATCAAAGACCTGACACTTTGTGTGATCTTTAGGTTAGTATTCTTTGTGTACTGGAGGTTATATAACATCTATTGAATTTTCTTTTAATAAAACTTCCTGCTGAGCCTTAGTGATGAGTGTGCTGACAGTCACAGGGGAGGTGTCACTTTGGTGAGCTGTCCAGCTGAAACATTTTTCTAATTTCCCTCAAGGCCAAGAGCTACATCTGAGGCATCTTTGCATCTCTGACTATACCTAGTGGAGATCTTTGCCCGTGTTAGTAAATTATATTCAGATAATTTTTCCTTCATTCTTTCATTCATTTAGTCACGTAGCAAATGTTATTAGAGAACTACATTTCACTGCGAACATAAAAGCTTTTCAAGTACTTTGTACTTTAAATAGATTTCTCTGGGATGGCCAGAGATTTGGGACTGCTCTTGCTTCTACGGGAATGTGAGTTAACATCAAAAAACCAAGACACACATGAACTTCAGGGTTATGATCCATTCATATGTTCTCAAATACTTAGAAATATTTTCTTCCACGGTTTCTTTTGGTAAAGTTGAATAACGATGAAGGAACAAGATGGTCTTACTGACAATGACAGTGAAGTTACTATTGCCTGGAGCCATTGCCTCCTCTCCTTTTGCAATAACCGTCATTCTTCTCTGAAGTGAGATAACAGTTTCCTTCCTAGACTTCTTGCCTTGAGTCTCTTCCTTTACCTCTAACTTATTTGCGTAGCTACTCAAAGTATACAGCTTTCTAAAACACAAACATGACTATGCCATACCCTATCTAAAAACCTTTCTCATTGACCTCAGGATCAAGTCCACACTCCTTAGAATGGTGTATGGGCCCTCCATTTTCTTCATCTGCCTATATCTCCAGCCACCTCTCCTGTCACTCTTTAGTGGCACATGCTCTTCCCTCTGATTGAAACACTTTTCACTGACTTACTGGCTTGAAATACTTCTTTCAATCCCTCAACACCCAATTAGTTGTAAAGATTAATGAAACAATAGATGGAAAAGTACTTTAGAAAAAATTAAACCAAAAAAATCCCCAAATGACAGCCCTTCAGTAGACCTTTATTGTAACCATCTCCCTTGCAAACTGATTCCAAAACTTTCTCTGTGCTACATCTTCATGTTATACAGAGTTCTTTGGTTGCATTTATCGTGTTGTAATTCCATTGATTTGTTTACATGTCTGTCATTTCCACTAATCATTGAGTTCCTAAGTCATGGATTCAGCTTCCCAGCCCTTCTTCATCTTTATATCCCAGCATTTAGAGTACTGACCGACACAGAGGAAGGGCCAGATATTGTTTGTGAACTTCATAGCCAAATGGTGACATTGATGTAACAAAGGCAATGGTCATATCTCTACAAGTGCTGTGGTTTGTATGATGCTTCACAAAGCCATCAAAGAAACGAGAATGGCCTAAGTGCTATACAGAGAGGTTTTACTGTCACAATGAGCTCTTTTCTACATAGCCTGGAAACCAGATAAACCGGCACTGCAAAAACTTACTCAGGAGGCCAGATGCAATCTGTCGTCCAAGGATGGAAAAATGACAAGGTAACTGGTTTTAAAAACTACCTCACAGCTTGTTTAAAAGGACTTTTAATTTGATTATACAATCCAAACTATAACAGTTGTGCTTATAATTAGAATGTAGAATTCACTTAAAGTTGGCTGAAGGCTTTGGAGAAAAGAGATTTCAATGTTTTCAGGCTACATTTAGTTTTTTTAAAAAGTAAGAGTTTTACTTCCAGTTTTAGGAGTCCAGATATCTGTGAACTTAACACCATCCTTGACTTCTATGATCAGTGACATCATTGACACACTCTTCAAATATGATATTAGCATGGAGCATATAGATTTCTAGTTGATAAAAGATTTCCTGTACATCATCTCACTGGAGTGCCACAGCAACCCTATGAGGTCAGCAAGGCAGAGATTATCGCTCCTATTCAAGATAGAAAAAACTGGGATTTATTAAAGATAAGTGACACACCAGATTGCACATTGCAGTAGGAGATCCAGGTCTAAAACCTAGATTTTCTGTCCCTAGTTTCGGGACTTCTTTCACATTGTACCCTTCCCAAGTTATTGCTTGATGTTTTCAGCAGCCTCTGGGAGCTGGCCTAAATGGATCGTGGCTCTGACCCATGTGACATGTCAGATACTCCAATTTCCAGCTTCACACTATTAGTCAGCAATCACTGAATGGAAGTTCAGGATGTCATGAGAATCCAACATTGATCTCTCAATTAAAAAGCAAATCTCCCCTGGGAGCCAAACTTAAAGATAATTGGTTTTCTTATTTGAACCGTATCCACCAGTCCCTGCTTGCAGAATGTTGTAGGAGTGTTTAAAAGATAGATAGATACATAGGCAAGCATTGGGCTCTTTCTAAACCCAAAGGAGGTCACTGCAGGAGCTAAAAATGCTTTGGTCACAACCCCCTGGAAACTAAAAATCCTTTAGGGTAAAGTACTCTTAGTACTTCCTTTTGGTAGCCTGGGGGCTCCAGGGACGTTAGTGAGAAAAGTATAATTGTGCAGATATAAAAGGAAAGGTTGGGAAGCTCCGATTCTTAAGGTCCTGCCAGATCTTTTGAAAGGACATGTCTTAAGGTATCTGTCATGCTGTTTTTGGATCTCCTTCTGGTCAAACAACATAGTAGCGATAGAGCAAACTAGCTCCCTGTCTTAGCCATGCATTTTGGTTTCTGCCAAGTATTTTGGACTCCATATATACGGATGGAACAAGAAGACAGGCTCTGAGGAAGCAAAGTGAACGTCTATACCCTAGGGTCATCGTAGCCATCTAGGGATGGCTTAAGTTTCCAAACTCAAGTGGAAGAAAAAGGTGAGGTAATTATTTTGATAATCACTATCCACAACCATCTTTACCCCCCTTCTCCTCTTCTAAAAGATGATCGTTCTTTCTTGCCTAAAGATAATGCCTCCACTTGTTTATTTCCCCATCCCATCCTATCTAACCTCCTCTGAGACCCTCCTTGCTCCATCAGTCATCCTTTTGCATGTCTTTCATATTTACTTCACTCTGGACTTAGATTCTTCACCTAGAATCTTGGTCAAGTTTCTCCTTTGCTAAAAAGTCAAATCGAGAATAAACAAGAATATCTTCTCTCAATCCTCTCTCTTTTCTACCTCCACTTTTTTTTTTTGCTCTCTCTCCCTCTCCTTTACTTCACCAACAGTCTTTTAATAATAACCCACATTTGTTGTTTTTACTTTTCACCTCCCCCACCTCAGTGTAGTCAGGATTCTTGCCCAGCATTCCGATATTCATGGCACCTTCTTTACTATCAATCCCGATGGCTCCTTTCCTCCCTTGGAAACTCTCTTTGTTTTTTCCACTTTAACCCATTTAAAAATCTTTTTTGGTATTTCTTTCTCCAGAAAATATGTATCTGCTTACCCCCTTTTCTGTCCTCAGCCCCCTACTCATTTTGCTCAAACAACCTTTCTAAAATCAATGGCCAACATGGTCCACAGGTAACTGTAGATTTTTTTTTTCACATTATTCCCTCTGCCTGAAATGCCTTCCTCCTTCTTCTAAGAAGGTTCTGCTTTTGCTGGATACCCACCATAGCTCTGAAACAGTTTACTTATCCTGCCTTCTAAACTACTCTTTTCCTAAAGCAAGGTTTTTGTTACATTTCCATCCTGGAAATCTACCTCCGTTTCTGATATTTGTTCAGCTCAGATGATGGCAATCTCCATATGGCTGCTATCCTCCAGTTGCTAGACCAAATCTCTTGGCTTGTAATACGATTAGCATCTTGTAAATTCACCTATCAACATACATAAGATTAACTTTTTATCTCCAAGAGAAAGATTCATAATTGAAATACGGGTACAATGTGGTAGTGTAGTAATCATCATACTCAGTTTTCTCATCTGAAAAATCAGACCAGATGAATCGAAAGCCTACTCCAAATACTTCACAAGATAGCTGGGAAGATTTAAAATGATGATGGATCTGAAAATTCTTTGAAAAGTATTAAGCTCTCGGAGTTCCCGTTGTGGTTCAGTGGTTAGCGAACTCGACTAGTATCCCTGAGAACTCGGGTTTGATCCCTGGCCTCACTCAGTGGGTTAAGGATCCGGCATTGCCATGAGCTGTGGTGTAGGTCGCAGATACGGCTTGGATCTGGCATTCCTGTGGCTGTGGCATAGGCCAGCAGCTACAGCTCCTATTAGCCCCCTGCCTGGGAACCTTCATATGCCATGGGTGCGGCCCTAAAGAGACAAAAGACGAAAAGAAAAAAGAAAAGTATTAAGCTCTCTCAACACATGAATTACTAAACTGAAGGTAAATCTTTCTTCAGATACTTACATATTACACATCAAGGGCAGGACACTGAAGAGAGACAAAAAGCAAAAATAATAAGAACATGCTATAATGGAAGGAGTAAGAATCAGAAAATGAGATCTGGGTGTCAGTTCCTGCTCTGTTTCTGACTAGATCTGAGATCCTAAGAAAGACAGTTTACTTGCCTGAATTTTCTTTTAGAGTTGGTCATATGATATTTTAATGTCCTGTCTTAATAAACAGTGGAAGGAAATGAGAGAGACTTAACACTTATCATATAGTCCTTCATTACAACTTTTTTCCAAATATTTCCCAACTCCCTCACCCCTCTTTTCTTCCATTCTTTTAATTTGTGAAACTAAACTGATTGAAACCAACTATTTGCCTACTCCACCCTAGCCGCTAAACATTGCCAGTAAAGATAATGTGAGAAAGCAGTGTGCTTACACCTTAAACTTATGCTCTCAAAGACCAAATTGCCACTCAACACTGCCTGTAAATTTTAGTATTTGTCCTAGGATAGCATTCTCATTTGTAGATATGACTATTTCAATTTGTCCTCTGCCCTCTAATTTCCTGTATGTCTTCCTCTACCCTCACTTTCACATGATAAGGTTTTCTTCTACTTCATTGAGAAACCAGAAACCATTAGAAGCAAACTCTATCGATAATCTTCCTAAGATTAAATGTAGCAGCTTAAGTACAACTGCATCTATTTTCTCTATCCTTCCTCTTGTTAAAAAAGATGAAATGTCCCTGCCCTTACCAAGTTTAACCCCTCCACTTGTGCTCCCAACCGATCTCACTTTTTAAAAGGTTTCACTCTTAAAATGAGCTCCTCACTTACTTATGTATCAGTAGTAACCCCTCAATGCTGGGTCACTCTCATTGGCATGGAAAAGGAGAGTCAGCGCTCATTCATCCCTCTGTAGTTGCCACTCACTCTCTCTGTTCCCTTTCAGTTTCCACCACTTTACTAAATCGGTGATCCATGTAACCAAAAATGAGACTATTCTGTGTCTTCATCTTAACCTCATACCAGCTTTTAGCACAATCAATAATTTTCTTGATACATGGCTTCCGTTACTGCATTTCCTCCCAGTTTATATCAGACCTCACTAACGCCTCCTTTTCAATCACTTTTTCTTGCTTCTACTCCTCTGTCGAGCCTAAGAGAAGGAGGATCTTAAAGCTCAGTGTACCACATTCTTTTAAATCTGTAATCTCTCTTCAGGTCACTTTGTCCATTCTCATGGCTTTGAATATTATCTACATTCTGATGATTCCTAAATTTATATCCTATTCCAGCCTTTTCGTGTGGGCTACATGCTCTCAAGTCCAGCTGTGTGCTTCTCCTCTCCATTCAGAATTCTTATGAACATTTCAAACTTAGTACCTCCAAACTGAGCTGTGTTTTCCCTAAATTTCCCTCCATATTATCACTATCTAAGTAAATGGAACCTCTTGCTCAAGCCAGAAATGCGGGATTTATCTTTGATAGTTCACTTTCCATGACTCCTCACATCTTATTTATTTGTAAGTCTTGGCATTTCTACCTTCAAAATGTATCTTGACCTATCTTCTCTCCATCTTTTTTGCAACTATTTTATTCAGGTTACTATCGGCTCCCACTTGGTCCATTGAAATAGTCTCTTAACCATTTCAATATATCCATGAAGCTCTCACTCTATTCATTTATTACACTGTGGAGAAAGTGTTTTTAAGCAACGGTTTTGATCACAATGCTGCTTAACACCCTCCACTGAATTCCTACAGTATTTAACTTCTACATGGCATAGCATAGCCTACGATGACCTAAATGATCTGACCCTGTCCTATTGTTCTGCTCTTCATCTCTGTCTCTCTCTCTGTCTCTTTCTGTCTTTATGCAGGTCTCTCCAACTCCCCCCAAACCATACTTTTTTTGATTTCATTTTTTTCTGACACTTTAAATCATTCATTCTTTAAGGCCCATTTTCTCTGCCTAGGGTACTTTCTCCCTCTCCCCACTGCCAAATCTTGCATGCCTATCTTCTTCCCATTTTTTTTTAGGTCTCCATGTTTTAGACTTTTCTTAACCACACTAACCAAAGAAGCCCTCTCCCAAACACACATACATACAGCATATTTTCTCTTATGGGTTCCTGTTTTTTACATTCATAGTAGACAACTCAAAATTATTTTATGAGTCTCTTTACTTGTTTTTAGGTTTTTCTTTTCCACTGAAATGTTAACTCCATGAGATGTAGCAAATACTCCTGTTTTAAGCACCTATCAAAAAGTTTGTCACATAGTAGGCGCTCAGTAAGTATCTTTGAATGGATGAATACATTGCCTAATATGAACCAGTGATTGTGCAAAACATGTTACGCAGAATTAATATCCTGTTCTGTAGCTGAGGAAACTGTCAGATAATGATGTGATTTAGTCAAAAGTGCACAGTCTTTCAGTGGCAGAGGTAAAATTTGAATTCAGGTATGTCTCTAATATACCATACATATCCCTACCATCACTAGTTTACCCTCAGTTCTTTATGCCTCCATTACTAATGCTTAGAGAGCTTGCTATTAAATGTTTATAAGAATTAGACATCCTTCAACATTTGAAATTCAATTCACGTCATTTAATTGGGAATTCTAAAACAGGAAACAAATTTGATCATACCTTGTACAATTTACAGGTAAGTCATTAAGACTATTCATTGCTGAGACTGCGGCAAGATGGCGGAGGAGTAAGAGGTCGTGCTCACCCTCTCCCACAAATACATCAAAAAACGCATCTAAATATAAAACAAGTTGGACAAATCATCATCTGAATGCTGATTAATTTAAACCTCCAAAAACTGCAAGAAACCCTTGAAATAACTGGGTAGAACAACTGAAGGAAAAAAAAAAAAAAGGGTGAGAGAGAAAAGCAATTAGGACCATAACCAGCACTCCAGGG
>PVHT020000015.1:35935792-36021520 GCA_004024745.2 Catagonus wagneri | reverse complement strand
AAAAAAAAAAAAAAAAGACTATTCATTGCTGGAGTTCCCTTGTGGTGCAGCGGGTTAATGATTTGGCATTGTCTCTGCTGCAGCAGCTTGGGTCACTGCTGTGGCACTGGTTTGATCCCTGACCCTGGAATTTCTATATGCCATGGGCATGGCCAAAAAAAGAATGTTCATTGCTAACGATAATACCTGTAGCAGCAATAGAAACAATATAAAGTAAGATGTCCAAGGATAAAATATTTTCCCTCTATTTTTTCAAAAATAAACAGCAGGAAAAATATGCATATTCATATGTCAAGGGCCCATATATTCTATATATAAATGAAGTCATAGGCTAACTTTCCAAATGGGCCCTGGGGTAATGTGGTAAAATTTATTAATTAAGAATCTCCAGTATCCAGAAAGAGGCCAATTAAGCTTGATATGTATAATGCCTCTAAGCAGTTTGATTTTTTTCTAGAGATAGAATTTGATGAATGATCATTCTTTATATTGCCTTTTTTTTTTTTAGATCCAACTTATTTATGGCTAGCACTGAAGAAGAAAATATGACCCAAATTTCAGAATTTATCCTTTTGGATTTTGGGGATCTCTATGGTCTTCGATATCTTCTTTTTGGGGCATTTTTGACCATATATGTGGTGACTCTTGTGGGCAACATTGTAATCCTAACTGTGGTTTTGACTGATCATTCTCTTCACACTCCCATGTATTTCTTTCTTGGTCACTTCTCCTTCCTAGAGATCGGCTATACTACTACTATTGAGCCCACGATGCTGAGAACGTTGCTGTCAGCTCATGTGCCTATTTCTTTCTCAGACTGTGCTTGCCAGTTTTATTTTTTTGCTGCCCTGGTAGCTACAGAATGCTTCTTACTGGCTGTAATGTCTTATGATCGTTTCATAGCCATCTGTAACCCATTGTATTATTCCAGCATCATGGACCACTGGAGTTGCCTCCAGCTAGCTGGTGCCTCTTGGGTGGCTGGATTTCTGGCACCCATCCTTCTCATGGTCCTCATTTTTCGACTAACATTCTGTGCTGCCAATGAGATTGACCACTTCTTTTGTGATTTGAAACCCATCATGAAACTGGCCTGCACTGATACTCAGGTAGCTGAGATGACCTCTTTTAAATGCACCTCTTTATTTGCCCTCAGCCCCTTTCTGCTAACTCTGGCTTCTTATACTCACATCATCTCCACCATTCTGAAGATTCCTTCCATCACAGGAAAGCACAGAGCCTTTTCCGCCTGTTCCTCCCATCTGACAGTGGTTAGTCTGTATTATGGGACTCTGGGCATTGTCTATGGCTGCCCATCAGGACATCAGAATGAAGATTTATTGAAGTTGCTTTCCCTTCTTTACACAGTGCTTACCCCTGCCCTTAACCGTATTATTTACACTCTAAGGAACAGGGATGTAAAGGTAGCTCTGAGAAAACTGGTATAATGAGGACTATGTGACCTGTGAAAATAAAGTTTGAGTTCTCTAGTAGCTCTTGGCACTTTCTGAAAAAACTAACAAAGTGAAAATCTTTCTAGAGTCAAGAGTAACTGGCCTGAACTTGATGGGTTTTCCTTTGTCCCATCAACTGTCTCCACATTAATGAACAGGAAGCATATCAAACTTTCTTCTGTTAAATATTTTGTAGGTACTAGACACTGTGCTGGCTGTTGTTTTCATGGATTATTGTGCTAAATCCTCATAGCAACACAGTAAGGTGGCTACTGTGATAATCCATACTTTTCAGTTATCACAACTGAGTCCTAGAGATTAATTCACCTGCTCAAGGCTACCCAACCAAACAGTAATGAGACCATGAATTGAGCCCAAGGTTTACTTAGCCCCAAATCTGTGATCTTACTACTAATTGAGGGTAGCTCAAAATCCTAAAGTCTCAAACATGATTGTCTTACACCATGGAAGACATTACTGCAGATGACTTTTCTTGGGGGAATATGAGTTTATGTGAAGTGAGGAGAAAAATAATGTAATGCAATCTAAATCCCAGCCTGTTTCCTTTCCCCACCTAAAGTCTTAATAAAAATGCATGAGATAAAAATGTCATGGGATTAAAATTGATTTTAGTTTTCATTTCAGGATCATTTATTAAAACAAAAGATTAAAATCAACCTTACTGGTTCAATAAATTTAACCACATCCAAACAATGGAAAACAATACCTCCATAAACAAACAAAAACAACATGAAAGAATGAGTCAGCTCTACATGTGCTGTTATGGAAAGAGCTCAGTGATAACACAAAAAGCAAAGTATACTAGTGTGTATAGTATGGCATCATTTATGTAATAGAGGGTAAAAGAAAGAATATTTATACATAGTTGTAGATGCATAGACTGGTCCAGAAGGATGCGTATGAGTTTGGCAGTATCTATTGCTTCTTGGTAGAAAAACTAAATGGATGGGAAGTGTCCTTTTGAGGTGAGAATAACGTAAGTAAATTGCCTAGTGAAACTTCATTGAATTTAACAAATCACTGTAAATTACACAAAAAGTGGAATTGTTAGGCAGCCCACTTTTGTATGTCAACATAAAGTACTTCTCGACATTTGGAGACTTCTCTTCTCTCACAGGTAAGTTATAAGCTCTCTAAGGGCAGGGACCTTGTTATTATTACATCCATATCTCCGCCATAGCACCCTAAATCCCCAAAAATGTGTACAGCACAGATGTTTAACTTAACACTTGTTATTATCATCCAAGATAGGGGAGCTTGACATCCAGTGAGCATAGCAATTTCTAGCAACTTGATGCACTCCCATTTCTAGAATGGAAATTCCAAGGGGGATCAGTGTGAGTTTATCTGATGTTCTTAGTCGCCCATGGCAATGCAATCATAAAAGCTGGTGAGTGGCCGGACATGAAGTGAGAATGGTTTTCTAGGCTCTTCCTTACATTGTCATTAGATTTATCTTCCTATAATGGAAATTTGACTATATCCTTCTTGTGTTTAATCAATCTCTGACACAAGGATCTCCAGTTAAGAGTAGAATAAAGGACTCAAACAATTTATGACTCCATGACTTTGCATATGCTGTTTCTACTTTTACCTCTGACTCACCTCTCCTGACTTAACTTGTTTTTCATAATTCAGAGCCCAAATCAAATATCAAATGTCAAGTGTCACAAATTCTGTGAAGCATTCCCTGATTTTTTACCACTCCTCTAAATTTAGGCCTTCTTTTTTCCTATGTTACTGAAGCACCTTGTATATATTTCTATTTTGGTATTTATCAAGTTATACAGTAATTCTTTGCATATGTGTCTGTCTCTCCACTTTATAATGACTTCCTTAAAGACAAATAACATGCTTTATTCATTTATGACTCTACCCCCACTTTCACTTCCAGCTTTTCCCAGAACCTAGAATGGGGCATAACAAAGAATAGGCATTCAATAAACATTTTAAAATAAGTGCAATTATTATATGACTTGACTAAAGTCACACAACTAGTTAGTGAATGGTCAGACCCCTTTTTGACATCTAGTTCTTCTATTATATAAGACTACTATTTATCTTACAGGGAAGTTAGTTTCTCACCTCCTTAAAGTAGATGCTGAACTGTATAATGTCCTAAGGGTACTTCCAATTCTAAAGGTTTGAGATTTGCCCTGGGGCAAATTTGACAGTAGGATTTGTGATGTGGAGTGGGAAATCTCAAGCCTTTCATCTCAGGGTCAGAGACAAGAATTGCCTTGAACTCTTGGAAAGGCAGCTTAAATCATTCATTCATTCATTCATTCATTCATATTTTTAATGTAATTGTTCAAAATAAATTTAAGTATAAACACCCGCTCTGCATATAGCACATTTCTGTGCACAAGAAGAATAAGATTCATCAGAATTTACCAAGAAAATTCTCCAGTCTAACCAGTAGACTACCTACGCATTAACAGACATAGAGCTCACATCCAGTAAATGTCTAACTAAACCATTCAAGGGAAGATAGAGTGACCTGAATTTCTGGGAATGGGACTGGCCTCTGTTGAGAAGGTAGTCAATTTCTAATACCTATATTCCTAAATCTGGAGTCACAGGTATTGTAGGTATGTGAATTGTAGGATGCATTGTGGGAAAAAAGAAATGTGGCGAAGAGGGAAGGGGATTTCCACCTAGAAAATTTGTCATTGCCTCCTCTACAACACCAGCGGCCATCTGCCAGTAAGATGGCAACACATCCATGGAGAGCAGCAATTAGAGTTAATTGGGTTTCTTCTTTTTAATACCGGAGACAGGCCCCTATTGAGATCAGGTAAGGAGATCTATTAAAGGCAAGCTGTTCTATGCATATCACTTAATTCAAAGTACTTAAGGAAGCTGATTACAAGCCATGCTCTCCAAGGATAAATGAAGTTCAAAATGGTGGTTTATGATAAGTTTAAGGACTTGATTCTTAAACCAGGATGCAAATAAAAAATCCTTTGAGAAAAGCCTGAATTAGAATGTGAAGGCATTGCCTTGAGAAAGGGTAGATACTTTTGCACCGGCTTCAGATCAATTTATGAAGCCAAGCATCTAGATAAAAGTGAAAAATTCAGGTATATAATCACCTTCAGAGACACTCTGTGTGCAAAATTTCCAGGCGCTTGTTTGTACTTTTCAACATATGGAAGAATTACAATATTCAATCAGGCTTAAAAAAAAATGGGCTCCATTCAGACAGACTAGCTAGTGAGTTCTGGCTCTTTGACTTTAGACAAGTAAATTATACTCCCTGATCTCTAAAAAATCTCATGTGTAAAATGGAAATGCTAGTCTCTGCCTTACCTCATTAGGCTGTTATGAGGATTAAAAGATAATGCATGTAAAACCCTTTGCACATAAATATTAAATAGATGTTACTTATTGTTTTAGTAGTTATCATTATGATGATGATCATTATTAGTGGATGTCATTAGGCCCTTTCTTGTTCTGATATAGTAAAGAAATATTGACCAGGGATGTGTCCAAATAATTATACAGTACTCTTACAGGTGAAAGAAGAAGCTGGAGACCAAGCTTCTGAGGCTTCTAAGTTTTGCCAGGGCCTCAGTTTTCCATCATCTTTAGCAAGAAAAATACAAGCTAAGGTATTTCGTAAATTCGTTGATTGAGCAGTTGTTGGAAATTTTGAATCCTGCTGTCCAACATCTAGCTTTTAATGGCAGCCCAAACAATAAGACCAGACTGGATATACCTTATTTTTTTCTTTTCTACAAGAACTGTATTTCCTTTTTACTTAATTATCATGTTTTCCTTACTGAAATCCTCCTGACAACAGGAATTAATATGAAGAGACACAAAGGGAGGGCCTAATAGGAGCAGGTTAATTGGAAATGGACTTGTTAAACTGTTAAGAGTTGAACCACATCTTCATCACATGCATACCACTATTCTATGTTCCCTGTCCACATACGAGATACTCTTTCAGTTTCTTGAATCTGTAAATACTTCTCTGCCTCAGAATGTTTGTGGATGCTGTTTCCTTTGCTTTGAATACTCTTCCCCAAAACTTGACATAGTTGTCTCCTTCTTATCCTCCATACTCTCCTTAAATTGATATCAGATAGACATTGCCTGGGTTCCTCATCTAAATTAATTTCCCTGCCAACACCATCACATCCATCTGGTTAGGCTCCTTCTCAGTATCTCATCATTCTTCTTAGACCTAGAAAAGTCATAATAATGCAATTATTTATGTATTTATGTTTTTCTTGTCTGTCTCCCAGAACCTCTGTGCTTGCCCCATAATAAGCATTCAATGCATATTCGATGAATAAAGGAACAAATTAGTGGTGAAATGCTTTTGGAATTCTCACCCCTTTCTTAGTCAATGGGTGGGTATTCAATGGTTGTGGTTGTTATAGATGAGTAGCAAGGAGGGTTTGAACAATAGCCACAAAGTCTTTGCTATTCTTCCTGTCAAAACGTAGGAGTGATGTCCTCTCCCTTAATTCAAAGGATTTGTGACAGTGTGGACCAAAAGAGTACAACAAAGGCACCTGGGCACAATAATAGCAGTCAGAATGTAAAGGGTGACTTCCAAGGCTGGGTCATAAACTGTAATGCAGTTTTGCCATTATTTACTGTAAACTTGCTTTTGGCACACTTAGATAACATGTAATATCCTGACTATCCTGATGCCACTGTGCTGTGAAGAGGACCAAGTCGCGTGGAGAGGCCTATAGGGTATACTTAATATCTCCAATTCTTTGACATTCCTTCCTTTGAGAGGTGGAATCTACGTTCCTCCCTTTGAATATGGAAGAGTCGTGACAGCTTTGATCAATAGAGCATGACTGGAGCATTAACAGAGGGTGACAGTGACAACCAGCATCAGTTGCCTGGTATGTGAGTGAAAATGCCTCTAGATGATCCCACTTCCTAGCTCTCTGGCCCCCTTCCGTCATAAAGTTTTCCAAGGGGAGGGCACAGACATTATGAGGCAGAGACAAACTGTCCCTGCTGTGATCTGTCCAAATTTCTGACCCATGGAATTCATTAGCATAATTCAATTGTGGTTTTCCGGTTTGATTTTTGTTACTCGTTTTTACTGGTCACGCTTGTGGCATATGGGAGTTCCTGGGCCAGGGATCAAGTCTGAGCCACAGCTGTGACCTACTCCAGAACTGCAGCAGTGCCAGACCCTTAACCTGCTGCACGGAGCCAGGGATTGAACCTGTGCAGCTGCAGAGAAAAGCCCACTCATTAACCTGCTGTGCCACAGCGGGAACTCCTCAATCACTGTTTTATTCCACTAATCTGGGGGGTAGTTTGTTGTATAGGAGTGGTAACTAGACTAGTGGTTATGTAGAATCCATATTATGTTAGGAGGCAAAAGATAATTTCAGAAAATTTAACTGTATGTAAAACTGCCTCTTGACCAATACTAAGTCAAGTGGTGACCTAGTCAAAAACACTAGAGTTTTTAAACATATAACATTTAGTACATTACTACACTCACTTGAAGCCCTGTTTCTCTGAAGCATCCCTGATCTTCTTAAGCAAAGAGGAGTACTTTGTCCTTCCTGGGTGCTACCACCGTGCTGAGGATACCTCTCTATTAGTGTCCCTGTCATATTTGTTGCATATGAACTCTCTCCCCTCTTAAAATATCTTGTCCATATTACTTCTTTCTCCCCAGTGCCTTGCATTGGGGGTTCAGTTAATGCATTTTTGTTGATTAAGTGAATGTTTCTAAGGGCCAACATTTCACTGCTCTGGCTTTGGTCTCCTTTAAATGCCAAGTTTCACCATGTACCAGGTCGGCACCAACCTCCCTCTAACAAAATTGGAATATAGATGAGGGTCTGAGCCATCTGTGCTGTTCTCTTTGATTTAAGGTCATCTGTGGCTTCAACATCCAGATTTCACGACTAGCATTACATGCATTCATTTCCTGCAGTCCTGCTTCCTACAGAAGTAAACACATGGAGGGGCAATCCCAGTAATGGGGAAAGCAACAATAACCATTTAATAATAAAGGCAACTAATAGTTAATGACATTTTACTATGCTCTACTCAGTGGACTAATATTTTACATCCATGATACTCTGAGATCTCCACAACAACTGTTTGTAAATAATACTATCATCATTTTACAGATGAGGAAATTGAGGTTCAGAGAGGATAAATACCAAAATTTCACTGCTAGTGAGTTGTAGCATCCTGGCCCATCTGACTCTAAATCTTCGTCTACGGACAAGTGTTCCAATCAATATGCTGGCTTCCTCTGTATTTTTTAAACCATTTATTTTTAATGGCAAAAGAAAAGCAGTACGTGTCTGGAATTTAAAGGCATTTCAAGCGTTAGCTTCACTGAATGAAAGGAGGGATGTTTTGAGAGTTAGGTTTTCTTTTTAATATGAATCTAGCCCCTTAAGGACAGCTGTGAAGATGACTGTATTAGTCATTTCATAGGATCAGGGCAGAGAGAGAAGGGTGTGTGTGTGTGTGTGTGTGTGTGTGTGTCTGTGTGTGTGTGTGTGTGTGTGTGTGTGTGTTTTGAATCCTGCCATTTTCCCTTTCCCTGTGATCCAGTTGCCCCTGGAGTTTCAGATAACGGGATTCAGAATCCATTTCTTCCCCTATGTTACCGCCATTAGCCAGGATTTTATTCTTTTTTCCCACCTGAAATCTCTCGACAGGGGCAGAGAACACCCTCTGAGGTTGGCAGAGGATCACATGAGAGAGGGCTAACTCTTAATTGGCACTTCAGATGAAAGGGCCCTACGTGCGGCAGTCAGAGATAATTGTTGGACCAGAAGATCCCAGATTTTATCCTCTAATGATAACAAGTGCTTGAGGCGATGATTAACGCCAACTCAGTATCTGCACCGCTGACGTGGATACAGATGAGTGATATACAAGAGCTGACAAACTCAGGAAAGAAACCAAGAATTTGGTTTAACTGTGTGGAAGTAATTCTAATTACAAGCATTTATGTGAACTGTTTACAATTTATGCCTAATTGCCAGCTAGCACAATAACAATTATGCATATCATTAAATATGTGTCAGATTAATTTCATTGTAAATTTTGATTATAACAGCAAACCCTATATGTGTATGCTCTATCTTCATAATTTGTTGCTCAGATTGCTCACAACTTAGGAAAAAATGAGACAGAACATTGGCTGGGGGGCCAAGAGTGAGAAGGTTGCAGAGGCGGCTGCCTGGGGTTGAATATTTACTACGGGTAGCACACAAAGTGGGTAATCAACAAATGCATAAATCCCTGCAGCTTAACTTCACAAGAATCCTGCAGGCAGCTCCACAATCTTATTCATTTATTGTTGATTCTTTGGGCTTATTCATGCCCACATCATGTCCTAAGCCCTTTCTGGTCTTCTTTGGCCCCTCAGCTTAACTCCTCCTCTCTAATCTTGCTCAGCAGTAAGGACTGACTCATCCCAGTCTTGCAGAGTAGGGCTGGCTGATGCCCCCTTATCCTGCCCCCCAAACTTCTTTCATATCGAAAACTCTTTCTCTGACTTCTATCAAATGGCTATGTCCTTTCATCTGTATTCTGCCCCTTCCTCAAAGACTGGTTCCTTGTCCCAGCATTTCATTATGTCTTTTTAAATTTTTTAATTTTTATTATTTATTTATTCATTTCTTTTGCTTTTTAGGGCTGCACCTGTGGCATATGGAAGTTCCCAGGCTACGGGTCGGATCAGAGCTATAGTTGCCGGTCTGCGCCACAGCCACAGCAGTGCCAATTCCGAGCCGCGTCTACAACCTACACCACGGCTCACAGCCATGCCAGATCTTTAACCCACTGAGCGAGGCCAGGGATCGAACCCGCCTCCTCATGGATACTAGTCCGGCTCGTTACTGTTAAGCCATGAAGGGAACTTCCTCATTATTTCTTAAGTCTCTTTCTCTGCTTTTTTGCCATATACAGAGTAGGTATTTAGTAAATCTTTCTTGAATTTTCTTTCCCACACACTTCATGAAGCACATTGGCGTGCACACACACACACACACACACACACACACAGCCACACACACAGCCACGCACAACTGTCCTTGCTGTTCTCCCCAGCTGCCACCATTTTTCCCCCTTCCTCAACATTAACCTTTTGCTGATTGTACATCTTATGTATCTCAAAGTTAGAAATTCATTGAGGGAAAGGACTTTGTTACTTCTTCCTAATTTCTTAGCTCAGCTTGCGGCACTCAAAAAATGTTGAAAGAATCCCATTCACGGACCTTCACGGGCTGTTTCTGCTGTAGAGGGATGGGGATACCTAGCACTTTCTTTTCCATCTTGCCCTTGGAGAGCCTTGCTCTAGGATAATAGAAAACATATGTCTTTGGTATCAGATAGACTTGAGTTCCACTCCAGGCTCTGCCACTTAGTAAGAAAACTTAGGCAACTGCCTTCATCCTTCCGAGATCCAATTACCTCATCCGAAAAATGGGGATAATAATAGTACCTATCTTACACAGTTGTCCTGAGGGTAAACGATAAGCTGATGAAAAAGGCCTGACACACACTAGTAATGATTCTTCTCAAGTAGAAGCTTTCTGCTCCAATGGCTCAGATGATTTGTTCCTCTACTTTGATATTGATAATAATAAGCCAGTTTTCAACAGCCTCAAGCTTTACTTGTTATCCATATTCATCTTTTATTCTTAGCATTAGATCAGTAGTTCTCCTTCCTATGAGACCTAATACTCCCTCTTAATAACCGTATTTTGTGACTCCCTCTTCACTACCCTGAAATGAAGTTTATAGATAATATAACCTACGTATGTACATAATTCCAAAAAAAATCAATATAGTGATCTAACTGAAATACAAATGAGAAATCCAAGGAAAGTAATTTACAATAAAGTGATGTTTATTTCAATGTATAAATGCAAGGGCTTAGCTACGTCAGACGACATAATGAAATACATGATTGTACCAGCTTAAAATGAAGTTTATATTAAAGAAAAGTAAGCGGATTGGTAGTCATTACATATAAGAACATAAAACATGAAAAACAGATATAAGAAAATATTAGGATAAAAGTTCCTATTGAGATGACAAGATTCAGATAATTATAAACAGTTTTTCTCACCTACACTATTAAAGCTCATTGGAATATTTGAAAACTGTGTAGGATAATTCTTCATTATATGGGATTATTCGAGCATTTTCGAACAGCTAGCATCACTGCCCTCTATCCACTAAATGTCAGACCTCTCAAATATATCATGATAATCAAAATGCTCCTACAGTTTCCCAAACACATCCTAAAAGAGGGAACTCCTTTAGTTAAGATTCAGTAATCTAGAGTATGCCCAGTAAGGAAAAGGCAAATTAGGCAAGGGTCATGGAACTTGCTTTCCTTGGATGTGGGAATCTCCATGGGCTGGAGTAGCTTGTCTTTGCAATGTTTCTGGTTGACCTTCTTGGGAATCTTATACACAATGCTGAGAAGCTGATACTGATATCAGCCAGCTACAGCCTTTGCTCCCTTATGTGCTATGCTGGTCCTGCTTCTTCCTCTTGAATATCTGTGACCAATTTAGTACTGTCTCATTGGTTCTGCCCATTTGTTTTGTCCCATGCAGTAATTTTTTCTCAAAGACAGGCCACCTAGTCTACATATAGCTGTAGCTTGCTAACGATTGAATGTTGTCCAGGGACCATAATGTCTTTGGCTACCAATCTCAGACTCCTTCACTGCCAGTCACTCTGACACCAAGACTTTGACATCCAGCTAGCAAACATTTCATGACTTATGTGTTTTCTTAATTTCATATTGACCACTTTCAGGTGCAATATTTTTATTTTAATATGTTTTAATAGTTATATGTCTAAAATGTACTGTTTTATTAAAGTGATTGTACTGAGTATTATTATTTCTTTGATGTTCCATAGATACTGTTCAGTTGAAACTGTTAATTTATAACTATATTTTTCCAAAATTTTATTATAAAAATCTTCATTATTTTCAGAACAAAGTTGAAAATATATTCCTGTCCTAAGATCAAATGCAGGATGCCACATTGTATTTGCTTGTCATAGTTCCTTAGTATCCTCCAATTTGTGACCATTTTTCAGTATTTCCTTGTCTTTCATAACCCTGACATTTTTGAAGAGAATTAGTCAATTATTTTGTACAATATCCTACTATTTGACTTTGATGTTTCTCAAGATTAGACTGGGGTTATATATTAAAGGGAAGAATACCACAGAGACAAAGTGCCCTTCTGAGCACATCATATCAGAGGGTACATGATATATCTACAGGCTTTACCACTGGCAATATTAACTTTGACAACTTGGTCAAAGTCGTGTCTTCTAGGTTTTTTACTGTGAAGTTACTCTTTATGGAAACATAAATACTCATTACATACATACACACTCAGTTTCATTTCATAGTCTTTTTTCTCTTTCTCTCTTTCTTTCTTTCCTTCCTTCCTTCCTTCCTTCATTCTTGTCTTTTTAGGGCTGCACCCTGGACATTTGGCGGTACCCAGGCTGGGGTCAAATTGAAGTTGTAGCTGCTGGCCTACACCACAGTCACACAATGCCAGATCCGAGCCACGTCTGTGACTTGCACCACATCTCACAGCAACGCCAGATCCTTAGCTTACTGAGTGAGGCCAACGGTCAAACCCGCATCCTCATGGATACTAGTTGGGTTCGTTACCGCTGAGCCATAACAGGAACTCTTCATAGTCTTTCTAATACAAGTAAGTCACTAAGTCTCCCTCATATTTATGTGAAGGAGAATTAAACTCTATCTCCTAGAGGGAGGAGTACCAAAGAACTTATGGATGTTTCTTAACTACAGGAAGTTATAATATTTGAAGGAGATGAAAATATTCCATTTCTCCTAAAAGTTTTGTTCACTATTTTTGGCATTCATCAGTGAATTTTATTCTATATCTATGTATCATTGAAAATAAACATGAATTTACACCTATATTTCTTACTCTAATTCAACAACACAGGGTTTGTTTTATTACTCCTGCTGTGGTAAGCAGAACAATGGCACTCCCTCCAAAGATGTCCACATTTTCATACCTGAAAACCATGAATAAATTACCTTACAGAGCACACTACAATTAAGGTTGCAGATGGAATAAGTATTTCTAATCAACTGACCTTAAAATATAGGTATTATTCTGGGTCATCTAGGTGGGCCCAATATAATTAAGAGCAATAGGAGAGGGAGGCCAAAGCAGGACTCAGAGGCAGATGTGACTATGCAAGAAAGACACAGAGAGATGCAATATTATTGAATTTGAAGACTGAGGAAAGGCACCATGAGCCAAAGAACACGAGTGGCCTCCAGAAGCAGGAAAAGTCAAGGAAACAGTCTATCCTCTATAGTCCCCAGAGTCCTCATTGTAGCCCTTTGAGACCTATGCCAGGAGTATAGCTTATGGAACTGTAATATAAAAATTTGAATTATTGTAAACCACTAAGTTTGTGGTAATTCGTTGTGGCAGCAACAGAAAACTAATATACCCTCAGTGCTTTCTTGCAACTTCTTTCTCTGGTAGAAGAATCTGGTTGTCACTATCTATAATACACTTGCTTTTTTTTTTTCCTGCTCTGGTATAGTCGTAATATGGTTTCTGAATTGCAGAATCATGCCTTTATAAGAAATATATTTACCAACAAGAATACAGTGTTTGTGTACAGGTCCTTTTTCTCATTATCTTTAAAACGGTATCTAGACAAATGACAAAGCAGTTTTCTAAAACTGTCAGCTCTTTTCCTCTTCACCTCCTTCAATTAAAATATACCATATTTGTGATAGAGTTAGATTAATTTGCCATAGTCTTCATTCTGTCCTGGTTTCCCCAGACATCCTGGTTGATTTTTTAAAATCTGCATACAATAAGACGCTCTTCATGGGATACAGTTATATGGGTTTTAACAAATGCATAGTCATGCTTTTATAGCTATAGTGCCACAGAGACTATTTCAGTAACCCTGAAAATTCTCTTGCATGACCTCTTTATAGTCAACGCCTGACCCTCTTCCGACTTCTGGAGACCACAAATCTCTTTTTCTGTCCCTATAGTTTTACCTTTTTCAGAATATCATGCAAGTGAATATACTCTGTAGCCCTTATAGTTATGCTGCAATCACCTAGCAAAATGCCTTTAAGATTCATTCCTGTTGTTCCTTTCAATTTCTGGGTAATATTCCATGGTACCCCAGTTTGTTTATCCATTCACTTTATGAAAGACATCTACACTGTTTCCACTTTGGGGAAATAATGAATACGGCACTTTAAACCTTCATGTAAGTGTTTTTGTATAAACAGAAGTTTTCGATTTTCTTGGGTAAACATCGAGGAGTGAGACTGATGGGTCATATGTTAACTTTATGTTTAAATTTATAGTAAACTGTCAAACTGTTTTCCAGTATAATGTACAACTCTTGCCCATTTTTGTTTCTTGTCCTCTCATTATTGAGTTGTAGAGTTATATATCCTGCAAATTGTATTTTTATATACATATGTATATAAACAAATACATATGAGCACATATATATGCTTATATGTAGCATATATAATATTTTCTCCCAGTACATGACTTTTCTATTCTTAAAAATGTCTTTTGATGAACAGCAGTTCAAAATTTTGATAGAATCTATATTATAGGTTTTATGTTGTTACTGCTTTCTGTGATCTGTATAAGAAACTGTTTGTACCAAAAATATTTTCTCATATTTTCCTCTAAGAGCTTTATAGTTTTACCCTTACAGTTAGGCCTATGATTCATCTATAATTAATTTTTGTGTGTGTTATAAAAAAAAGCTTGAGAGTCATTGTTTTTACACCTTGAATGTTTATATATGCTGTCACAAAAAGTTTGAGATTAATTTTTCATTTTTTCCCCACATGGATATCTGGTTATTCCAGCATCATTTGTTAAATGGAAAATCCAAGCCAAAGAACAGAAGTACTTCCTTTTCCTACCGGATCACTTGGGCA
Organism: Catagonus wagneri; assembly: GCA_004024745.2. Taxonomy (NCBI): domain Eukaryota; kingdom Metazoa; phylum Chordata; class Mammalia; order Artiodactyla; family Tayassuidae; genus Catagonus; species Catagonus wagneri. Next base: position 36,007,066 of record PVHT020000015.1, on the reverse strand, counting down.
CTTTTGTCAAATATCACATGATCATATAAGTTTGGGTCCGTTTCTGGATGATCTGTTCTATTTGAAAGATTTATCTGTTATTCCTAAGCTGAGTATCACACTGTTTTGATTACTGTTATCTTAAGTCTTTAAATTGAGTGATGTATGTCCTTTACATATGCTCTTTTTCAACATTGCTTTGGTTTTCCTAAGTCTTTTGATTTTTCACATTAACTTTATAATTAATTTGTAATTTTTATAACAAAGTCTGTGTATTTTTTTTTTTTTTTGTCTTTTTGACTTTTCTAGGGCCGCACCCGCGGCATATGGAGGTTCCCAGGCTAGGGGTCTAACAGGAGCTGCAGCTGCTGGCCTTCGCCACAGCCACAGCAATGCAGGATCCGAGCCGCGTCTGCAACCTACACCACAGCTCACGGCAACGCTGGATCCTTAACCCACTGAGCGAGGCCAGGGGTCGAACCCGCAACCTCATGGTTCTTAGTCAGATTCATTAACCACTGAGCCACGATGGGAACTCCTGTGGATGTTTTGATTTTGCTTGTATTGAAACTGTATATCAGTTTGGGGAGAACTGGCTTCTTAACTGTCTCCTAAACTGTGAACATGATGCATTTACCCCAGTTATTTAGTATTTCTTTGATTTTTCATAAGAACTTTTGTATTTTTTTGGCATTGGTCTTAAAAATATTTTTTTAGCTGTGTCTCCTCAGGCAAGGGAAACAAAAGCAGAAATAAACAAATGGAACTATATCACACAAAAAAGCTTTTGCACACTAAAGAAAACTTATTCACTCATTGATGGATACTGTTGCTGTATCTGGTCTATTGTAAATAGTGCTGCTGTGAACGTGGGGGCGCCTATATCTTTTCTAACTGGTGCTTTTGTTTTCTTCAGATAGATGGCCAGAAGTGGAATTGTTGGCTCTTATGATGGTTCTATATGTGGAATCTAAGAAAAAATGATACAAAAGAACTTACAAAACAGAAAGAGACTCTTAAGATTTTGAAACCAAATTCATGGTTACCAAAGGGGAGATGTGGGGCAGGAAGGACAAATTAGGGGGTTAGGATTTTACACATACACACTACTGCATATAAAATAGATAGGTAACAAGGACCTACTGTATAGCATAGGATATTTTTAATTTTTTAAGGAATCATATACTGTTTTCCATAGTGGCTGCACCAATTTACATTCCCACCCACAGTGCACAAGACTTCCCTTTTCTCCACATCTTGTTATTTCTTCTTCTTTTATTAATAGCCATTCTGATAGATATGAGGTGATACTTCATGATAGTTTTCATTTGCATTTCCTTCATGATTAGTGATATTGAGCATCTTTTCATGTGCTTGTTGGCCATCTGTATGTCTTCTTTGGAAAAAAAGTCTATTCAGATCCTCTGCCCATTTTCTAATCAAGTTGTTTGTTTTTTTGATGTTCAGTTGTGTGAGTTATTTTGCATTTTGGATAGTAACCCTTTACATAACAAATGATTTGCAACTATCTTCTCCCATTAACTAGGCTGCCTTTTTATTTTGTTGATGGATTCTTTTGCTGAACAGAAGCATTTTAGTTTGATTTAGTTCCATTTGTATACTTTTTGTTTTTGTTTCCATCCATGGATATAAATACTAAATATAAAACTCTAAAACTTTCAGAAAAAAGTTCTGGGATAAAATTTTCAAGATCTAGGGCTAAGCAAATTATTCCTAGATTCGACACCAAAAACATGATCCATAAAATGAAAAATTAATAAATTGGACTCTATCAAAATTTTAAAATTTGCTCTATAAAATTCACTGCTAAGTGTATGGAAAACAAGGCACAGACTGGAGCAACCATTTGCAAACCACATACTAAAAAACTGGTATCTAGAATTTAAAAATAACTACCAAGACTCAGTAATTTAAAAAACCAATCTAATTACAAGATGTGCAAAAACGTGAACATATGTTTCACCAAAGAGGATATAGAGATGGCAAATAAACACATGTAAAGGTGTTGACTATCATTAATCATTAGTGATCAGCAAGTTGAAGCCACAGGATACCACAACACACCTCTTGGAATGGACAGAATAAAAAATAGTGATAACACCAACTGCTGATGAGAATGCAGAGAAACGTGATCACTCATACACTGGTGAAAAGAAAGTAAAAGGGCCTAGCAACTCTGGTAAACTAGCAGTTTCTTAAAAAACTAGGTGTACAACTACCATAAAAACCAGCAAATGCATTTGTGGACATTTATCCCAAAGAAACAAGAATTTAAGTTCATACAAAAACCTAAACATGAACAGCAGCAATTAGCACAACACTGTAAATCAACTATATTAAGAAAAATAAAATTAGAAAAAAACCTAAACATTACAACTTATAGTAGCTGTGTTTATACTAGCCGCAAATTAGAAGCAATCAATATGTTCATTAATGAGTGTACAGATAAACAAACTGTGGTACCTCCATAACATGGAATACTACTCACCAATGAAAAGAGCAAGTTATAGTAACATGCAACAACTTGGACAAATATCCAGGGGGTTATGCTAAGTGAAATAAGCCAAACTCATAAGGTCGTATACGGTATTATTCTATTTATATCACATTTTTAAATTGACAGAATTATAGAAATGGAGGACAGATCAGTGATTGCCAGAAGTCCAGGATGGGTAAAGGGATACAGAAGTGAGTAGCTATAAAAGGGTGAGAGGAAGGATCCTTATGCAGATAGAATTGTTTGGTATAAATGTCAATATCCTGGATTTTACATTGTTTTATAGTTTTCTAAGATGTTACCACTGGGAAAGTGTGTAAAAAGTAAATTAGATTTTTTCATATTGTGTCTTAGACTGTTATTATTTTAAAAGTTTAATTTATAAATGCAGTTACTTTTTTAATTTTAATTTTTTATTAAAGTTTAGTTGATTTACATTGTTGTGCCAATTTGTCCTACACAGAAAAGCAACCCAGTCATATATACACACACACACACACACACACACACACACACGTTCGCCTTCTGATATTATCTTCCATCATGGTCTATCCCGAGAGACTGGATATAGTTTCCTGTGCTATATAGCATGACCTTGTTGCTTATCCATTCTAGATATAATAGTTTGCATCTACTAATCCCAAACTCAGGGTTCATCCCACTCCTACCCCCCTCCCCATTGGCAACCACAAGTCTCTTCTCTATGTCTGTGAGTCTCTTTCTGTTCTGTAGATAAGTTCATTTGTGCCGTATTTTAGATTCCACATACAAGTGATATCATATGGTATTTGTCTTTCTCTTTCTGACTTACTTCACTTAGTATGATAGTCTCTAGTTGCATCCTTGTTGCTGTAAATCTCATTATTTCATTCTTTTTATGACTGAATAGTTACTTCACTTAGTATGATAGTCTCTAGTTGCATCCTTGTTGCTGTAAATCTCATTATTTCATTCTTTTTATGACTGAATAGTATTCCATTGTATATATGTACCACATCTTCTGACCCATGTATTCTTTTAAAGACATTTTTTTTCGCAATTACTTTTTGTGTAGTAACCTTATGATGTCCTGGGACGTTGCTGAATTCACCTGTTAGTTCTACCAGATATTTTGTAGCTACCTTAGGATTTTCTGTGTAAGAAATCATGTCATCTTGAAATAGAGGCAGTTTTGCATCCTCTTTTCCACTCATTATCCCTTTTATTTTATCTTGCCTTAATGCAATCATTAGGACATCCAAGACAGCATTGAATAGTACTTGTGAAAGCCAGTATCTTTATCTTGTGCTCAATTTAATATTATGGTAAAGCATTCAATACTTCAGCAATGAATAAGATGTTATAGATTCTTCATAGATACACTTTAACAAATTGAGCAAGTTCCCTTCTATTTCCATTTATGATAAATTAGTATTTAATTATGTTAAATATCTACATCCATTAAAATTAGTATTTTATTTTCCCTTTTGTTGTCTCAGTCTACTGAATAAGTGTTTTGAATGTTAAGTGAACCTTCTATTCTTGGGATAAACCACACTTGCGATGAAATGTTATCCTCTTTATATAGTGTTGGATTTGATTGTTAATATTTTGTTAGTTTTGTATGTATATCCATGGGGGTATTTATTTGTACTTATTTATTTATAATGTCTTTGCAGATTTTGGTATTAGAGTTAAGGTGCCCTCATAAAATGTATTTGGACATGTGCCTTCTTCCTCAATTATGTGAAAGTATTTATACAAATATCATTCCTTAATGTTTTGACAGGATTCACAATGAAACCATCTGGCCCTGGAGTTTGTCTCTGGAAAAGATTTTTGATACTTCAATTTAAAGGATAGATTTACGGATATTGAAATTTTCTATCATTTTCAACTTCAGTCAGTTTTGATAAGTCCTGTTTTGAAGGAATCTTCCAAATTTATTGGCATAAAGTTGTTAATAACATCCTCTTGTTACCTTTCTTTTTACAGTTTCATTGAGATTTAATATCCACACCACAAAATTTACCCAATGTATATGTAACAATTCAATTATTTCATCAGATTTATAGAACCATACTCCCATTGTGACAATCCAGTTTTTGAATTTTTTCATTCCCCTAAAAATTCCCTTGTGTCCACTTATAGTTAATCCTAGCTCGCCTATATAATCCTAGGATTATAGTTATGCCTAAATTTAGACAACCAAGGATCCGTTTTCTGTCTCTAAAAATTCACTTTTCTACAAGGTATTTAGTATGAATGGAAAACATATATAGATTTTGTGTATTGCTTCTTTCACTTAGCATAATGTTATTGACGTTTATCCACGTTACAGCACATATCAGTAGTTCACTGCTAAATTGCTAAAAGGCGTTCCACTATATGGATAAATTTTACCCATTCACCAGTTGACAGATACTTGTAATAATGCCAGTTTTACAGTGAACAATAATGCTTGCTGTATATGTCTTTGAGCATATGTTTTTATTTCTCTTGTGTAGATTCTTATGAGTGGAAATGTTCTGTCACACAATAAGTTTAAGCTAAATATAAAAGACACTGCCATACTACTTTCCAAAGTGAGCATATTATTTGCTATTCCCATCAGCAATGTATAAGGATTCCAATTTATTCATATCTATACCGACACTTCGTGTTGTCTGTCTTTTGTATCATATACCTTCTAGAGGGTGTGTATTGGTATTTTCATGGTTACATTTTGCGTTTCCGTAACGATATTTGCCATCTTATGTGCTTATTAGCCATTTGTTTATTTTCTTTAGGGAAATGTCTATCTAAATCATTATCCAAATCTTTAATTAGGTCATTTGTCTTCTTATTGTTGAGTTTTAGGTTTTCTTCACATATTCTGGATAAAAATACTTGAGTGGATGTATGATTTGCAAATATTTTCCTCAAGTCCAGGCTTGGCTTTTAATTTTCCTAATTTTTTTGAAGCCAAAATGTCAATTTTGATGCAATCCAATTTAGAATTATTTTTTCAGTTATGGATCATGTCTTTGGTGTTGAATCTAAGAAATCTTGGCCTGACCCAAGACTGAAGATTCTCTCTTACATTTTTCCTTATACATGCTGCAAGTTTATGTTTAAATTTAGATCTATGGTGCACTTTCAGTTAATTTTCATGTATGATGCAAGGTAAGTGTCTAACATTTCTACTCCTAGAATACTGAGTGCTTTTAACGTGAAGTGGTGATTGATTTTGTCATGTGTTTTGCTGTGTCGATTGAAATGGTCATGTAAGCTTTTGTCTTTTAAGCTATGGTTTATTACATTCGTTTTTACATATTAAACAAACCATTCATTTCTGTGGTAATTTCTCCTTGGTTATGATATATAATCCTTTTTATATGCTGATATATTCAGTTTGCTACAATTTTGTTGTGGATATTTGCATCTAGATTTATTAGATTTATTAGGGATTTTTGTCTATAGTCTTTTTTCTTTATGATGTGTTCATTTGATTTTTGGTATCAGGTTAATATTGGCTTCACAGAATGAGTTGGGAAGCATTCTACTTTTTTGGAAAAATTGCAAAGGATTACTGTTAATGTTAATTTTTTAAAAAATATTTGGAAGAATTCACCAGTAAAGCCATCTTTTTATGAGATTTACTTTCTTCGGAGATTTTCATTACTCATTCAATCTCTTTACTTGTTATATGTTTAGATTTTTCTATTTCTTCTTAAGTCAGTTTTTGTAGTTTGCTTCTAGGAATTTGTCCATTTTGTCACAATTATCTAATTTGTTTCCCTAAACATTTCATAGTATTCATTCATAATCTCTAAGGTTTTGTTTTCTTCTTTTGGCTTCATTTAAGATTTCCTCTTTATATTTGGTTTCTGCAGTATAAATATGATATACTTTGGGGTGTGTGTGTGTTTGCAAGTGCACCTGTGTGTACATGTTCAATATGTATCTTGCTTAGTAGTCTCTGAGCTTCCCAGATTTGTGATTTAGTATCTATCAATTTTTTGAAAGTTCTTAGCCATTAATGCTTCCAACATTTCTTCCACCTTATTCTCTCTCTTTGTTCTCTTTCTGGTATTCTAGTCTCATGTGTATTACTCCTTTTGATGGTGTTTCATAATTTTTCCATATTTTTTTTTCTTTTTCTCCTTTCGCTTGTCAGAGCCACTAGAATATTTTTCCTGATCCTCACTGCAAGAATATTATGGTATCCTGAAGGAAAAGTCCACAAAAGTGTAGGGAGACCCCTATATTTGTGCCCCCAGGAATTTTTCATTCCCACACTAGTCCACTCTCAGCCTACAACAATTTTTAATAATTACTAGTGAATTAATTAATCCTACTGCTGCTGGCTTCAGCAGATCTCTTCAAGGCAAGCAGATCTGGATCGATGCTTGTCACTCCAGATTTTGAGGTATTCAGTTGTTCTGCCAGCATAATTCTCTGAATCTAAGTCATTGATTATTTACTTGTCCAGCCTTTTCTTATTGTAAGGATGGGAATGACAACTAAGTTTTTCACATGTCAAGACTGAAACCAGGAGTTACTTGTATGTTTTTAATTAAGAGGAAAAGTGTATTTTTTATTTACTAAGATCTCTTTCATTTTTAATAATCTTTATTTCTTCCAGAGTATCTTATTCCCCAGCCAGTATTATTCCCATTTCATCTGTAGAAATTCTTTTAGCTGTTCTTACGGAGTAGGTCCGTAGGAATATAAAAACCCAAGCAAATGGACCAGGCTCTAGAATTTCACAGAGGGGAGGCTAATATAGGTCAGAATGGTCAAGGGCACAAAACATGAGCTAACATGTCCAAGACTGAACTTGTGTTTACCACTCCCTAAATGCCTTTCTTATTTCCCTATCTCAGTGAATAGAATTGCTTTACACCAAATTTTCAAAGAAGAAAATTGATAATAATCTTTGATGCCTCCCTGTCCCTCTATCCAAATCATCAGATCTATTGGTAGATAATGCCAATTTTAACTTTTTGTCTCAAATATTTTTTGTCTGTTATATCTGTCATCACCATAGGCAGATTTGTTTTGTAAAACTGCAACTTCTACCAGCTGGTCTCCCTGCCTCTCCTTATTCAATTCATTCTCATTTCATGACCTTTCTCAATTCCAACATGAAGGTATTACTCTTCCACTCAAACTGTTATGTTCATACTCCATTTCTCTAAAGGATTTTCAGACTTCTTTATATGGTGCTGCAAGTCCTTCATAATCTTGATCCAGTCTTTCTCTCCAGCATCATCTCTTGCCTCTTAACATCTATGCTCCTGCCATACTTAAAATATTTAAAATCCTGAACTCCTTTCCTATGTTTTCACTTGCCTCCAGATCTTTGAGCACTCTAGTTCTTTCCACATGGTGTACTCTTTCTCTTGTGCCTGGAGCACACCAAATTATTTTTCACATATCCCCTTATATGTTACTTCTTTTGAGAAACCATTCCTGACCACTCCCTTCCCAAATCTGGGTTTGGTTCCTTTTTTTCTGTAGTATTAATACACTATATTTTCCAATATCATATGACCCTTTCCATACTGCAGTGTAATGGCCATCTCTGTGGAGACAGAAACTTTAGCGGTTATTAAATTATTAAAACTTGGCACATAGTAGGCACTCAATAAATAGTTGAACAAAGACAGTAAGGCATACCAGAACATAAAGGGCAAACACTATCCACAAAGGCAAATGGACTGAAATAAGCATGGTACGTGTGTACTAGGAGAGTAAGCAGGGAGGGCATGATGCATGAAATAAGTAGACAGTTGTCAAGAGTGTGTATATATATACATATGAATCAGATACAAAAAACTTTAAATTCCAGAGTGAAGAATTTCACCTTGATGATAAAGGCACTAAGAAATTCTGTGGACAAACATCTTTAAATCTTTGGAGCCCCAAATATATGCTTTCTACATACTGCTGCTCCTGAAGATTAAGGGGAAAAAAATCAAGGGCAACATCACTTATTAGTAGGTTGATATTAGTTAGACAAATTTTTTGCTTTTATCAGCCATTGTTGAGGTACAATTTAGAATTTACCAGTCGTAAGAATACAGTTCTATGAGTTGTGACAAATGCATATAGGCATGTGACCATTACAATCAGGATAAAAACCATTTCTTTCACCCCAAAAATTCCCTTATTCCCCTTTACAGAGATCCTGTATTCCCAGTCCTGGTCCTTAGCAACCACTGATTGTTCTCTATTGCTGTAGTTTATGTTTTCTAGAATGCATATAAATGGAATCATACAATATACAGTCTTTTAGGTCTGACTTCTTTCACTTAGCATAATGTCTTTAAGATTCATCTATATTTGTTACATATATCAATAGCCTATTCCCCCTTTTTTTGCTGAGAAGTATTCTGTAGTTCAGGTGTAGTATAATCTATTTATCCACTCACCAGTTGATGGGCATTTGGAATGTTTATGGTTTGGGGCTACTATGAATAAAAGTTGCTGTAAACACTCAAAGAGCAGTGGTAGTGTGCTTGCTGAGCCCGTCAGTCAGATCGAAGTTTCCTGGCAAGATATGACCGGGGCCTGGAAGAGAATATTGGATCAAGAACGCATAAGGACTTCTGTTTTTCTCCCCTTCTACTTGGTCTAAATCATCAGTACTAGTATAAGGATATTGTTTTTGATGACTACAAGTTGGAAAAAACAGTGATTTCTCATATCTCTTCTGAAAATTTTTGTGAATGCATACAGGTGTATTGTAGCCACTCAAATATTTACATCTTCTTTCTCTCTCTCCTGTTTTCTGTGTTTTCTTATTTAAATTTATTTTCCCTCTACTTCTGTACCTCTTTTCTCTTCCCCCCATCTTTTCTATCCTTCCCTTTCCTTACTATCTTCTCCTTTTTATTTCCTTTCCATTTCCTCTTTCCTTCTCTGACACCTTCTAGCGTAGTAATTTATATTTACAAAATGTTTAAATCAGGGATGTAGCCAATTTACATGAGCTGTTACACACCATAAGCAGTTTTTGCACTGTCAACTCATTTATTTACTTGTTTTAAGTGTAAGGATACTAAGCACTCAGTCCCATTCCTATTACATGAGATCACATCAGTCAATTACACCTAATTTCCTATAGTGATTCTGAGAATTTCAGCTGGATAGAGCTTTTATGTTTTGCTTTAAAGTCTGCAGTTGTTGATTCCTATGCCACATACCAATGCCAACCCTTCCTGCCCCCCATTAAAACTCCTATGTTTTGACAAATTGGAGTTGTTAGTATTTCAGCCCTCTGAAATAGGTTTAATCATTCAGGCGGTGATGTTCTATGTCCAAACTTTTGTATTAACAGACTCCCCCTTTTCCTTTTCTTGTTAAATAGGAACTTGATATTTAAGCATCCTAGATTAGTGTTACAGGTGCACTTTCAGCCCACGCATGAGGACCCGTGCTCAGATTCTCATGTCTAATGCCAAAGAGCATTAGAGAGAATAAAGAAGTTCATTTTATAGCTTTATTAGAATTGTTCCTTTTGTACCTAGGCCTGCCTTTCACAAGACCTTGGCTTACGAGTCTGTGCTAGTTAACTCATGTTCTCTTTCCTTTCCCAGGGTCATGAAGCTCTTTCTAAAAATTAAATGTGGAGGTGGAGGGAGACTTACTGTGGTCCAGTTGTGCTTGCTATGAGTGCGGAAGCACAAGCCTAAGAGGGAAGTGAAAAGGGGCTGCAGGGAAGCGTGGTATCTAGAGTACGCAGGGAAATAACACCAGCTACCTAGAACCAAATTGGAACATAGCTTTAGGGAGGAAAGATAGGTGAAAGAAAGCAGGAGGAAGAGAGAGAGGACCAAAGAGAGGGGGAAAGTGTGAGAGGAGGACATAATGCTGAAGGTGGATTCAAAGACAATTCCTACCTTCTGTTCCTCCTCGAGAGGCTAAGGAAGCCCAGGCATCTCAGCCGTCCCTCTCCTGCATGGTTTCCAGACTCTTCAGCATCCCGCTTCTCCCTTATAGATGCATTTTAGCTTATGGCTGCTACCCAAATGTTCCCCCCCACCACCGCTCCCCACCGTCCTGCTATTCTCACTGAACACTTCAAGTACAGATCTGCCAAGCACAGAGCTGGGCTGGGCTATCACTCCCTTGTTTCCAACTCTATCTTTCTATTAATGCAGATGAAGATGGATTTAGTTTTCAGTGCAGCCACAACGCACAACTGAATGATATTGAGCTTACGGTCCCTGAAAACCCCTAAATCTTTTTTACATATGTTACTACTTAGCCACATCTCATCCTTTGCTTGTGCATCTGGTTGTTTTTGGACCCAAATGTAGGATTTCGTATTCATGTTTGTGAACGTTTAAAAATTATTTTTGATGCATGTACTATTAAGCTTATTTCACAGTTATTTTGAAAATAACTCTCATCAATTTTGCGGTCAAGTAAATGTCCTATTTAGTTTTGTTTTCATTCTGGAAATTAATTTTCAGAGTGAAGGCACAGATAATTAGGCATTCAAGGGCATTTAGATTTTCAAAACTCATATTTAAAATGTAAATATTCTCAAATTTAACCTGTTGACAAATAACAGATTTAAATTTTTAATTTTGCTGTCTGTTTCAGCCTAAGGTGGAAAAAAAAGTGACATATGCCTAGACTGTCCCCAGCCTCCGAAAATTGTGCAATGCTGTAAAAACAACCATAGTCCCTCGTTGCTGGGCAATGGAGAGCGTCACAAATCAAACTCCTTTCATTTTTGCATCTACTTATCTAGTTTAATGTTAAGATGGTCACAAACAAACAAGGTCTTTATTATATGAATGAGATTGTTAATGTATTTCAGGAAATTTTGAGATCTTAGTTAGTGTTTATGTGTACTTTCTGTGTTTTTGACCTTGGAAGAAATACAAATTGTTTAGAGCCAAAATTAAAATTACATTAAAAGAACTCAATCTAACCTTATTACCTTGTGATAAACATGAATCTTAGAAAAGCCTCTCTGTTGATGTTTTCCATTTGAATGATTTCAGGCAGATGACATTAAGTTATAAGGGAATGTATTTATAAAATCATAGAATAGTCTTCTCATTTTAAACGAAATTCAGTTTGTTGTTGTTAGCTTTCATTTTTCTCCCTAAACTCTGAGGGAACATAAATTCAAAGAAAACTTTCTCAATCTGGGATGACTAATTAGTATATTCCCAGTTCTGCTCAGTTTATGTCTAGCCCTTTATGTTTGCTAACAATACTATTCAAGATCATCTTTCAAAACTATCATAGGTTGTTATGTCCATTATCGGTTATAATAGCTATATTATATATGGCATATCAACATTCAGTCCAAAGACACCATTGCCTCTGAACAAATAGATTGTTTTTTCTGCAATTAGGTGCTGTATACTAAATTAGCTAAGAAAATAGGAATTGGGCCCATGTACATATGCTCTCTTTAGCAGCATTGTTATGAAGGTAAATGAATAAAATGGATCTATGAGCTTTTTGGGGGAAAGGAACAACAGTGCAATACATAGATAAAAAATTATAATAAAAATAATAACAGAATTCAGATCTAACGTAAGGGAAATTGGACAGCAAATGTAAAAGCAATTTCACAGACCTTACATAACTATCTTCTTTTTTTTTTTGTTTTCTTTGGTTTCCATGGCAAACTGCATTTGCGTAAAAGGCTTAGCATTTGGATTAATTGTCCCCATTAGTCCAACCTTTCATTTCAGCTCAGTCTCCAAATGTCCCCTACCAAATATCCAAGCAAATTCAATTAAGCTGCTAATTAGCGCAGAAAAATGGTCAAAATAAACATTATGACTTGACTATCTCAAGATGATTTTTAAGAAATTGAACAGAAGTTAGCCATTGAAATGGTTCTGTAGGTAACACGGTCAATTGTGCAAAGTAGGAATGGATTTCTTCTGATACAACTGACAACTTTAGGAAGGATAGGTTGGCGTACCAAAGCAAGGAATATTGACATAAATAAGTGTTATAAGAAGAGTGGAAATTTGATGTTTCCAATGATTATTTTTCTTTATTATATTTAAAATTATAATATTGAATATTTAAGAACCATAATCTAAATATATGACCTATAAATGATGCACACACAATATAGTAAGTGTATATTATTTATAGTTCATATATATGTACATGTGTACATATGTATACTCTGAATTTTTTGCTTTACCTATTTGAACTAGTGTTTTTTTTCTAATTTTAACATAAATTTACACTTAGAGAAATGTTGCAAAACTAGTATTGAAATTCCAAGATAATACCTTTATCTCAGATCCTTTAAATTTTGACATTTTAGAATATGTTTTTTTTTCTCTCTCTCTCTCCTTCCCTCCCTTCCTCCACTTTTTTTCTGAACCAAGTATGAATAAGTTGAAAATAGGAGTTTCCGTTGTGGCTCACTGGAAATGAATCTGACTAGCATCCATGAGGATGCAGGTTCGATCCCTGGCCTTGCCTAGTGAGTTAAGGATCTGTCATTGCCTTGAGCTGTGGTGTAGGTCGCAGATGTGGCTTGGATCTGGCAATACTGTAGGCCAGCGGCTACATCTCCAATTCGATCTCTAACCTGGTAACCTCCACATGCCTCAGGTGTGGCCCTGAAACGACAAAAAGAAATAAAAAGTTGAAAATATCCACACCACCCTTAAATATATAAGTGCATATTTCTTAACAGCAAGGAATTCAGTTTATTTTTACGTCTACCCTAAAAGTTCACCCAAAATTTTAAAAGTCCCTTTTGTAATCACAAGTAATTAGTCGTCACAATAGAAAATATAGGGATGAAGAAAAAGAACAGCATCACCAATAATTCTCTGCCACATAAAAAAAAAAGGACTGACATGAACATTTTGTCTATTCTTCAAAGTATTTTCTATGTAAATTTTATGGGCTATCATTTGTATATCCACAAAACACAACATAATATTTCTCAATTTTTAAAAATCCAGTACATGGTAGCTCATCTTTACAGGGAAGGAGCATTAATATTTCTTAGCTTAGGCTGAAAATTCCATGGCAGTGTTGCCTCTCTCACTCTTTCTCCCTGAAACAGTTTGCAGATTCATCAGTTGTTATCTTTATAATCTTTTCTTTTCCTCTTTTAATTTTCATTCACTTACTTTTTTCATTTTTTAAAGTTTTGTTGAAGTAGAATTGATTTACAATGCTGTGATAATTTCGGCTGTGCAATGAAAGGATTCAGTTACACATATACACACATCCATTCCTTTTTCAGATTCTTTTCCCATATAGATTATCAAAGAATATTGGGTAGAGTTCCCTGTGCTATACACAGGTCCCCAATGTCCAGTCATCCCACATACCACAGTGTACATATTCCAATCCCAAACCATGAGTCCATCCCTCCCTGCCCCTTAATTTGTCCCCTTTGGTAACCATAAGTTTGTTTTAAAAGTCTGTGAGTCTTTCTGCTCTGCAAATAAGTTCATTTGTATACGTTTTTTAGATTCCACATATAGGTGATAGGATGTTCATCTCTCACTGTCTGACTTAATGTGGTAATCTCTAGGTCTATTCATGTTGCTGCAAATGGGATTATTTCATTCTTTTTTATGGCTTAGTAATATTCCATCGTACTTATGTACTACATCTTCTTTATCCATTCCTCTGTCAATGGACATTTAGGTTGCTTCCATGTCTTAGCTATGGTAAATAGTGCTTCAGTAAATTTTGTGTTCATGTATATTTTCAAATTATGGTTTTCTCCAGATATATACCCAGGAGTGGGATTGCTGGATCATATGGCAGTTCTATTTTTAGTTTTTTAAGGAACCTCCATATTATTCTTCATAGTGGTTGCACCAGTTCACATTCCAACCAACAGTGTAGGAGGGTTCCCTTTTCTCCACAATCTCTCCTGCATTTACTGTTTGCAGACTTTTTAATGATGGCCATTCTGGCTGGTGTAAGGAGGTACCTCATTGCAGTTTTGATTTGCATTTCAGGAACAATTGGCGATGTTGAGCATCTTTGCATGTGTTTTTTGGCCATTTGTATGTCTTCTTTGAAGAAGTGTCTATTTAGATCTTCTACACTTTTTTTTTGATTAGGTGTTTTTTTTTTTTATATTAGGCTGGATGACTTTTCAGTCACTTCATTTGCAAACATTTTCACCCATGCTGTGGGCTTTTTGTTTTGTTTATGGTTTCCTTTGGTGGGCAAAAACTTTTAAGTTTAATTAGGTCCCATTTATTTATTTTTATTTTCATTACTCTAGGAGGTGCATCTGAAGGGATACTGCCGTGGTTTATGTCAGAGAGTGTTCTGCCTGTTTTCCTCTAAGAGTTTTATAGTATCCAGTCTTAAGTTTTCAATCCATTTTGAGCTTTTTTTTGTATATGGTGTTAGAGAGTATTCTAATTTCATTTTTTTACATGTAGCTGTTCAGTTTTCCCAGCACCATTTATTGAAGTGACTTTCTTTTCTCCATTGTATATTCTTGGCCCCTTTGTCATAGGTTAGTTGACCATGGGCTCATGGGTTTATCTCTGGGCTTTCTATCCTGTTCCATTGATCTATATTCTGTTTTAATGCCAGTACCATACAGTTTTGATGACTGTAGCTTTGTAATATAGTCAGAAGTCAGGGAGCCCGATTCCTTTGGCTGCATTTTTCTTTCTTGGGATTGCTTTGGCTATTCAGGATCTTTTGTGTTTCCATACAAATTTTGCAATTTTGTATTCTAGTTCTGCAAAAAATGCTATTGGTAATTTAATAGAAATTGTGTTGAATCTGTAGATTGCCTTGGAGTGTATAGTCATTTTGACAACATCGATTCTTCCAATCCAAGAGCACAGTATATCTTTCCATCTGTTTGTGTCATCTCCAATTTCTTTCATCAGCATCTTGCAGTTTTCTCAGTATAGGTCTTTTGTCTCTTTAGGTAGGTTTGTTTTTAGGTATGTTATTCTTTTCAGTGTCATAGTAAATGGGATAGTTTTCCTAATTTCTCTTTCTGATCTTTCAATATTAGTATATAGAAATGCAATCAATTTGTGTGTATTAATTTTGTATCCTGCAACTTTACCAAATTCATCGATGAGTTCTAATAATTTTCTGGTAGTGTCTTTAGGATTTTCTAGGTATGGTACCATGTCATCTGTAAACAGTGATAGTTTTAGTTCTTCCTTTCCAATTTGGATCACTTTTATTTCTTTTTCTTCTCTGATTGTCATGGCTGAGAATTCCAAAACTATGTTGATTAAATGTGGTGAGAGTGGACATCCTTCTCTTGTTCTTGGTCTTAGCAGGAATTCTTTCAGCTTTTCACTGTTGAGAATGATGTTAACTGTGGATTTGTCATATATGGCCTTTATTATGTTGAGCTGGTTTCCTCTATGGCCACTTTCTGGAGGGTCTTTATCAGAAATCAGTGTTGCATTTTGTGAAAAGCTTTTTCTGCATCTATTGAGATGATCACATGGTTTTTATTCTTGAATTTGTTAATGGGGTGTATCACACTGATTGACTTGCAGATATGGAAAAAATCCCTGCAGCTCTGTGATAAAATCTCACTTGATCATGGTGTATAATCCTTTTAATGTATTGTTAGATTTTATTTGCTAGTGTTTTACCAAGGATTTTTGCATCTATGTTCATCAGTGATATTGGGCTGTACTTTTCTCTTTTTTTGTGGTACCTTTATCTGGTTTTGGTATAGGATGATGGTGGCCTCATAGATTGAGTTTAGGCGTGTTTCTTCCTCTGCAATTTTTTGGAAGAGTTTCAGAAGAATAGGTATTAACACTTCTCTAAATGTTTGAAAGAATTTGCCTGTGAAACCATTGGGTCTTGGATTTTTGTTTATTGGAGTTTTTTTTTTATCACAGTTTCAAATTCAGTACTTGTGCTTGATGTGCTCATCTTTTCTATTTCTTTCTGGTTCAGTCTCTAAGAATTTGTCCATTTCTTCTAGGTTGTCCATTTTATTGGCATACAGTTGCTTGCAGTAGTCTCTTATGATCGTTTGTATTTCTGTGATGTCCATTGTATCTTCTCCTTTGTCCTTTCTTATTTTATTGATTTGATCCCTCTCCCCATTTTTATTGATGAGTCTGGCTAAGGGTTTATCAATTTTGTGGATCTTTTTAAAGAACCAGGTTTTTTGTTTCGTTGATCTTTTCTATTGCTTTCTTCATTTCTATTTCACTTATTTCTGGTCTGATCTTTATGATTTCTTTCCTTTTTTCACTTTGGGTTTTGCTTGTTCTTCTTTAATTGCTTTAGGTGTAAGGTTAAGTTGTTTATTTTAGATTTTTCTTGTTTCCTGAGGCAGGCTTGTATTGCTATAAACTTCCCTCTTAGAACTGCTTTTCTGCATCCCATACATTTTGGATCATTGTGTCTTCCTTGTCACTTGTCTCTAGGTATTTTTTTATTTCCCCTTTGATTTCTTCATTGATCCATTGGTCGTTCAGTAGCATATTGTTTAGTCTCCACATGTTTGTGTTTTTGCAGGTTTTTTCCCTGCAGCTGATTTCTAGTATTATTGCATTGTGGTCAGAAAAGATGCTTGTACAATTACAACTTTCTTAAATTTACTGAGATTTGATTTGTGGCCCAGAATGTGATCTATCCTAGAGAATTTTCCATGTGTGCTTGAAAAGAATGTATATTCTGCTGCATTTGGATGGAATGTTCTGTAAATATATATGAAGTCCATCTGGTCTAATGTATCACTTAAGACCTATGTTTCCTTGCTGATTTTCTGTCTGTATGATCTGTCCATTGCAGTAAGTGGAGTGTTAAAGTCCCCAACTGTTATTGTGTTACTGTTGATTTCTCCTCTTATGGCTGATAGCAGTTGCCTTATGTATTGAGGCACTCTTCTGTTGGGTGCATATATTTACAATTGTTATATCTTCTTCTTGGATTGATACTTTGATCATCATGTAGTGTCCTTTGTCTCTTGTAATAATCTTTATTTTAAGGTCTATTTTGTCTGATATGAGTGTTGCTACTCCAGCTTTCATTTGATCCCTGTTTGCATGAAGTAACTTCTTCCATCCTCTCACTTTCAATTTCTATGTGTCCCTAGAAGTGAAGCGGGTCTCTTGAAGAGTGTGTGTGTGTGTGTGTATATATATATATCTATATATATCTATATATATCTATATATCTATATCTATATATATAGATATAGATATAGATATATAGATATATCTTATTTTTGTGTGTGTGTGTATATATATATATATATGCATCTTATTTTTGTGTGTGTATGTATATATATATATGCATCTTATTTTTCTATCCATTCAGCCAGTCTATGTCTTTTGGTTGGGGCATTTAGTCCATTTATATTTAAGGTAATTATTGATATGTATGTTCTTATTGCCATTTTATTAACTGTTTTGGATTTGTTTTTGTTGGTCTTTTTTCTTCCCTCCTCTTATTCTCTTCTCTCTTGTGTTGTGATGATTGTCTTTACTATTGCATTTGGATTGCTTTTTCTTATTTGTGTGTGGGTCTGTTGTAGATTTTTGATTCGCAGTTACCATGAGGTTTTGACATAGGGGTCTATAAGATGTACAAGATTGTTTTAAGGTGCTGGTCTATTAATTCCAAATGCATCTCCAGTATTCTACATTTTACCCTCCTCTTCTTACAATTGATAGTTTTGATATCATATTTGTGTGTGGATGATTTCCTACCTTTACAATATGTTTGCCTTTACCAGTGAGTCTTCTCATTTGGAATTTTCTTATTTCTAGTTGTGGCCTTTTCTTTTCTGCCTTAGGAAGTTCCTTTAGTGTTTGTTGTAAAGCTGGTTTGGTGGTGCCGAATTCTCTTTGCTTTTGCTTGTCTGTAAAGCTTTGAATTTCTCCTTCAAATCTGAATGAGAGCCTTGCTGGGTATTCTTGGCTGAAGGTTTTCTCCTTTCATCACTTTACGTATACCATGCCACTCCTTTCTGGCCTGCAGAGTTTAGGCTGAAAAATCAGCTGATAACCTTATCTAGTTTCTCTTGTATGTTATTTGTTGCTTTTCCCTAGCTGCTTTCAGTATTTTCTCTTTGTCTTTAATTTTGGTCATTTTGAGTAACATGTGTCTTGGGATGTTCCTCCTTGGGTTTATTCTATATTGTATTCATTGTGCTTCCTGTATTTGAGTGAGTGATTCCTTTCCCATATTAGGGAAGTTTTCAGCTATTATCTCTTCAAATATTTTTCTCCCACCCTTTCTCTCTCCTCCTTCTGGCACCCCTGTAATGCAAATGTTCTTGCATTTAAAGTTGTCCCAGAGTTCTTTTAGACTGTCCTCTTTCTTCTCATCGTTTTTTCTTTATTCTGTTCTACATCAGTGATTTCCACCAGTCTGTCTTCCACCTCTCTTATTCGTTCTTCTGCTTCCTGTGTTGTGCTATTGGTTCCTCCTAGTGAATTTTTAAATTTCAGTTATTGTGTTTTTCATCTGTGCATGTTTAATCTTAAAGCTTCTATTTTTTGTTCAGTATTTCTTTTAATTTATCAATCTTTGCCTCCACTTTTTTTTCCCCAAAATCTTGGATCATCTTTACTATCGTTACTCTAATGTCTTTTTCACATAGGTTACATATCTCCAGTTCACTTAGCTGTTTCTCTGAGATTTTTGCCTTGTTCCTTCATCTGGCTCATATTCCTCTGCTTTTTCATTTTTCTAGCTTTATATAAGGTCTTCTTTTTTCAGGCTACAAGGTTGTAGCCTCTCTTACTTCTGCTGTCTGCCCCCTTGAGGGTGAAGCTGACACAACAGCTTGTGGCAGGCTTCCTAATAGGAGGGACTGGTGCCTACCCACTGGTAGGTGGAGCTGTGTCTTGTTCCTCTGGTGGGTGGGTCTTTGTCTCTGGACATAATTAGAGGTGGCTGTCTGCCTGGGATGTCTTTAGGTAGCCTGTTTGATGATGGATGGGGCTGTATTCCCACCCTATTTGTTGTTTGGCTTGGGGCTTCTCAGCTCCGATGGGTGGGATCAGATTTTTCCCAAATGGTAGTCTCCAGGGGAACTTACACCTACTATTATTCCCAGGATTTCCACCTCCAATTTCCTGCCTCCACAGCCAGCCACAACCAACCCCTGCTTTCCCAGGATACCCTCCAAGACCCGCAGGTAGGTCTGACTCAGATTCTTATGGTGTCCCTGCTTTGCCCTGGAACCCAGTGCCCTGGAACCCTGTGTGCCCCTTCCAAGGGACATGCAGCCCTATGGAGCTCCTGCACTCAAGCCCCACTGGCCTTCAGTGGTAAATGCTTTAGTGTCTCCTCCCAATGTCAGACCCCTGATATGGGGTTTGGAACCTGACATGGGGTTTGGAACTCCTACTCCTGTGGGAGAGCCTCTGTGATATAGTTATTTTTCAGTCTGTGGCTCACCCACCTTGCAGGTGTGGGGTTGTTTATATCACAAAATCGCCTGTCCTACTGTCTTGATGTGGCTTAGTCTTTGTCTTTGGGTGTAGGATAGCTTTTTTGGTGGCTTCCAGTCTATTTTGTTGATGGTTGTTCAGTAGTTAGTGGTAATTTGGGTGTTTTCATAAGAGGAGGTGAGCTTGAGTCTCTCTACTCTGCCATCTTGCCTCCTCATTCATTTATTTATTCAAAATTTCTAATTTCTTTCTAGTTCTTTCTAGTTCTGTAATAGGTGCAGAACTATAATAGCATGGGCTTTGGAATCAGATGATCTAGATTCAAATTGTAACTCCTCCTTCTGACTAACTTGTGTGATCTTAGGCAAGTTGTTTAACCTCTCTGAGCCTCAATCTTCTCATGTATAAGAAAAAGATACTAATGGCAATATACTTATCCATAGTTTTGCTTTTCCCAGCTTCAGTTACCAGAGCTCATCTGTGGTCTGAAAATATTCAATTGATAAGTTTTTAATTATATGCCTTTATCATGTACTGTGATGAATCTCATGCTATCCAGTCTGTCCCACCCAGGATCCTCAGCTCTTTACATCATTTGCTCCTGACAATCAACCACTAGCATCACCATGGCTAAAAGATTCATGATATCCTGAAGCAGATGATCCTCCTTTTGAGATATGATTAGAAGGTCAATAGTAGCCTAATGATATGTCACAATGCCTCCAACATTCACCTCACTCCATCTCATCATGTAGGCATTTTGTCATCTCACATCATCACAATAAGAAAGGTAACTAAAGGCATTTATTTATTTATTTACTTTTGGCCATGCCCACAGCATGTGGAAGTTCCTGGGCCAGGGATCCAACCTGTACCACAGAGTAATCAGAACCACAGTAGTGATAATGCTGGATCCTTAACCCACTGCACCACCAGGGAACTCTCAATAAGATATTTTTGAGAGAGAATGAAAGAGAGACCACTTTCAAACAACTTTTATTACAGTATGCTTTTACATTTATTCTATTTTATTATTAGTCATTGTTAATCTCTTACTATGTCTAATTTATACATTAAAATTTATCATAGGTAGGTATGTATGGGAAAAACATAGTATATATGGGGTTTGCTGATTTCAGACATCCAGTGGGGCTCTTGGAAGGTATATCCTGTGATTAAAGGGGGACTACTGTACTACTCCTAAAGCAGTACTTGGCTCACAGTCAGCATTCAACAAATGCTGCTGCTATCACTACTTGTCCATATTGCTGCCATTTGAGAATTGTGAAGATTAATGTGACAATGTATAGAAAATGCTTAACATGGTGCCCCACAAATAGTCAGCACATGATAAGCAGTAGCTATTATTAGCATTATTTCTGTGTTAAGCACAAGAGGTACACAGATGAGTAAGTCGCCCTCTCTACTCTTGGAGAACTAACCATCTAGAATTTATAGCTACCAGATTAGTCCAACCATCTTTCACAGTTCAGTTCAAACATGACCTTATCCACAAGGCTTTCACTGATTCCCTCAGCTGGAAAGAATATTAAAAATATTGCCATTTACTAAAATTTCCTTGACTGTTTTTCCTGTACTTTTCTTATCGAATTTTAGCACATTGTACTTTTATTTGTATTTGTTTACGCATCTTTGCTTTATTTCCAGACTTTTAGTTACTAGAAGGGCAGTCAGTGAATGTGTTTTACTAATCTTTTAGCTGCCAGAGTATAGACAAATGGTTTTGCATTCTTTTGTCCTTCTTTCCATCTTTTATCCATCTTATTCCATCAAATATTTGAGTGTTTTGTTTATAGTGGGCATTTAGTAAAGGCTGGTTAAATGAATAAGCAATGGAGATAACCATTTGAAATTCAAGAAAGCACATTATTTATTAAATCTATCTCGTGTATTTTCAAAAAGTATAAAGTTAAACTTTTTGAGTTCATAAGAACAGATTTCCACTTCATTTTGAGTTTGTACTAAGTTCCACTTGGTAACTTTTTGGCGCCATCTTATAGCTATTTCAAGTGGGATTCTTTCATGGTGTACATATTTTTAAAATATTGTCATGCTGTGCCCAGGATAGTCACAGAACTTCCACAGCAAGTGATCCTTGTTGAACTACAGAGTTATTAATAATGACAAGTCATTTGGACACTTTAATTAGTGTCCAGCACTATTTCCATTAGTTAATATATATTTTTAACATCATAGTGTCCAACAACAATTGTACTGTAGATTTACTTGGCACTGCAATTTCCCCAATGGGTCATGCCATCCCAAGTTTCTGGAGAACTTGTTAAAAATACTAAGAAAATGTCTTTTGTGGGTAAAGGTCAAATAATTAATCAAAAATATTTTTAATGCCAAGTGGCCAAACCTTTTCCTCTACTCCTTTTTAAACATGTAGAAGGCTTTCCATAATCTTTCTCCTACACTCTTCCCCTTCCCCTTCCTCTTGTTTACATGATTCTGAATAATAGAGTTCAGGGAAAGGAGATTAGATAGGGCCATTCAAAAATCTCTTCAAAGTTATCCACATCCCAGCAAGTCCTAGACACTGCTAAATGACGTCCAAATATTCAGTTGCTGTAGTTTGAAGCAAAAGTCAGTTCTGTATCATTAGTAACTGTAAAATTATGAAAGTAGCTTCTTATATTGAAGCATTAGAAAGTTATTTTACCCAGATACTTAGTAAAACTATTCATTGATTAATATATGGAGCTTTTTCTGTCTTGTTCACTTACGTATCTTCAGAACTAGAACGCAAAGTCAGTGTACAGTAAATGTTTTTGAATAAATGCACAAAGGAATAGATCCCATTTGCATAAGACCTCACAGTGCCTAAATGCTATCAGCACTAAAGACTAATTTTTAAATTGTTGTGAATGTAGAGGTAGCAAACAGCTATTCTAATTTTTATTAGGCGAATCCCATCAAGTGTTTGTACTAATTCCCATAGCAGTTTTCAGAATTTCTGAGAATTCAGGTGATAATCAGATGAAATCACCTTTTGCATTTGAATTTACTGCACTTAATTTTGATTTTTTTTCCCTACCCAAAATTTCCCCCTCTAAACTGTCCTCCTCCAAACCCATTCAAACTTATATGCTTGGACACAGTGGAGTCTGAGATAGATACTGATTTTAAAATTACTAGACCTCTGAAAAGTGCCAGCATTTTCATACATGGGTATTTAATATACATAACTCTAATTGTGAACTACTGCATCTCCGGTTTTTTGTTTTCTTTTGAAACAGAAACCTGAACTACTAGGAGCCTGAATTAGAGGGACAGGTGGACTGTCAGCTCAAAAAGTGGCCTCTGCGCCTTGTCCCTGAGGACCTGTGCCCAGGATAGCATAACTAACATCGGGGAGCATTAGGAGCTAGAGAAGGTCATTTTCTGCTGGTTAGAAGCCCTCCCCTTGGACCTAGATCATGACCTGGCCTTTCAATTTGGCACAAGTAAGAAATTTTACTAAGTACTATGGGGCACACATGGCCCTTAATGATCTGGCTTCTCTTCATGTCTCTAGCCTCATTTCCAGCCACTCTGCACACACCTTGTGCTGCCATACTTTGCACTTCTTTGCCTAAAGTAAATCATATGGTGGAATATCAGGGACACAGCAGTGCATGAGGGAGATGTTTTGGAGTAGGAAGCCTCACAGGTGCCCTCACTATGCCTCATTATAGGGATGCTTGAGTCTGGAGAACTTGGATGAAGAACTCCCTAGCGCCGCCAAGCAGAATTAACTGTTTTCTCCTCTATGCTCCCATAATGTTTTGTTTAACGTCCTGTCTTTCAAAACTTACCGTGCTTTGCATTATATTATACTTAACTGTGAATGTAAATATATCTCCCACTAGGTCATCATCTTGAAGGCAAAGTTTATTTTCTCATCTCTCTCAACCCTTTTTACAATAATTTGGGTGTAATCAAGTGGAATACATATTTTTTAGCAGTTCAAAAACAAAGATGATGCTATGGATCCTGAGAAGGTAGCCATTTGAGTCCTATTCAAGTTTCCCCCTTCCTCAACACTGCCTTGTCTCTACCCTGACCATCAATCTCCAATCTAAATCCCAGACGCCACTATAAAGAGATATTTTTTAAAAAACACAATTAGGCTGAGGATAACAAAGAGTCCTATATTCAGATTTAACTCACAGTTATTGAATACTCATTTGACTGATGAGGAGATGGAGACTCACATAACTTTCAATAGCTTGCCAAATGTCACACGATTAGACAGCTAATAAGTGACTCTGCCAGGACTGAAATTCAAGCCCCCTGACACAAAGTCAGAATCTCTTCCCACAAACCCTGAAATGTTTAGGTGAACTTCTCTCATGCTCTATAATTCTAATGCACCTACTTGCTTAATCAGAAACATTTGCTGTGTAGCCTTAGCCAGGAGGAAGCTAAATATTCTGAACACATGAGGCTCATTTTATGTACATATTTATTTCCATGTTTATGTATTTGTACCTTTTATGTTTTTTGTGTTTGTATATTTATTTGTTCAGGTATTTAGTGTACTTATGTATTTATATGTGTGCTTATTTTTTATTTATACATTTATGTATTTCTTTGTCTTATCTATAGGGCTATAAAGCTCTTAATCCCAGTGCTATTAGAGGAGAGAACATCAGTTAATTATATCTTAATTTCCTATAGTGTTTCTCAGGATTTCTGCTTAAAATAGGTGTTGAATTTCTTTTAAAAGACCCTAGCTCTTGAGCTTCTGGGGGAGACGACTGAGAGAGTAACTGTTTTGAGAACCAAATTGCTGAGCTTTGGAAACACCTCGAAGCCAACAGAAGCTTCGGCTACAAGAGCGGGACAAAAGAAAATAAAAACTTCCCAAGCTTAAAAAGAGAATGAGGAAAATGATGAGGACAAGCCCAGGAGTAAAACAAGAAGTATTGTGATGCTGCAGAGAAACCAGGAACCTCAGAGAGTTCAAGACATATAGCTGGCCTGGAGAAGCAGCAAGCAGAACCAGAAAGGGCCAACATGAGGGAGCTGATGCTTTACACCTTGAAAATGATACAAGACCAAGTGGACATTTGAAAAAGCCCACGGGAAAAACCCATTGAATGTTGCGGGACACTGATGAAGGATGTTACAGGACTGAAAGAAACCCTGAGACAGGAAAATTATTGAATAAATATCATGGAAGAGAGAATCAGTACAAATGAGAACCATATTGAGCTTCGATCTCAAAAGATCAAAAACATTTTTAAACAAACAGCTCTTCACAGTGTGAGAAAATGTGGTGGATCTTGAAAACACATCAAGGAGGTATTATATTTGTATATCTATCATCTGTGAAGGTGCAGAAAAATGAGACTAACCTTGAAACTATTATTAAGAAAATTATTGATAACATTTTTCTAGAGGTAAACATAGATCTCAATTTAATGCAGAGAGAATTTAAAGGTCCCCACTCAAATATACCTCTCAAAGTAAAAGTCCAAGGCACGTAATTGTACAGTTCTTAAACTTGAAGGAAAAAGAAAGAAACTTGCAAGTTGCTCAGAAAAAAGGAGAACTGATTTTCAACAAGGTAAAGGTAGGGCTGACACCTGACTAGGCCTTACAGTGGAAGAGACGGAATTGGAGCAAGATCTACTACCAGCTGAAGTTCTTGGGTCTGAAGCCTCAAGAGAACCATCCAGCCAAGCTATCTTTCATATTTGAAGATGAGAGAAGAATCTTTGACAATCAAGATGACTTCAAGGCATTTATCAGCAAAACTCCAAAATTATTGGCTTTACTGCAAATAACTGTAGCCCAGGGACAGGGTGCTCTTGGAGATAAGTGACTAAATTGATTTTAAAAGCTATTTCTTAATAGAATCTAGATCTTAGTTTTAGGATTAATTGCATTTTTGCCAGAGTAATTAGTGTAATGAAGTAAAAATAAAATGTTGGCTGATTTGTTATAGTGTGTTTATCTGCTATCTATCTATCTATCTATCATCTATCATCTATCTATTCTGCATAAGAAGAGAAAAAGAAATAAGAAAAAAATGGGAAGGCATGATCATGGGAGGGATATATGGGAGAGAGGATATGAATACAGCAAGATAATAATGAATGCTGGGTGGGATATGGGAAGACATTGGAATATGATAGAGAAAATAAGAAAAAACAATTTTATTGTGAATGTGAATACAATAAAATAAACTATATAAAACTAACAGACTTGTTTAGAGAAAGAACATTTTCCCCTACCATCTGTCAAGGATACTTAGATCTTTTAGAAAATTTGACCAGGAGTTCCCTTCCTGTCTCAGCGGTTAACAAACCTGACTAGGAACCATGAGGTGGCGGGTTTGATCCCTGACCTTGCTCAGTGGGTTAAGGATCTGGCATTGCCGTGAACTGTGGTGTAGGTCGCAGATGCGGTGTTCACAGGGTGTTGCTGTGGTTATGGCATAGGCTGGCAGCTGTAGCTTCGATTGGACCCCTAAGCTGGGATCTTCCATATGCTGCAGGTGTGGCCCTAAAAAAAGCAAAAAAAAAAACAAAAAACAAAAAAAGGACAAAGAAAATTTGACCATATCTTAGAGTACTGAACAAGTAGAACTTGAAGAGATGCATGTACATTGAAATGATTGCCTATGTACTGATATTTTTAGAACAGATTGTAAACAGTGGGTGATGTTGCGGTGATGTGTTTTTCAATGGCTAATTTGTATTGCTCTTGGAGTTTAGACTTCTCTATTTTAACTTTAATTATATAATTGATCAATCATACAATAAATGGCACTCAAAGAACCCAATTGTTGACTTCTTTACTATCCTTCGGACAACTGATTAAAATTCCCAAATAACGTTACCTCTCTTCTCCTCCTCAAACACTCCACCCCTGAAAATTTTTACAGTTTAGACACACTAGAGCCAAGTCAGACTCTGAAGCCGAAAAAAAAAAAAAAAAAAAAACCTTGCCCTGGCACTTTAAAGCATCCTGCCTGTGTCAGACCTAAACTTCTCATAGCATCCACTCTGCTTGCCCACCCGAGGCAGTGGGGCTGAGCCCATCTCTTTCCTTCTGGGACCTTCAACCTCAGCCAGCACAGGAAAAGGGGACACTGAGGGAGTTCCCTTTGTGGCTCAGGCTCAGCGGGTTATGAACCCGACTAGTATCCACGAGGATGTGTGTTCCATCCCTGGCCTCGCTTAGTGGGTTAAGGATCAGGCGTGGCTATGGCTACGGCTCCGATTCAACCCCTAGCCTGGAAGCTTCCATATGCCATAAGTGAGGCCCTAAAAAGCCAAAAAAAGAAAAAAAAGGAAAAGGGGGCACTGAAACACTTTGCAGCTTTTCAGCAGCTCACCCTCAGAGTCTTCCTTGATTTTATATCTATTCCTGAACCCTCATCCCCAGGTACTCAGATGCATACAACATGTAAGCACACACATTTTTTTTTCTTGTTGTGTCTCATATAAATAAAAGGCTTGTTGTGATGCTAGGAGAATTATTATTTGGGGACAGTGGGACAATAGTTTCCTTTCCAGTTAATGGTGCGTGGTTTAAACAGAACCTTGTGGCCCTGCTAGATTGCAACACCACAAAACACCATTTTCTCTATCCACCCATTAACCTGAAGTTAAATTCACCTAGGCAATCACACTGTTGGTTTGCTTTATGACAGGCATCTAGAAGCCTGATCTTGCAGGTCTCCATGCCTTATGGCTCACAATGAGTCTTTTGATTAAATAAGTTTCTGTCTGGGTTCATCACTTGCATTTGATTTATTCTAGGAATCTTCCTTCACAGTCCCGAAAATACCTTCAGTTACAGCTTCTGGAAGTGACTTAATGCCCCAAACTATGCCTTTACTAATTGAAATCCTGGACAAAGGCTGGGTTGAAACTCAAGCTCTGTGGGTGGGCCTCAGCTTGGCTTTCCACCTCTAAAATAAGGTACTTCCCACCTCCAAAGCTCAACGCCCTCCCCCAGGTCTCGCTCTTGGACCTGAATCTGTCTGTTTGGGTCTCCTCCCTGTCCCAGAGCATCACTTGTTTAGTGTCACCTCAGTTCGTTACTTGTTTACATGCATCTGCTCCACTGCAGACATAGCATCATGACTGAGACTTACTGTGGAGTGGGGAGGGGAGCTAAAACATAATAGCACCTTTTGAATGCACCAGATACTCTAAAGATCTGCCCTAAT
The DNA here is from genome assembly GCA_004024745.2 of Catagonus wagneri. Classification (NCBI taxonomy): domain Eukaryota; kingdom Metazoa; phylum Chordata; class Mammalia; order Artiodactyla; family Tayassuidae; genus Catagonus; species Catagonus wagneri. Next base: position 35,979,024 of record PVHT020000015.1, on the reverse strand, counting down.
TCTTAGGTGGCTTACCACAGCAATGGGGTTGGTGGAGAGGATGCACTATAATGCCCATCACTCTCTTGTAAGACAAATATCAGAATTCTTGGTAGTTCCTGTTTACCGCTGAGAATCACTGTCCTAAAACATAAAACTGGAAGTAGTTCGTTGTTAGCAAATGGTTAACAAACAGCTCTCTGAGGGAGAAAAAAAATCTCATTTGCAGCATATGCTCGTTCAATGGTGTAAATTCTCTGACCATGGCCAATTTTAAGCTGCCAATATGATATTAGGAGGTGCTGGGTTGAGATGAGATGCCCACATTCAGCTCTCCTGATCGGCTACCTTTGCCCCGTGCTTCTCCTGGTTGGACAAATTTAGCTTTAAAAAATCCCATCATCCCATCCTGAGCTCAATTATGAGAAAGGCTCCCCAGGCCACCTTGTGCATGGACATGGCCCTTGGTGTCTCATTTCCTTTAAACTCCACCTTCTTGAAGTTTTTCTAGCACTCCTCTGCTCCCAAATGCAGCTTTTGTAAGGTAGTTGCTCTTTTCTTTTCTCTAGGCTGGTAGTTTTTGAAGCTTACAAACCACATTAGTCCCACCTCTATACTACACCACACACTCCACTTCAGTGCACATAGTATGTACTTAATAAAATCTTGTGTCTCATAATTCATAAGAGGAGATTCTGAAGCTTTTGCAGGGGAACCCTCTTCCAGTCCCCCGGGCTCAAGGTGTCAAAGTGCAAAGGGGTGTGTCTCAGGGATATTTTCTGGTATCGCCACCTCCCAGGACAGTGACAGTGAGAGCTCCCATCCAACCCACCTCCTGAACATCCCACCAGTTGGGGGGATGGACAATCAGAGGGCGTCCAGCCATTTGCGATAAGATGGGATGAGACTGATCATTCTCAGAACATTCCTGAAAGAGGAGTTGTTTAATATCAGCCAACTCTAGAGTAATAAACCAGGAGAGAAGCCCAGACTTCTTGCAGTGTGTGTGTGTGTGTGTCAGTCAGCAGAACCAATATCAAGAACTCCACCTCACCTAAGTCCTAGCCTCAAACTCTTTTGGCCTCTCTCACCAGCTTTGTAAATATGAGGCTACTCAAGTTTCCTCTAGGGAGCATGGCAAGGGAATGATTTTCCTTCTGCAGGCAGGCCCCAGGGTCTAAGACTCACAGTGGTAGCCTAGAGATGGAGCTTCTGCTATCTCAATTGCCAGCCATGGTTTGAATGAGGGGCGTCTATGAAACCTGAATTGTAAGTCCCTTCAAGATTTCACAGTGTCCCAGAGCAAAACCAAGAGTGAATGTTATTCTTCCTTATATAGTCCCAAGACATTTTTTCAAGCTTCCATGCCTTTAGCAGAGATTCTGGGCTCTAGATTCAGGCTGCTGGTCCAGGAGCACAAACTTCAGCCTAAGGGCTTGCAGAGAGCAAGAAGGTACTATCATTGCTGTTTTTCTACATTATTAACAATGCATTTGATTGGTGTTTTTCGGTTTTACTAAGTATACCCACATCTGGTTTCTACATTTTAAATTAACTTTTTTTCACTTTTATCATTCCCAGCATCCAAGGCAGAGGTAGCATAAGGCTAGTGGTTAAGAACGTGAGACTTCATTTTGTAACCCATACAAATATTGAATCATCATGTTCTATACCTGAAACTAGTACAATGCATGTCGATGTTAACTCAATAAAAAAGAACGAAGAATTAAGAAGTAGTTTAGTTACTTTAAATAAGACAGTTTTGGATTCTTTTCTAAATAAGACCCCTTTAATAGATACATTAAAATAATAAAATAGTTTGAGTAATTTTTTTAAAGAAAAAAACATGGAAACATGAAATTGTATTTACAGATTACCTGGGTGTGAATCCTAGCTCTTCCACTTGCTGGCTGTGTTGGCCTTGGCCAGTTTTTTTAAAGGCTCTGTGTTTCAGCTTCTTCATCTGTAAAATGGGTCTGGTAGTGGTAACTCTCCCTTAGTGCTGTGATTGGCATGAAATGAGTTAATAATTTATAAAGTGCTTAGTGGCTGACACTGGTTATGGTAATTTCTACACAAACGTTTTGAAAATTGGCATGAATATTTCCACCCTGATGAATCGAAATTATCACTATAGCGTTTCAAGCAACCATCATGTTTGGCCAATTTTACCTCAGATATTTCAGGAACCCTTGCTCTCTCCTCCTTCTCTAGTTCCACTGCCCTGGTTTAGGCACAAGGTAACAGCAAACTGCTCGCCCTTCTTCATGCTCTACTTGCTGGTCTTTCCTGTTGCAATCCTCTGGTTCCCATGGCACCCCCTTCTCTGACTATCATCTTCTGCTTGTTTTCTATCACTGTTTATTGTTACATTCCAAACTCCTTAAGAGTGGAAACTGCCATTCTTTCTGGATTTTCAGCATCTAGGACAATGCCTGGCACATAGCGAATACTCAACAAACATGTATTAAATAATTGGATGGTTGGTTGCAGTGTGCCAGGCCAGGCACGAGGTGGTGATTGACGGGGGGATTTTCTTTCAGTCCTACCCCCAATTCTGTATGATTATCCCTATTTTACAAATAGGGAAACCGAGGCCCAGGGAGGTGAAATAACTTGCCCTGCAAACACCTATTTATCTTGATATGGCTCTTGTCTTCCTTATGTGATAATTTGCAGTTTATAAATGGTGTGTAGGAACAGAGGATGGCAGGTAGCTACAACAGAAATCCCTGATGCACGAAGATATGATACTCAATTTTCCTATTAAAAGAGCTGTTACTTTATTTTTACATAGTTTATTCTTAGATTGCAGTATTTTTAAGGAGCGTTTGTACTCTGTGAAGGTAAAATTTTACATAGAGACAAAAGTGGCTATTTTTTACAACAATCAACTGATCTGTGAGTCCCCTGCATGCTATACTTTAATCCCCTCACGTAGTATACATCAGAAGCTTTGGTTAGTATCTCATCTACACATAATCATTTCAAAAAGTCATTCATGGTCGAGGGAGTTCCCATTGTGGCTCAGCGGTAAGGAACCCAACTAGTATCCCTGAGGATGCAGGTTCGATCCTGGCCTCGCTCAGTGGATTAAGGATCCGGCGTTGCCATGATCTGTGGTGTAGATTGCAGATGTGGCTCACATCTGGAGTTGCTGTGGCTGTGGTATAGGCCGGCAGCTGCTGCTCCAGTTCAACCCCTAGTCTGGGAACTTCCATATGCCATGGGTATGACCCTAAAAAGACCAAATTTATGAAAAGCTGTCTATATCATTGAAATTATATTTCTCTAGGGCATTGGGGGGAACTTTCACAGATTAATAGTAGTAGTGGTAGTGGTGGTGGTGGTAGCAGCAGCAGCTACCATTTATCAAGCACCTAGTCTGTACCAGGCCTACTGTGCTCTAAGCTTTACTTGCACCATTTCATAGAAGCCCCGAGCAATAGCTTCAGTTGTTTTCTTTATTTTACAGATGGGGAAACTGGGACTCAGAGAGTTTAACTCATTTTTTTGAGGTCACACAGCTACTGAATAGTGGAACCAGACTAAAATCCAAATGTGTATGTCTCCAAAGCCTGTGCTTTTATCCCAGGCTGGACCTTGAAGGCTGTCCAAGTTGCTTAACCCTCTCTGAGCTTCAGTTTCCTCATCTGTATAATGGAGGGAAACAACACGTCTTGCAGGGTTGCTATGAAGATTTGAAACAATAGATGCCCAGGGCTCAGAGGCACATAGTAGGCATTTAAGCCCTCTTGGTGGTGTTAAATGGGCAGAGGAAGATCCGAGATCCCTTTAAAGGCTTTGGGGAGCTGGAGAGGAGGGATCTACAGCTTTGGCACTCTTAGGCGCCGGCCCTCTCCCCTCCAGAATACAATGACCCAATGAAACTCTGAGCGACTGGCGAGGGGGCAGGGGCCAGAATTTGGCTCCAGCAACCTCTGCAGGGAATCGAGAGGGAGGCGGGAGGTGGGAGGGGCGTGGAAATCCCGGTCGTCGGAGGACTGCAGGTGTCAGGGAGTTGGAGTAGGTGGGCTCCCAGCGCCCGACAGAGGGAGGGGAGGAGGCTGGAGCGGCCGACAGGCGCGGGGAGAGAGGGAGGCGGGGCCCTGAGCCTGAGAGGCTGTCCTTAGACTGCTTTTCCCGTGCCGGGCAGTTTGCTGCATCTGGGGGAGCTCACTGGAGAATCTCCAACAACGGAGCGGGCCTTCAACTACCGTAAGTACCTGCAAATGAGCGCATTATCCAGTGGCTGAAGATTAAATACTGCCCATCAGATCCTAAACAAAACCCCGAAATAATCTCCCTGCTCTCGTTAATTGCTGTAGATCTAAATGCTCCCTGGTCTTTCCCCCCACCCCCTTCATTCCTTCCTTTCTCCTTCCCTCCGCGGATCTCAGCCATGCCTCGCTGAGAATCTCTGGGCACTGTAGCAATCTTCCCTTCTCCTTCTCAGTCTTCCCTCCAAGCCTTTAGCGGAGCATGAACCGAACACCCCGCCGAGCCCAACCCCTTTGATTCCTGGAACCCTCAACGCTATGCAGGGGGCGAGTCATTAGACATTTCGGGTTTGTCACCCTCAAAAGCACTGCGGCGCTGCCTAAGGGTGGAGGAAATGCTTGGGGTGGAGTAGAAAGGGAGGATGAAGAGGCTAGATGCTGAAGTTGGGGTGGGTGTGTGTGTGTGGGGGGGGGTGAGAGGCCAAAAATGGGCGTGACCAATTAACCCGAAGCTTGCAGCTCCTTCCTGTGTTCCCTGGACAGAAGATGCATCGTTCTGGCTGTATATAAATGGTAGAGTTTCCTTAGTAGGCCGGGGAGGGGTGGGCCACGCTGAGAAGCCCAGCTCCCCTTATTCCACTTAAGCCCCCAGGAAGAGAAAGCCTGGTTTAGGGGTCCAGGTGGCGGGCTGGAAGCTCAGATGGTAGAACCTCAGGTTGAACCTTTCCCTCAGCAGTAAAACCTGCCTTCCCCCAATCAATTCTGGCCCAAAGCCTCAGGGGAATAAAGCAACAGGGTGTCACCTGAGCTTGGACCTGGGCCTGACCCTGAAAGGAGTGGGGGCAAGGGTCTCTAGGAGCTGAGCTGGAAAAAGAGCATCTTTAGGGTCCTATATCAGATTCATGCCCCCTTTGGGAAGAAAAAGAGCCACTTTTAATGAAATGTTCCCTATGTGCCTGGTACTGTACATAGATGGTCTCTGATCTAAGACAACAACAATGCTAGGTAGATATTATTCCCCAACTTTATAGATAAGAAGAGTTCAAAGAGGGTAATTTGAGCATCCTTCAATGCAAACTAAGAAATCCTAGGGGAAACTGTGCTGCTTTGGAGCTCTGACTGTCCGCCTGCTTCTTACAGCCCAGATGATTGAATCTTTCCTTTTGCCTGTTCCTTCATCCCTCCCAGTGTCAGCAGTGGAGCAAGTCAGAGGCCTGGGTACCAGGATCCATTTTTTGGGGGGAGCGTTGGCAAAATCACCCCCTTTCTGTTCTGGGAGCTACCTTTACCCTAGTCTATTGAGATAGAATTAAACAGCTAGAGTCAAACTCTGACTGGAGAGGTGGTAGAGGAGTTAGCCTGAGTTTATGTGGTGGACTCGTACCTTCCCAGGGCAAAAGGATTCCCTGGGTGCAGAAGCTGAGGTAGGAGAGGCAGGAGAGCATAAGGGATCTGCTTTTCAAGAAAATGAGAAGGCCTCTCTGAATGCAAAGATCCTTGCCATAGTCCCCGAAATTCAAACAATTACTTTTTCCTTAGGGGCAGTGAACCGAAATGCTAATAAATTACAGGCAGCCAATGAATCATTTACACCTTATATCAATTAGCTCAAGTAATTTGATTCCCCAACACCTACTTGAGATGGAAGTTTGGAGCTTTTGGAGGCTAAGAGATAAGAATGAAAGCAATAGTATGTTTGAAGCATTCTGCAGAAGGGGAGGCCTGGATGGGATGAGATGGGAGGGGTGAGGGAGCATGGGCTGTCTCTGAAAGTTTAAATACTGGTTTTAGAGCATGGGCATTAGAGTTAAACATGAATTTGAATTTTGGCTCTGATGTTTAATATCTGTTGACTTTGGGCAAATTACATATCCTGTCTAAGCGAGTTTCCTAACCAGCAAGATAGCGATGGTAAAAACACTTCCTTTGTTAGGTTGTTGAATGATATATATATATAATATATATATGTTGTGTGTGTGTGTGTGTGTGTGTGTGTGTAAAGGATCTGAAATGGTGACTGTCTACACCTACCATCTCCCTCATGACATAGGGCTTCTGCTGGCCTGGATTAGGTTACTCTCTGGGCCTCTGAGATCTCAGGGATAAACAGACATTTCAATAAATCTGACATCATAGATACCAGCAAAGACCTTGGGTGGGAGAAGGGGGCAGTAAGGCAAGGGAGCAAAGACGGGCAGCAGGGAACCCTGAGTGCCTGTGAAAGAGTAGAAGGTAGGCTTATCAGGTACAATTTAGTGATCCAGACTAAACTTTAAGGAGCAGGATAAGTCTCCTGAATAAAAGCACTTCTGCTTTTAGATCTCACCGTCTGCTGAGGGGCAAGGCCCTTCAAGACTCCAGAGGCTCCATGACCCTGGACAGGCCAGGGGAGGGAGCCATGATGCTGCGGACGCTCACCCTCTTACTCTTTTGCATTCGTGAGTACAAGCAAGTTGGTGGGGGACAAGGGACCCTATCAAAGTGCCTCTATGAGTGGACGCCTGGGGGAAAGAGTGGAGAATATTGACGTGTGAGGGTGTGTGGGGACGATGCGGGGGCTCTCCTTTACCATAATCTCTCTTTTCAGGGCTGAGTCTGGGTATGACACCAATAGGTAAGTGAGTCCTGCCACCTCAGGTACCTTCCTATCTGAAGGCTGCAAGACATTGGCCCGCCTCTTTGGCCCCGGACATAACTACCTCGAGATCCCAAAGAGAATTTTCCAGATTGAGCTGGTTGTGAATCAGGACCCCTCATCTCATGATCTGGCTTGCTACAAAATAGTAAAGAGAATTCCTATTGCCCACATAAACATACACTCCTGTCCCCAATGTTGGGGCTAATTTTAAGGGACGTGGTGGGGGAAGGGGATGATATGGGAGGGGAGAGGGCTGGACTGCTCACATCTCTGTTATCTTTGGGAATGACAGCAATGATGCGATCTCAACCGGAGCTGTGGATAGAGACCAACTACCCCCAGGCCCCTTGGGAGAACATCACGCTTTGGTGCAAAAGCCCCTCTCGGATTTCAAGCAAGTTCCTGCTGCTGAAGGATAAGACACAGATGACCTGGATCCGCCCTTCCCACAAGACCTTCCAAGTTTCATTCCCCATCGGTGCCCTTACTAATTCCAATACAGGTCTTTACAGGTGCTGCTACTGGAAGGAGACCGGCTGGTCAGAGCCCAGTAAAGTTTTAGAGTTGGAGGCACCAGGTAAGAAGACAGAGATCAAGAATAAACTCCAGCTCCTGGGATTCAAACTTGACTTCCCAGAGCACAGTTTGTTTAATTATTTTTTTTTTTTTTTTAGGGCTGTGCCTGTAGCATATGGAAGTTCCCAGGCTAGGGGTCTAATCAGAACTGTAGCTGCTAGCCTATACCACAGCCACAGCAATGCCAGATCCAAGCCACATCTGCGACTTACACCACAGCTCATGCAATGCCAGATCCTTAACCTCCTAAGGGAGGCCAGGGATCAAACCTGAATCCTCATGGATACTAGTTGGTTTGATTCTGCTAAGCCTAAACAAATGACTCCTAATTCATTTGTTTACCTCCAATGCACGCATGCATACATGCAGGCATCCCACAGTTAGAAAATAAGGGCCTCCTTTCTATAGGCAATGCAGAGTGAGGACACAGACTCTGGAACAGAGCTAGAGGGCAAGCTCTTAAGATAGGGCAGACCCTAGTTGGGGAAAGAAGGGCTGACAAGGATCATACAAGGAAGACTCACTGAATTCCAGTTCATTCTCTCCTTCCAGGCCAGCTGCCCAAGCCCATCTTCTGGATCCAGGCTGAGACCTCGCCTCTTCCTGGATGCAATGTTAACATACTCTGCCATGGCTGGCTGCAGGATTTGGTATTCATGCTGTTCAAAGAGGGATACGCAGAACCCGTGGATTACCAAGTCCCAACCGGGACAGTGGCCATATTCTCCATTGCCAACATGACACCTGAGAGTGAAGGGGTTTACATCTGCCGTACTCATATCCAGATGCTCCCTGCCCTGTGGTCAGAGCCCAGCAACCCCCTGAAGCTGATTGTGGCAGGTGGGTGTGGCTATGGCTGCTGGGGTCTTATGATCGTTGTCCCCGGGATCATGGTTGGATGAGCCCAAGGTTTCTGATTTTACTTTCCTTGGCCAGTTCCCTGTAAGGCCCATGAGCTAGAGTTATTTGACATTTTACTGAGATGAAAATTAGAATCACACATACTATGAGGCAGATGTCTGGGAGTCAATCACTTGGCTAGTGTGTAAGCCCAGCCAAATGTCCAGCAGCTTCAGCTCATCACAACTTTGTTGCTCTCTATTTGTTGACTATCATGCATTCATTCATTCAGTTGGCTAATATTTATTGAGCACTTAATATGTGCCAGGCACTGCCACTGCAGTCTTGTAAACTGATTTTGAAAATGTAAATGTATTTTTCTTCTATTGTGATGTTTCTTTTTAAGTGTGGAAAATAGAATGGATTGCTCATGCTGGTTATAAAAATAAACAAGAAATGACAAAGGAAGTGATAGTTCATACTTTAGAAATGGCTTTATAAATTAATTTAGTCCTGTATATACAAATCCAGTAAGGCAGTACCAAGCTTTAAACACAGCAAAAGCTCCCCCAAAATGTCTAAATGTTAGACACACGCCCCACCTCTAACTCCTTCATCCCATGGCCTCGATGCTTCTGGACAGAATTGGCCACACTTGCTTTAGTTCCTTCATCATATAAAATAGGCTTGGGGAAAGCTGTGGTGCTACACGAAGCACCCTGGACTTAGAAGCAGTAATCCTAGTTTCTCGTTCCATCTCTGACATCGCCTCCCTGTGTGATATTGAGCAAATTACTTCACCTCTGTGCTTTGATTTCCCCCACTCTAAAACAGGATAACAGTATCCAATCTACTGTACAATGCCTCTCCGTGCCTCAGTTTCCTCATTTGCAAAATTGGTATAATAATAATGCCTACCTCACAGGGTTGTTGTGAGGATTTGCTTAAATATAATATATGTACAGTGCCTGGCATATAAGTTCTCAATAAATGGTAGATCTTAATTTTACCAGTATAGCTTTTTATTGAGGATCAAGGAACAAAAGACTGTCTGAACTGTGTGTTATGGATGTTTGTCGTATGAATGCCATCCTTCCAGTGTAGATTCCACTAACACACACTTTTGCAGTTACCTCTTTGCTGGTGTCCCCCACTAGACCATAAGCTTTTGGCTGCCAGGGACTGTGTCTGTCTTCTTTACTTGTATATCCCTAGACCTACATGATTCTTGACACATCCAAAATGCCTAATGAGCATATGATAGAGCTAATCCTTCCAATAATGAATGGGTGGGCCTACCTGGGATTGGAGTGGGTAAGGAGGAGTGGTTTGGGAGTGAGGTTTGCCCTCTTAGTAATATAATCTCTTTGGAGGAACAATACATGGGAATGGAGGTGTGGTCCCATTAACAGAGGTTTCTTTGGGTCTCAGACTTACTGGCCAGTCCCTCCTTATTGGCTTCTTCCAATATCCTATGGGAAGTGGGATCTTCTATGAGCTTAATATGTTCAAAAGCCATCCTTAATACTGCAGTGGGGAGTTCCCTTCATGGCTCAGTGGTTAACGAATCCGACTAGGAACCATGAGGTTGCGGGTTCGATCCCTGGCCTTGCTCAGTGGGTTAAGGATCCGGCGTTGCCGTGAGCTGTGGTGTAGGTCACAGACGCAGCTCGGATCCTGTGTTGCTGTGGTGTAGGCCGGCGGCTGCAGCTCCTGTTAGACCCCTAGCCCGGGAACCTCCATATGCTGCGGGTGCAGCCCTAGAAAAGGCAAAAAGACAAAAAAAAAAAAATACTGCAGTGGCATTTATGCTTTATGAATATAGACTCAAAGTCATTTTCGGAAGTTTGGTTTCTTGGGGGTTTAGAACTACATTCGGCATTTCAGGGACCTAAAGATACAGGGAATTACAGATGTAGATACCCCACTGAGACACATAGTTAGAGCTCAGTGAAGCCGACAGAATCTGGTGAACGGAAAGGGACATAAGTGAACTTACCCTTGATTACATCTTAGAAAAGAAGCAGAGATTAAAGGAAGGGAGAGGGAGCAGAGAGTAAACTTCAGCTACCACGTCCTATCTAAAGAAAGTAGGAAAACAAAGCCGGAATGTAATAAGGAAGAATCATCTTGCTTCTAACTCAGGGTCTCTTCCCTTTCTAGGACTCTATCCCAAACCAACTCTGACAGCCTATCCTGGGCCCATCATGGCACCGGGAGAAAGCCTGAATCTCAGGTGTCAAGGGCCAATCTATGGAATGACCTTTGCTTTAATAAGGCTCGAAGACTTGGAGAAGTCCTTTTCCAGCAAGAGGCCAATAAAAAATGAGGCATATTTCTTCTTCCGGGCTTTGCAAACCCACGATGCTGGACATTACCTCTGTTTTTACTATGATGGGTCATACAGGGGTTCACTTCTTAGTAATATCCTGAGAATCTGGGTAACCGGTAAGAGACGGGGAAGCTGCGGGACCTATGTTAGGGGCTAAGGATATACGACTCCCTCTGGGCTCCCTGGAGAACCGAATCATGCAGCCGTGGCTAATGTTTGGGGAGGGAGCAGATTTTGCTTAACTGGCCTTAGGACGGGATTTGCGAAGGGTAGACTGGAGGAAGAAGAAAAGAACGCTAAATAGTGGTGGGAGGGGTAGGTCAGACTGTTAGCCCTTTATATTTTGGATCTCGTCCTAGACACTTCCCCCAAGACCTGGCTACTTGCTCAGCCCAGTCCTGTGGTCCAAATGGGTCAGAACGTGAGCCTGTGGTGTCGAGGGCCAGTGGATGGAGTGGGGCTTGCACTCTATAAGAAAGGAGAGGACAAACCACTTCAGCGCTTGGATGCTACCAGTATCGATGATGACAAGTCATTCTTCCTCAGCAATGTGGCCTATAGCGATGCTGGCATTTATAGCTGCCACTATCTACTCTCCTGGAAGACCTCTGTCAGGATGACATCACACAACACCGTGGAGATTGTGGTTGTAGGCAAGTGCTAACAACTGTTGTTTGTTTATATCATCATCACAGTGTTATGAGAAGGAGCCCGTGGCCCTTTACCCTCTTGGATTTATGAGCCAAAGAAAAACACACTAGGAGGGTGATGTAGAATTTTCTCCAAAGACTTTAGGTGCCATCTCTCCCAGGACTGTTACTCAAGCCCCATGTCTTGGCATGGACGAGCTGCATTGTGACCCCTAGAAACGTTATTTTCCTTTAGATCAGGGGAAATTTGCACGTGCGGATCTCTTGGATTGAAGGTAGGAACCTAGGAGTCTTTAGAGAATCAAGAAATGGGCCAATGGGGCTCTGATGCACAGTCAAATTTTGAAGCCGCTGATCTAGTGGAAGTGGAAAGAAGAAGAAGACCAAATAGGGAGCTGAGAAACATTTGTTGAGGGTGGAGGTACTGAGTTCAATGTCGCTTCTTCTAACTCTGATCTCTGGATTGGTTGCAGATAAGCCCCCTAAACCCTCCCTGTCAGCCTGGCCCAGCACCGTGTTTAAGCTGGGAAAGGCCATCACCCTTCAATGCCCAGTACCTCATCCAGTTCTTGAATTTTGTCTGGAATGGGAAGAAAGAGCAACATCCCAAAAATTCTCAGCTGATGGAGACTTCATCATCAGTGATGTGGAGGGGAAAGGCACAGGGACCTACAGTTGCAGCTGTCGCATAGAGGCACAACCTAACATCTGGTCACATCGCAGTGAGCCTCTGAAGCTGATGGGGCCAGCAGGTGAGAGGACGAGTCTTCATAGGGTTACCCTCCTCACAGCTTTGGCCATGATACCCCTGGGATCCCAGAGAAATGCCCAGAAGGATATGAAAAGGGTAGTTAGGGGCTTGTAAGTCACGGCCCTTGGGTTTGGGCATCCTTCCCCTGGAGTGGCCTCACAGTCACTCAAAGGCAGTTGGCAGGATACTTTCAAGGGTCCCACTCTTCATGAAAAATGAGCCTGTGACCTCTGTTTCACCTGCAATAACCGGATCCCCCGCCCCTCATGAATGTGTTCACCTGCCCCTGGCCCATCAAGGCCCCTGCTTCTGGTCTTCTCTGGCCACAGGCTTTCTCACCTGGAATTACGTTCTGAATGAAGCTGTCAGATTGTCCCTAATCATGCAGCTTGTTGCCTTGCTGTTGGTAGTGCTGTGGATAAGGTGGAAGTGTCGGAGACTCAGAATAAGGTAACTGTCTTGCCCAACCTCTGTTCCTCGCTCTAGCTGAGTGTAAATCTCTCCAGAGATTCAGGAATGGGTCATACTCCAGTTGGGACAAACCGTGGGGGCATACCCTTTTTATCCTCCACCTTCTGGGCTTAAGATACAAGACTCATTCCAGCCATTTTTCTTTCACCACACGGAGGGGTCAGGACCCAAGGCAGAGGGTGGAGAAATGCATGTTTCTCAGAGACTGGAGAAATCATCAGAATCTCATTCACTGATCCCCCAGGAGAGTGCCCAAACCTCCCTCCCAAGTGACCCTGCCTCTCAGAAATGATTGATGTCTTCCACGTTAACTTGGTCTGAACTTTTTTTTGGTAAGAAGCCAGGCTGTCCTGTCTCCCAGGATGTTATCTAACTCCCACTCCAACTTTTCATCCTTACTCCTACCTTTCAAGGGCTAGAAAGCCTCCTAGGCCACCATACCTGCTGTAGAAGTCAATCTCTCTGCCGGTCTGCCCCCTAACCGCTGTACAGAGCATTCTGAGAATAGATCCTTAAAGTGGGTGGGCACCTGAGGGAATGGATTGGGCCAGGGAATCAGACTGCTTCCTCCGGCCCATACAGTATCAAGCCAGACAGGTTTTCCTCCCATTTACTTTTAGCCTTTTGTGTCCCGTGGGTCATCCCCTCTTTCCTCTATCCCTATGGCCTTATATTCAAGCTATTCTGCTTGAAAATGGGAAGAGAAATGACAGCTCTTCGCTTGGTGGGAGCCTCTGCTCCTGAAGGCCTTGCCTGCTTTTCCCCACCCTCTGATCCTGGCTGTACCCCTCCCCAACTACGGTCATAGCCCTTTGTGTGCCTGGGAGTATTCAATACACAGTGGATGATGACTATGATTGTGTGTGTCTGTGTTTTCCAACGGGATCTGAGTGCTTGCGTAATGAGCAGGGAGCCACCTAAACTTTCTGCGAAACCACTACCCTTCGAGCTTTTGAAAAGTTCAATGGGGGTCAAGTTCTAGTCCTCCTCAGAATCTAGCTTGACGTCCACATACACTGGGGTAACCTTCAAGCCAAGGGTTGGGAAAGTGCCACACCCCAGCCCAGGACCACTGCATCGAAGAACGAGTTCGGAAACCAGATTTCAGAGAAAGCAGCTTTAAAAGCATGTTTTCCCGACCAAGAAGGAGGGTCCATGTTTTCTGAGTAAAAATTGTCAAGCGGACTTGGGCATAATACCTTCCGATTCTACAGGACCCATAACCCAAAGCTGCCGCACATTTCTCGTCATAATCTGCGTGGGGGTTGAGATCCCGCTCTGCCAGGCTTAGCTCAGTACTGACAATCCTCTGGTAATTCACTGCTGCTGCCTAGGCAACCCTTCCACAACAAAGGCAGGTGAGCCAGGTCGGTCTGAGGACCAATACTGCCGTAAAAAACAAAAACAAAAACAAAAACAAAGAACCTGCTTCCCAACTTAAACTCGATGACCGAGAGACACCCAAGATTTCTCCCTCCGCTCCCACACCCACCACCCAGAGCTGCCGGTTACACTGAGCTCCAGGGGTCCTGAGAGCTGGAGTTACAAAAGCATTTTCACATCTGACATCTCGGTTCCAGCAACAGCCTAATCAGGGGCCTTGGGGAGCTGACATTTGATATAGTCTGAGGAGGGGGGAGGAGGCGGGGGGCACGTGGGTCATGAAAGAGCAAGAAGTCTGTAGGTGATAAGGCCCTCAAAAAGAAAAGTCATCGATGTCAGAAAAGATTATATCCCATTATCCTGGCCATATCCAATCCCTATTGGGTGGTGAGTAAGCCAATGACATAAATTGCCGCCCCCTTCTCTCCGCCCTCCCCCTAATCCCAGCAACTCCTCTCATCTCTTTTCTGGTCTTGCTAGAGAAGCCTGGTTGCTGGGAACAGCTCAAGGGGTCACCATGCTCTTCCTCCTCACGGCTCTTCTCTGCTGTGGTGAGTACGAGGGGGTGGGGGGGTGAAGCCCGGCGGGGGTGGGGGCGAGGCCCTGGCAGCAATTTCTTTTGCAGGACTGTGCAATGGGGTATTGACAGAAGAGACTGGTGAGTTTTTCCTGCTCCAGACTGGGACATTCCTCCCTGGAGATCCGAAATAACTCCAGAGTGTCAGTGTCAGTGGCCAGGGAGTGACTGGTTGGGAGGGAAGGACAGCCAGGAAGGGGCACTTGCTGAAGCTGCTGGCAAAATTCAGCCTCTAACTCTGCTTTTCTGCCTGCAAATTTTCCCCCAAGCTTCTGCATTTTTCTGAGCCTCAGCTGAGACATCAGCTTCCCCTTTTCCCAGCACCTGTGGAAGGAAGGAAGGAGTTTGGATTGGGGTCGAAGGGGAGGTGGGCCAGTGCGATCTGGGGGCGCGCGGGGGGGGGGGTCAAGGTCGAGGAAAGGGGGAGGGGGAGGGGAGGGAGGATGGCTTCATTAACTCTGCTGTTTCTAGAAATAATCATGCCAACCCCTAAGCCTGAGCTGTGGGCAGAGACCAACTTCCCTCTGGCCCCGTGGAAGAACTTAACGCTCTGGTGCAGAAGCCCTTCTGGCTCAACTAAGGAGTTTGTGTTGCTGAAGGACGGGACCGGGTGGATTGCAACTCGCCCGGCCTCGGAGCAGGTCCGGGCTGCCTTCCCCCTTGGCGCCCTGACCCAGAGCCACGCCGGGAGCTACCACTGCCATTCATGGGAGGAGATGGCTGTGTCAGAGCCCAGTGAGGCACTTGAGCTGGTGGGGACAGGTAAGAAAAGGCAGGGGGTCGTGCGGGGGTGATCCGCAGGGCCCCTGGGATTCTAGCATTGCTCCTAGGGGTGGGGGAATGCTCAGAGCCCCAGAGCCCAAGGGGCTTCTGCTGCCTGCAGGAGAGGAGGGGCACTGAGCTGGGGGACGGGAGGACTGAGAGGAAGAGCCAAAGGCCAGTCCAGGATGGCTTTCTATTTTGCTGACAGAGTGACTCCAAGTGTCCCATCTGGCCACCTCCAAACTTCAGACTCATTTTCCTCCTTGTTTTTGTTTCCCAGATATCCTCCCCAGACCTGTCATTTCTGCTTCCCCCCCAGTCCGGGGCCAGGAACTACGAATCCGGTGCAAAGGATGGCTGGCAGGCGTGGGCTTTGCTCTGTATAAGGAGGGGGCGCGGGAACCTGTCCAGCAACTTGGTGCTGTTGGGAGAGAAGGCTTCTTTACAATCCAAAGAATGGAGGATAAACACGAAGGCAATTATAGCTGCCGCACTCACACTGAAAAGCGCCCCTTCAAGTGGTCTGAGCCCAGTGAGCCCCTGGAGCTTGTCATAAAAGGTAGAGCTGAAAGGGGTGTGTGAGGGAGGAGGGGGAAGCAAAGCTCTGGGTCAGACGCTCCTCTCCCCACGGCAAACTTTGCTGCTGGTCCTAGGAGCCTGTGTCCAATCTTAGAGCCAGGCAGGCGTGGCGCTGGGAGTGCCAGGGCCTCTGGCTGCACGATATTAATAGCCATAATCGTTATTAATAGCTGGGCTTTGTGGAGGGTGATTTAATTTTTCTAATTATTTTCATGTCGATTATCTCATTTAGCTATAGAGCAAATATTCAAAGGTGGTGCATCGGGTGCCATTTCCCCTTCTTGTCCAAACGGGCAAACCGAGGCTCAGGGAATCAGCACAGGCTCAGTGACAATTCCCTCTTTGAGCTCGCTTCCATCGCTTGTTCTGATGGCAGTGAAGACTCAGCTGGAGGAGGTGAAGGGTAGAGTGGGGGTCCCATCGGCAAAGTGGTTTCGCCTTGCTTTTAAAAATGCGCTGTCTCCTGAACGAAATGCTGTAGAAAACAAAGCAGTTTCTAGGAACCAATATTAGCCAGCTTGCTTTCTTGATTCTTAATTTGAGTTTGTGTTGTATTTGGTTCTTTTGCCTTCTAGAAATGTACCCCAAGCCCTTCTTTAAGACCTGGGCCAGTCCTGTGGTCACTCCTGGTGCCCGAGTGACTTTCAACTGCTCCACCCCCCACCAGCACATGAGCTTTATTCTTTACAAAGATGGAAGTGAGGTCGCGTCCAGTGACAGGTCTTGGGCCAGTCCGGGAGCCAGCGCAGCCCACTTTCTGATCGTTTCAGTGGGCACTGGTGATGGAGGGAATTACAGCTGCCGCTATTATGACTTTTCTATCTGGTCGGAGCCCAGCGACCCTGTGGAGCTCGTGGTGACAGGTCAGGAGTCGGGAAATCCGGTGGAGGTGTTCCTGCCCCGGGACAGCGGGCGGCAGGGCTGTCAGTGGGAGAGGAAGAAGTGCTCCTTCTAAATGTCACCAAGAATGCGCTTAGGCCGGTGCCTGGCACATGGTACACAGTCCGTGTAAGGCGGCTGTTCATATTCTCACTGATACAGGACGAAGCAGGGACAAAGGAGAGGAGAGGGGAAAGTAATTCGCTCCTGTGGAAAGAAATGAGGCAGATGGGGGAGTTTCACATGTTGCCCTACTTCTGAAATCTTTTTGTGGCTTGGCCTTGAGCTTTAGACCCAATGTCCACTTTTTCTTTGGCTGGGCTGTCAGAGGTTGGTGGGCTGGATGGCCCTCAGAGAAAGGGTGAAGACCTTGAAATGTCAGCTGCATATTATACAGCCATTACAAATGCTCGTTTTCAAAGGCTGTTTAACGTCAGAGGACAACGTTTACAATATAAAGTGAAAAATATTAAACTACACGACCGTGCCTACAGTAGGCCCAATTGAGCAAACTCTTATAGTTACAATCACCTGGGCATATACAAAGAAATAAATAACAGATATATAAACTATATAAAGAATGGTTATCTTATCTTTGAGTGGTAGGATGATATTTTCCTATTAGGTTTTTTTTTTCCTGTATTTTCTAACTTTCTACAACAAGCATGCATTGTTTCTTATAATCATGCTAAAAAAGCAATTTCCAGAACGGGGGGAGGGGCAGGCTTCTTTCATGTTGTGGTCTCTTTAATTTCAGATTTCTACCCCAAACCCACTCTCCTGGCACAGCCAGGTCCTGTAGTGCTTCCTGGGAAGAACGTGACCCTGCGCTGCCAAGGGGCTTTCCAGGGCATGAGGTTTGCCCTCTTGCAGGAGGGCACCCAGGTTCCTTTACAGTTCCAGAGCGCCTCGGGAAACTCGGCCGACTTCCTTCTCCACGCCGTTGGAGCAGAAGACTCTAGGAACTACAGCTGTGTCTACTATGAGACCACCATGGCAAACAGGGGATCACATCTCAGCAAACCTCTTATGATCTGGGTGACTGGTAAGGACAGACGAGACATGGGACGAAGACAGAGACAAGTGGAGGAGGGGCCAGGGAGGGTGAACCCTCTTGGAAGGCTACGTTAGGCCACGGAGGGGAACTGCTGTTTCCAGAAGGAGAAAGATAAAGGGTTAATCCAGAGAGTGATAAGTTCGCCGACTCACCACTTCACCTCTTTGGTCTCCTCCTAGACACATTCCCCAAGCCATGGTTGTTTGCTGAGCCCAGTTCTGTGGTTCCCATGGGGCAGAATGTTACTCTCTGGTGCCAAGGGCCAGTCCATGGAGTAGGGTACATTCTGCACAAAGAAATAGAAGCCACTCCAGTGCAGCTCTGGGGATCCACCAGTAATGATGGGGCCTTCCCCATCACTAATATATCTGGTGCTAGCATAGGGCGTTACAGCTGCTGCTACCACCCCGACTGGACCAGCCCTATCAAGATACAACCGAGCAACACCCTGGAACTCATAGTCACAGGTAAGGAGAAGTTGCTCTTGAGCGGGGAGGGGAGTGTAGAAAAGAGGGAATAGGCTGGAAGATGGTGCGCAGGACGTGGTTTTTCAAGGGCTCAGGGGGAGGCAAGCAGTAGCCTCTCCTCTTTATTGACCAGAGACTCCAGGGGTGATCCACTGAAACGTGACCACCTCTCTATGACCAAGAGTTGATTTCTTCTAGGTTTGCTCCCCAAACCCAGCCTCTTAGCCCAGCCTGGTCCCATGGTGGCCCCTGGAGAAAACATGACTCTTCAATGTCAAGGGGAACTGCCAGACTCAACATTTGTCCTGTTAAAGAAGGGTACTCAAGAGCCCCTAGTGCAACAGAGGCCAGTTGGGTACAGAGCTGACTTTTGGATGCCGGCGGTGAGGAATGAAGATTCTGGAATCTATAGCTGTGTTTATTACTTGGATTCTGCTCCCTTTGCAGCTTCTAATCACAGTGACTTCCTGGAGATCTGGGTGACTGGTAAGGTCTGGAAGACTTCAGTAAAAGCCTAGGTTTTGTAGTTTTTTAGTAGTTAGCCCTAAGGGGGTAAAGGGCTGGATTCAAGGCCACTTCTAACTCTGTGTCCTGGTTGATTGCAGATAAGCCCCCTAAACCCTCCCTGTCAGCCTGGCCCAGCACTGTGTTCAAGCTAGGAAAGGACATCACTCTTCAGTGCAGAGGACCCCTGCCAGGTGTGGAATTTGTCTTGGAACATGATGGAGAAGAAGCGCCTCAGCAGTTCTCGGAGGATGGAGACTTTGTCATCAACAATGTAGAAGGAAAGGGCATTGGGAACTACAGCTGCAGCTACCGTCTCCAGGCCTACCCTGATATCTGGTCTGAGCCTAGTGAACCCCTGGAGCTGGTGGGGGCAGCAGGTGAGATGATAATCCCTTCCTGGTTCTGGCATAACACACCTGGGATACCAGAGTCAGTCCCCGTGGAAGTAGGCCAAATATGGAAGGGGAGGGCTTTGGAGTCAGAGACCTCCAGTGTGGTCATATTTCTTTTTCTTGGGGATGATAAGGAGGTGAGACCTCACATTCACTCAAAGGTAGTGAGAAAGATACGTTCAAGGCCTCTTCCATCCCTGCAAAGAAAGGCTGCTTCTGCCTCAGCATAAGCACTGCCTCTGACCACCCCACCTACCATTTCAACACATGGTTCGCAAGTAAATCCCAGAGGAGGCAACAAGAGATCATGAGGAACATACATGCACTAGTTCCTATGGCCTTGGTTTCTGCTCTTTTATCATCACAGGGCCCGCTGCTCAGGAGTGCACTGTGGGGAATATTGTCCGAAGTACCCTGATTGTGGTGGTGGTTGTAGCTTTGGGGGTGGTACTAGCCATAGAGTGGAAGAAGTGGCCCCGACTCCGAACCAGGTAATTAACTGCTTCATGTCAGCTGCCTTCTGTGAACCCAGGGCTTCTGTAAAAGCCACGGTCTGAATGTTGCTCAAGCATCTGAGTCCCACAGTGCAACCTGGTTTCAGGTTGATGGCTCTGGATCGTCCCTTAGTCGTGTCTGTCATGCATTTTTCTCTACCCAGGGGCTCAGAGACAGATGGAAGAGATCAAACCATAGCCCTTGAAGAGTGTAACCAAGAAGGAGACCCAGGCACCAACGCCAACTCTCCCTCATCAATCTCTCAGGGAACCTCAGTGGAACTGCCAGTCCCAATATAATCCTCTCCTCTTTTTCAAGAGCTTTCTTCTCTTCTCTCTTATCTTCAGAAACCCACAAATCTGACTGGTTTCCCTGGGAGTCCACCCCATCTGCTGTTCCTTGGCCACTAATCACCTGAGATGGGTCAAGGGGATTTTAGGAGTTGAGAGCTCTATCAGGGTGGGATGTTTCCTGAAGACAGATTCCCCACCCTGTAACTTCTCACCGTACTGATTTACTGGTGCATGAAATTCTATTAAAAATGTATTCTTCTGAACAAAGAGAGTATTCACTATTTAACTGCAAAGACTATGGCAGTGGTTTTCCATTGGTTTGTTGTCCATGCAAAGATGGCGCATCGGAGCTGACCTCCATGGCAGAATAAGAGAACACAGGGCTGCTAGTACAGAGAAAGGAGCTCAAGGATGGGGTCGGGGAGGAGGGAAGGCTCCAAAAGAGTGCTTCGCAATTCGGTTTGGGACATGGTCACTGAACAGAGTGTCCTATTGTCTTTCCAACTCATTACTGAATGAATGGATGAGCGAATGAATGACTGAATGAATGGCAATGTTCTCTCCAAGTTGAGCTTGAGGAGGGCAAACACTGAAGTTACATCCTTATCACAGTATTACTTCTAGTTATGTACTACACCTGCTTCCAGAGTCAGGATTAGTCTACTGCAGAACTTTGAAACTGGCAAAGTGTGCCCCCTGTGACCCTTACCTAACAGTTACAGGTGTACATTAATTCACTCTTAGGTGTGAACGACGACTGAAACCTGAGTACTTTGCCCCTCCCTAAAGAAAGCCCTATTTTCCCAAAGGAATGGGCCTCTGGTGGTGGGATCTCAGGGAATGAGTAAGCAGGTGTGGTGGTTGGTTTAGGGCAGGGGACCTCCCAGTGCCCTGTCCCAGTGTTCCTTCCCGGGACTCCAGTGGAGGCTAGTTCACGTTCTGAGCCCCTGATCTTTCTCCTTGGGTCAGCATGCAACTTGCTGCATGGATGGGAATCTAGTACACATTGGAGGGATTGCACTGTGGAAGGGGGTTTACCTAATTCCTTAAACCTATACGAGACCTCAGAAATACTGACCTATGAAATGCTGTAAAATTTGGTTGTGATGATTTTGATACACCTGTAATGGTAATAAAATTCATTAAGTAATGGAAAAAAATTAAAAATTAAAAAAAAGAAATACTGACCTATGGATCTTAGAGGAGGTCATGACCCTTTCAAATCTGACCCTAAAATTCCTTACTTCCCAAAACTGTTTAATTCTAAGCTATCACTGCATAATAGAGCAATGTATAAGGGTCTGCACACAGCGAGTTATTTCTCCCCAGTTACAATAAAGTTTAGAAAGCAACGCCTATGTTATTACATCAGGAAGCTTATTTACCCAACAACTTAATGAAAAAAAAATGCATCACATTTCCCTTAATCCTTACAGAATGAAACACTCCAACTACTATAGACTAATTTGTTTTAAGCTCTTTGGAATGTAGAAGTACAAAGTCTCACTCTGATTTCTATCTGATGAGATTCTCTTATACTAATTTCTTATAGTGTTTCTAAAAATTGCATATCAAAACTGCTTTTACCTTTGAGTTTTGCAAAACCTAGTTGTTGCTTTCTGCCAAACGCTGCTCACTGCCTTCAAACTCTCCATCTCTAACCTTCAGTTGAGCTGTATATTTCGAACACTGGAGAGTGGCCTCTTCTTGGTCCTTGGCTTTAGGATAGAAGTCCTTTGATCAGGTCTGATTTTGTTTTCCAATCATTGGGTACTCCAAAGTATATTGTCAAGGCTAGTGGTAGGGCTGGGCAAGTTAGCAAGTGATCACTTGATTGCTTTAGCTATTCACCAAGGGAAAGAGAGATGTGGGAAGAAAAGTGCAGAGGGCTAAGGACTGAAATTTAAAGAAGCCTCTGAATTAGAAAAGCAGGAGGAAGATGGAGCAAAAGTGACAGAAAAAGACTCTTGTGAAATCCAGGCATTGAACCTGGGGTCTCCTGTATCAAAAAATCCAAACAGGGCTACCCATGGAGAGAAAATTTTGCTACTCCTTTTAATGAGAAACAAACAGCGAGAAATATTGTGACACTGGACTGTTAGCTAGTTTTCTAAAAACACACACATATACCATTCTTTCAGTTAGAGGACCAAGTTCTATGTGATTTAGAAGGGAAGAAAAATCGTTGTCAATTAACTGTGAAATACTTAAAGAGTGGCTTTGGGACTTAACTTTCCTACCCACTGTCAGAGCTGTTTCAGTGAATTAAATATCTATTTATAATGCAGAAGTGGTCACAAACTATCTCAATGAATTAAATATCTATTTATAATGCAAACATAGCTGTTGCTGACAATGCTGTGCATGGTATGTTTTTTTTTCAACCTGGTTGCCATGGGAATCAGTCCCTTTACCCCTGGCTGGCCTCTGATCAGTGCAGCATCAGGTAATTTCTGGGAAGTGGAATCTCAATTAGGGTGGAACGGACTTTTGAGAGGAGAATTTGTCTCTGGGACTCCAGAAACGAAGGCCAAATTTTTCCCCTCGCTATCCATAGTCTCACACACTTTTGGCCTCAGCATCTCAGAACTCTACAAAGATTGTCAAGGTGTTGTGGTCCAATCCCCAATTCAATACAGAATCACATGAATAACAAAGCTGAGAGTAGTTACACAGCCTTTTTGTGTATGCCTCCAGCGATGGGGAGCTCACCACTCCGTGAGACAAGCTGAATATTCTTTTCTGTCTTTTTTTTTGAGGGGGGGCCCAGACCCGTGGCCAGATCCGAGCAATGCTGGAGCCGAGCCACGTCGGCAACCTACACCACAGCTCACGGCAATGCCAGATCCTTAACCCACTGAGCGATGCCAGGGATCGAACCCGCATCCTCATGGATCCTAGTCGGGTTTGTCACCACTGAGCCGTGATGGGAACTCCGAGACAACCTGAATATTTCAAATTGCTTCATTGAACAAACTCATAGATACAGAGAATGGATTAATGATTATCAGAGAAGAAGGGGGTGGGGAGATAAAATGGCAGAAGATCAGCTGCACGGTGATGATGATAACTAGTGGTGCTGATCATTCCGTAGTGTGTACAGATGTTTAACTCTAATGCTCTATA
Source organism: Catagonus wagneri (assembly GCA_004024745.2). Lineage (NCBI taxonomy): Eukaryota > Metazoa > Chordata > Mammalia > Artiodactyla > Tayassuidae > Catagonus > Catagonus wagneri. The sequence continues at coordinate 35,956,050 of PVHT020000015.1, read as the reverse complement.
CCTCAAATATATAATTAAAAATTTTAAAGCTGAAAAAATTGCTTCATTGATATCATATCTGCCTGTGTATATTGTCTTCATACTCACTGGCTCCAGTTCTGACTCGAGTTGCCACCCAGATGAAATCTACTTCGTACATAGAACAGTCTTACAGTGACTGGAAGATATAAGTTGTCTTCCCTGAGTCCGGAATACGTCACTCACTGTTGCTTCTAGGGTTTGGCCAACATTCATTTGCAAATGTATCTCCATGTCATTAACTGTCATTTATCCAGGTTTTGAAGAGGGCAGAGTTTACACCTACCCAACTCCTGCCAGATTCAACCAGAATAGCTCCTTTATGTATTTTATATATCTGTTAATTAGATAGAACAGTAAACAATCGTGAAAGATGTTATGAAAAATAAAACAGAAAAAGGAGATACAGAAGTGTGTGTTTTATGGGGAGATTGTTGTAATTTAAAAAGAGTGTCTGAGAAGTTTCCGTCGTGGCTCAGTGGTTAACGAATCTGACTAAGAACCATGAGGTTGCGGGCTCAATCCCTGGCCTCGCTCAGTAGGTTAAGGATCCAGCGTTGCCGTGAGCTGTGGTGTAGGTCGCAGACGCGGCTCGGATCCCGCGTTGCTGTGGCTGTGGTGTAGGCCGGCGGCTACAGCTCCCGTTAGACCCCTAGCCTGGGAACGTCCATATGCCGCGGGTGCAGCCCTAGAAGAGGCAAAAAAGACAAAAAAAAAAAAAAAGAGTGTCTGAGAACACCTTACTGAGAAGGTAACATCTGACTTATGATTAGAGGATATGAAGGAGTAAGTCATGCAGCTATCTAGGCAAAGTGGGTTCTGGTCAGAGAGAACAGGAACTACACCAGTCCTGAGCCAAGAGAATGCCTGGCTGGTTCGAGAAACTGTGACTGGACTACAGTGGCCAGAGCGGTGTAAGCAAGGGGGAGAGTAGAAGGAGATCAGGTCAAGGAGGTAATGGGAGCCAGGCCAATCGAGACCTTTCTAGGTCTTTGTAAGGACTTTGACTTATACTCTGAATGAAACAGGAAGCTACCGGAGTACCATGAATAGACTTGCCTTTAAATAAGACCATCCCGTCTTCTGTGTAGAGAATCAACTGTGGGGCAAGGGCAGAAGCAGAGAGATCTGCCAAGAGGCCACCACAATCATGAGGCCAGAGGTGGTGGGCCGGGTCAGCACAGTAGCAGAGAGGTGATGAGAAATGGTTGGATTATTGAGATAATCTGAGGAAAATGCCTACAGGATTTGCTGACAGATTGAATGTGGGGTGTGTTCTGTAAACATTCTCATTAGAAGAAAAAACTGTTTCAAATATTGCCTTAGTGCTTCCTTTGCTGGGCTATTTTAATCTCATTCTCAAGAAAGGGTTTTCCCAACCCAGGTGACCACTTTGGGGCCCTTTGTCGGTGAGTTTGTCGTGGTCCATCCGGAAGTATTGTAAGCCAGATGAAATGATCATTTTCCTGAATTTCAACTCACCGTTTCTGTTAATGCCATCTAAAATGACTTTAGCCCTTGGGCTGCCAGATCATACTGTTGGCTCATAGGAAACCTGGGGTCCACCAAAACCCACAGATCTTTTTCACATAAGTTCTTGCCGACTCAATCTTTTCTGGTCCCTCAGTTACACAAGTGATGTGTTATTTTGAAATGAGTTTTAAATTCAGATTTAAGGTTTGATATTTATCCCTGTCTCATCATATGGGCCTCAGCTTACATCAGTCATAGACTATTACCTAGTGAGCCCCCGTTTATATACCACACATACACGAACAATCTCCTTCACTCCTAACAGCAATCCTGTCTGGCCCCCTGATATTATTATCCCTATTACACATGAGGAAATAGAGACTCTGCAAGGTAATGGGACATACAAAAGGCCATCCAGCTCCTAACCAAGGTTAAAGGTGGAATTAGAATTCAATTTTGCCTGACTTCAGAGACAGATTTTCCCATACTAAACCTTGGTTAGCAAGTATCTGGAACACAGTAGGTGCACAATAAATATTTACTAATTCGACCTCCTTTGCACTCTACTTTTTAATTGACTTTGTTGAACTGGCGCTCATATTCACCTAGTATTTGTTACACTCTGTTACAAAGCCCTGCATTTATTAAGCATCTTGATTTTTACAATAACTCCGTGAGGTAGGTAATATCATTATTCCAATTTCTTACACAAAGAAAGAAACAGAGCCATAGAGATTAAACAACTTGCCTAGGTGACACAGCCAGCAAGCGTTAGAGACAGGATTTGGACCTAGGGAGTCTGGTTTCAGAGTTTTTGTTTATAACCACTAAGCTATGTTGTCTCAGGCTGGCCTGAGATTCTGACTTTGTACTTTCAAGAGAAGGAGGCGTCTTGCTCTAACTAGCTGTCCACTGCCCAGTGCTAAACTGTGGCCCTCCTGTTGAAATCTCCTTCAGCCTCCCCCTTCTTTTCTACTCCCTTTTCCCATCAATGGAAGCTGGCCTCTAAGCTTATTAAAAAGGAAATCTTGTTCATATCTCCAAACTTAGTCTTGCTCTCCCTGCTTCCCTCCCAGAACTCCGTGCTACTTTGCTCTGCTTGCTATAGACCAATATTTTCAACCTCCCCCACTAAGGAAGCAGCCAGTGTGATGACATGGTCACCATTTTGGGGAAACACCTGAAAAGGAAACCACATGGTTGGTAGTGGCAGGTCAATAGCGGCCTAGAGAAGAAAGGTGTTCCTTCAGCCCATTCCCCACTGCCAACAACAGGCCCTAGACTGTGTGGTAAATTAACTCTACCTGGATCCTGGCTAGAGTCACTTTTTAAACTGGGTATAGTAAGGGTGTGTGGAGAAATTCAAGCCATTCATATGAGTTATTAGCCTATAAAGGGTGAATTCTGTGAGGAAATCCCTTCTCATTCCAGAAGACCATCTATGGTACCATATGCTGAAGGCCCAAGGATGATCTATATGACATCACAGGCTAGCAGAATGTACAGGGGCTAGAATTAATTTTAAGCTTGAGACAAATCTAATAAAAGGTGGCACATCACTAGCTCAAAACTAGCCAAGGTTTCCCTTAGTTTTGGGGATCATTCCTTAAGCAGCTATGCTATTTTTAATGCCAGGAGTTAATTTTGGAAATTCATCCATTTATTTCCCAAAGTTGGACTTGATCATATGCATCTGGACAAGGTGAAAGAATGAATCCTAGACTTCAAGGATCTTAGATCTGGAAGTGCCATCAGAGATGATGCAATGCACATACTTTCTACACTACACCAAACAAGCAGCTGACCAAACCTCTGCTTGAACTCTTCTAAATGAGGGGTGCACGGTGCTTTCGGGCCTAGAGGAGACTTAATACCTATACAGGAAGGTTGTCCCTTCAGTTATCAGATAGCTATCATGGTGAGGAAATCCTTTTAACTTTCTAAGAGCTGGCTTCTTCCAATTTTCATACCTGTTGACCCACAGAAAATGAATAACACAAAATCCTTGCTTAAGTCTTTGCTTTTATAAATAAAACTTCCTCATTTCTTCAAATACAGAAACTTGAATAAAACAATGCCATAGAAATGCTCTGACCAACTTCAGATAGAAAGAGACTATCACCTCCAATGTGGTGGACTGTATACTTCCATTAATATGCCCTTCATATCTCTATGGCATATTTAGCAGCCACGTAACACTATGGGCTCATGCTCAGTTTGAAGCAAACAGAAACCCCTATGCCTTTTATTTTTTTTTAATTTTATGATTTTTGTTTTTTTCATTACAGTTGATTTATAGTGTTCTATCAATTTCTACTGCACAGCAAAGTGACCCGGTTATATATATATATACTTTTTCTCACATTATCACAAGTGACTGGATATAGTTCCCCCGTGCTATACAGCAGGATCTCATTGCTTATCCACTCCCCTATGCCTTTTACAGAAATATTTCTAAGCCTGGTTTTCACTCTGAATTTATGTAGTTAATTTTAGAGCCAGAATATACAACTTCATATTTATCACAAATACACTAGAGTAAGAGGGATTTTGGAGTTCCCGTTGTGGCTCAGTGGTTAACGAATCCGACTAGGAACCAGGAGTGGGTTAAGGATCTGGCGTTGCCGTGAGCTGTGGTGTAGGTTGCAGAGGCGGCTCAGATCCCGCGTTGCTGTGACCCTGGCCACACCCCTAGCCTGGGAACCTCCATATGCCGTGGGTGTGGCCCTGAAAAGACCGAAAAAAAGGAAGAGAAAGAGGGATTTTTTTTTTTTTTTGATGTTCAACTTCACAATTATTTGTCCCCTCGGAATATTGCTGAACCTTCCAAGCTCAGTTTTCATACCTGTAAAACGGAGATAATCACTATTATAATTCTGCAGGGTTGTAGTGAGGATCAAATGAAGTGATAATACCCTGTAATACAGAAAAGTATCGTGTCAGTATAAGCTCTGATGGTGACAACAATGAGGATTCTTATTTTCTGTTGTACAGTGGACACAGATAAGATTCGTCTGAATCCCAAATTTAGTCAGTGTCTTACCTTTACCTTTATCAAACTGTTGGAAAACACTCGTCTTTCTGGGCTTACAATAATTAAGTGTATACATTTCGTATGTGATTATTTAATGAGTTAAACATTCAACCATCCATAGTATCAGCCTACCCCATTTCTCCACCCTCCCTGAAAGGACATCACAGAAATGTTTGTCTATATCCTTGCTGAAGCTCAGGTAAATGAGTTTTCAGCGTCCCCTTGTAAGCTCATCCAAAAGGAAATGAGCTTAGTCTGGCATGACTTGCTCTTAATGAACCCATGCTGGTTCCTAATGATTAGTAAGTCCCTTTTCAAGTGCTCAGAAATCATCTTCTTAGTAATCCATTCTAGAAGTTTGCTGGGATCAACGTCAAACTCATCAGGCTAGCATACGTAGATTTTCCTTGCTTTGTGGAGAAAAAAAAAAAATCACTGCTTTATTTAGTCTTTTGGCACCTCATTACTTACCCACAAGTCTTGGAAGACTACCAACAGAGGTATCCACGTTTATAAGACACATAGGAAGAAACAATGCTAGATCCTGAGTTGTCTACCACTTTTCCTCATTTTTCTGAAGTGGGAGAATTTATCTTTATTGGACTGAGGCAGACACACCCTCTGCAGCTGAAGTTATAGGGTTTATATGCCATATTTTAGAAAACCCAGGGTACCGATGAATAGATTGGTTAATGATGCCAAAGTGTTCTTTCTAGGCAATGTTTTACAAGAGCTCACGCTTATTCCAGAGTAGTGCTTCTCAAACTTTAATGTGCATATGAATCACCAGCAGATCCTGTGAAAATGCAGCGTATGACTCGGTAGTTCTGGGGGCAGGGCCTGAGTTTAGGCATTTCTCACAAACTCCCAGGGGATGTTCATGCTGTGGGCACAGACTATACTTTGTATAGCAAGGCTCTGTGCTAATCCTTCTAGATCTTGACTACACACCAAAGTCCCTTGAAGCGATTTTTAAAATCCCTGTTATCAGACTGCCCCCCACATTAAGCAAATCAGAATCTCTGAGATCGGGACCTAGAAATGGGTATTCCTAAAGCTGCTTGGATTATTCCAATGGACAGTCAAGGTTGAGAACATTCTTCTAAAAAGTTTTATCTTTAATATTTTGGCTAATAGTTCTCAGGAGGACTCAAAATTTATCCCCTTGCTCATGCAACTATTGAAGTGCAGGGATGGCAATCTGCCTAGTATAGGCCCATGCCTAAAACACTTTTTTTTTTTTGGTAATAAAATGTTGTTAACCAAGAGTATCAGAAGTATTGCAAGCCTTTAAGACATTGTATTTCAATGTTGGTGATTTTAGGGTGACTTTTGCTTTCCTACTACCGCCTACCTGTAATTGTGGGGCCAGAAGGGTGGCATGTGTGGGATGAAGTTTAGGTTAAAAATAGTCTTGTAGCAATAAAAACTCACTTTCCCCTAGTGGGTTGTTTTCTACAATACTACCACTTGTACAACAATTTAGAAAGTACAACAGAAACGGCCAGGTTGTAGTTTGGCTCAGACCTCCACAGAGAACTCCACTTATAGTAAACACCTCTCTTGTGATCAGAGCGACTACACACATAAAACAGAATACTCTTTATTGTTAAGCAAACTCTATCTTTATTAATAGTGAGTCAAAGACAGTGGAGGAGGGCTAGCCCAGTCAACTAAAAGAATCTGAGACACAGAATATTCAACCTAAGACTCAAAGACTAATCATTCAAAGGTAGACTCTTCAGTGAAGATTCCCCAACATAAAGGTTAAGGATCGGCATTCCGAAAGAATGAAAACGTAATAGAGAGCAAGCTTTGGAATTTTATGGTGCCGGACATTTCTTAGTTGAGCAATCCTGATATAAATCCTCTCCCTGGCAGCCAAGCAAAGGGAGAAGGCATATCAGTCTGTGGTGGGGTGTGTGAAGGGCAAGGGATTGGCTGGCACTCCAGCTAGGGGCATACCAGAGGGAGAAGAGCCAAATGAGGCCAGGCTCAAAGGGGAACAAAGAGCAGACTAGATGGTGGCAGGTCTCAGAAAAAGTTCTAGGCAAGAATCCTCCCGTTGCAACAATTCTTGCTGGCACCAGACCCGACAGTTCTGTGGGACCACATAGAGAAGGGCCACTTTGAGGCCTGCTAATAGGATCACCATTATTACACAACTGAGCAGTTTACAATGTGAGGAAAGTCAACTTTTAGCAACCCCCTTCTCTTTACACACTAGGCATGCATTAGAGAGTATAAAAAAGGAAGACCTGGTAGGGATAAGGGCCCTGCCACAAGGTTTTTCAGGGACTCCTATCCTCCTGGAGAACCTCCCAAAGGCGGAGAAGAGATGAGACTTCATTTCCCTGCCTGTCCTTCAGAACTGAGCTCACCCCTGCTCCTTAACCCCTTCAAACCTCACACACGTCTTCCAACATTTCCTTCAAAACCTTCTATCGACCCAGTAGTCTAAGAGGGAAAAAAAAAAACCCTCCTTATAGCACATCATAGCTTCCGATGCCATTCAGTGTGGCATCAGGGTTCAGGGGCCATTCTTTTGAAGGAGATAATTGCAGGCTGCAAGGTTTACCGAAACTCTTGGGACACTTTTTCGTCTGTTGACAGCTTGCCACTCACCTTCTTTCTTCCATGGGCTCTAGTCATTGTTCTCTGCTCTCTGTTAAGACCGTGCTCCCACACGTTCCCCCAAGGCTAACACACAAAAACACTTTTATTTCTCCTTGTCGGGCCAAAAGTGAGCCACAAACCTTCTTGAGATGTTATGGAGCACAGTTCATTTTAGGGTACAGTGGCGAGCATGAGTAACTGGCCCCAAGGTTTAAAATCCCCCATTTTTGCCACTTGCCAGTTGCATACGCTTGCTCGCCCACTAAAACTCTGTGAGCCTCAGTCTCTCCTGATGTCAGATGGAAGTGAGTGATAACAGTCCCCACTTCTGAGGGGGGTTATGAAGACTAGCTATGATGTGTGTCAAGTGCCAGGCATGGGGTAGGCAAAAGGTCAATAAACAGTAGCTTTAATTATTTTTTGCTACAGATTTTTCTCTTGGAAACCACAGAAAAAACATCTAGTGAGGTCTGAAAGATACTAATTGCAAACTAAAGTTGAAGGCTACAAAGTCACACTTTAAAAGGAAAATACAAGAGAAAATTATAAAAATCCCAATCTGAGGTAATCACTGAAATATGAGTAGAAATAACCTTGAGCTGTCTCTGCCCCAGGCTTGCTCAACTTGAAGTTTTTCTTTTTCTTTTTCTTTAAACTTCAGTCTAGAGTAGATACGAAGGCCTGGCCCAGGAGTCAGACAAGCCTGGGGTCACAGGCCAGTGAGGCCCCTTGCCAGTTCCGCGGCCTTGGATAAATCCCTTAATTCTCCTGGCCTCAGTTTCCTCATCTGTAAGAGGAAAATAAAAGAATACCCAATTCATGTGAGCATAGTAAGTCTGTAATGTGTTTGTCACAGTGTAAGAGCTCAATAAAAAGAAGTTGTTGTCATAGGCTTGTGCTCATACCCCTGGGGTTTATGAATTTCTGGAGCTGCGCTGATAGATTCCAACCACATCTGAGGCGTTCTTTCACCTTCTCTTTATTCCTAGGTCTTCTTTTGTTTTCTGGGAAAATGAGCTGACTCACTTCCACCCACCGATAGAGCTTACTTATTTCAGTCACTCCATCAAGGAGGAAAGGAGCAGAGGATACAGAACAAAACTATAGGAGACCCTGCAACCCTGGTGAGCAGGGAGAGGGGCAGGATGGGAGGCAGAGAGCAGAATTCCTCTCACTTTTGCCTTCTCGGCCCCTCCTTTACACCTGCGAAAAGCTCTGGAAGGGAGCACGGGGAGTGGTGTGTCAGCTCTGCTGCTCCCTCCAGTGGTGGGGCCTGGAGAAGTCATGAGTTGCAGACTGGGCGAGTGTAATCCTGGGAGAACTCACGGAACAGAGCAAATAACATCAGGGACAGCGATAAAAATAACGACAACAGAAATGCTAAGCCATGGTAAGCTCATAAGGAAGAAGGAACGATAATAGCAAAAACAACAATAATAGTAATATTTGGTGGACTTGTGGAAGAACAAGAAAAAGATTCTGGGAAGACGTATGGGTGAGAATGGATAATAATAATTATAATTAATGTAGCAAAGATCTTGGGAATCCTTAGTGGGTTCATGAAGAAGAGGGAATGATCACGAATATAAAAGCTTATACTTATATTTAGCAATTACTCCCAATCGAGTGCTAAGTGATTCGTATGCATTATTTTACACAACCCTTCATGGGACTTGCACCTCAGAAAGATTAAGCAACTTGCCCATGGTTACTGGGCTAGCAAAAGGCAAACCTGGTATGAAAATCCTGATCTGTCTCCCTCCGAAACCTGTGCGCTTTCCCCTGTACCATGCAGCGTCTGTCAGCGCAGGGAAACCAGCTGATCTAGCTGCTTAGGACGTCTGTTTGTCTTCTAGTTCCTTTCAGCAGCAAAATGTCTACAGGATTTTGAACATAACTGACTCGTTACCATGGAAGCCGCCCTCTCTCCCCTCATTTTACCAGTCCTGGACAAGCGGACTTTTGGTAAACAGAATCTTCCTCCACCTCCAGTAGCGTGGCTGTTCCTCAGTGAGTAGAACAGCCTGATACCCAGATAATCAGGTGTGTCATTTTCTCATAAACGTGTGAATTGAGGGACATGAGGGAGATTCCTCCTCCCTAATTACTAATGCCTGAAATTGGACCTTGGGAACAGTCTGTTTCTTATTAAAACGCAAATACCTGTTTTGATTCATTTACACCACAGTGCGAAACTTTTAGTTCATCATTTCTATAAAAGCTAGTCTCTGAGACGTTACCCTAATGTGGTTAGCTTGATAGGCATAGTCCTTTATAATATCTAGTCTTTAACTCCAATTCCAGCTTCGGTTGCCTTTCTTTACTCTCCACCCTAACACGTCCCATGAAGCTCTAGCCCAAACCAGCAATTTTTGGTGGCTTAATGTTTCCTCCACCTAGAATAACCCCTCCATCTTCTTTTTCACCTAATTCAGTCAAAATTCAGTTAGGATGCCACTTCCCTCCAGTAACCCACGCTCCCTACTCACCCACCACCTCACACGCAGCTCTGTAATTATCTGGCTTAGGTCACTAGCCCTTGTGCTGCTACAACGGTTTGTTTTGTTTTCATCTATCTTTATAATCATACATTTGTTATATAAGTTACGTATAATTATTGTTGGCATGTGTTATTATAATTCGGTTACACAAAAATGGTATTTATCTAATAATAATGATAGTTAAAATACACAGTGCACAGTTAAAATACACAGTGCAGAAGATTATGAAATGCAAAGTAGAACATTTCCATATCCCTCCCACCAGTCTCAAACTCCAGAGGTAATCTCTGTTAACAGTTTCTTATGTATTTTTCAAAAAATGTTTGATGCACATTCAAGAATATATGTATATGCTTTGTTTTCATGCAGACGGGATCACACTCTTCTGTACCATGCTTTTCTCATTCCATATATCTTGGCAAGCTTCCCTTATCAGAATATATATTTATTCCAATCTTTTTTCTTTTTGGTCTTTTTAGGGTGACACCTGCAGCATATGGAGGTTCCCAGGATAGGGATCAAATAGGAGCTACAGCTGCCAGCCTACATCACAGCCGTAACAATGCAGGATCCGAGTCTGTGACCTACATCACAGCTCACGGCAACGCTGGATCCTTAAGCTACTGAGCGAGGCCAGGGATCGAACCTGTGTCCTCATGGATACTAGTCAGATTCGTTTCCACTAAGCCATGACAGGAACTCCAAATCTGTTACATAATACTCAAAGGATGGAGTTATCATGTTATTCTTACCCACTGAGGACTGTCTCCCTGTTTTTTTCTGTTTTGGTTTGTTGCCCTTGCTCTTGCTTTGGTTTGGTTTGCTATTAGAAACAATGCTGCAATGAACAATGCTGCAGTATTCTTACAAATGTATATTTGCATTTCTATATTCATACACCCTTAGCATAAATTCTTAGAGGCAGAATTTCTGGGTTAGAAAGTATGCGCTTTTACAGGACACAGTGAACTTCTTTGCAGAACAGATACTGACTCACAGACTTTGAAAGACTTACGGGTTCCGAATGAGACAGGTTGGGGGGTGGGGGGTGCACTGAAGGTTTGGGATGGAAATGCTATAAAATTTGGTTGTGATGATTGTTGTACACCTATAAATGTAATAAAATTCATTAAGTAATCAAAAAATAAATAAATGCACATGTCAGCCAATAATGAATTGCTTGCTTCGTTTCCAAAAGAAGTAAAAAAGGTATGGCATTTTACAATCTTGATAAACATGTCAAATTGCCCTCCAGAAGTGTACCCCAGAGTTATACTCCAAATGATTGTGAATGAGAGTTACTGAGTCCCTACACCCTCAAAAGCATTACGTTTTACAAAACTTTATCATGTTTTTACTGTGGTAGAAGAAATGATATCCCATTGTTTTGATTTGTCTTTAAATAGTCATCATTAGGTTTGTGTAGAATTTTTATAGTCAAGGGATATTTTTATGTTTAAAAAACTTAATTTTTCTATGAGATCTTTGCCCTTCATGCATTGTAAAAGCTTTTCATATATATTTTTCATATGTATATTTAAAAGCTTTTTTTACTTTAAGAAGGCTATTAAAAATCCTTCATTATATGTATAACATTTTTTCTTAGTTTGTGATTTGCCTTTTGACTTGCTTATTTATTGCCATAAAATGATATTTATGTAGCTAAATGTGTCAGTCTTTTTCTTTTTAGTGTCTGGTTTTTATAGCATCTGAGTTAGAAAAATCTCCTTCATTGCAAGATTATAAAAACAATCACCTGTGTTTTCATCTAGTACTTTATGGTTTTTCCTTCTTTACGTGTTTAAATTGTTGAATTATCTGGAATTTATTTTGGTATAAGGGGTCAGGCAGAGATCCAGATATTATATTCAAATTGCTAAGCAGTTGCCCAATCACTTTGTACTTGTTCATGCTTACTTGTCTCTCCCACTAGAATCTGAGCTCTTCCAAGAAAAGAACCCTAACTTATTAATTGCTGCAACCCAACATCTAACACTGTGCCTGGCACACGTTAGCACTTGCTGAATACATGTTGAATGAATGCCAAATACTATTTCAATTTCCTGTGTGGGTGAACAAAGCCTGCTTGAAGACAATTGGTAGCCTATATATGCCACATTTTGCTAACTCTGCCTCTAACCCAGTGGGAGTCTCTTCTCATCAGCTATTGCCTTGTACCTATAACCTCTTATCCAAGCTAGATGATTAAAAAGGCCAGGTAGATGTGCCTAGAGCCTAATTAAATATTGCAGGCACAGAACAAAAGGAAACATAATAAAGCTCCATCTGGCCAAGAAGCCCCCTACTCCATAGTCACTGTGCTTGAAATTCTATCTTTAGGACTTTATGTCCTTTATCACAACGCAAATATCTTGTTGAGCTGTGTTGTTTCTTTACTTGTTCACAAGACAGTGTGATTTTTTTTCTGGTCAGATTCAATGCGAAAAAAGGAAGAAAGGAAACAAAGGAAGAAAGGAAGGATGAAGGGATGAAGGAAAGAAGGAAGGAAGGAAGAGAAAAAAGAAAAGAAAGGAAGAGTAAGTCTATGAAAACGAATTTTGAGGGTAAGTCCAGCAAGAAGTAAAGGCCATCACAGGGCAATAGAGAGATCACTGAGGGATTAGGGAGCAAGAGGGTCCACAGAGGAGAGCACCTAAAACTGATGTTCTAACAATGGCGCTTTAACGTCCTGAGTTGCGTAATCACAAAATGCATCATCCTACTCACGTCTCCATGAACCTCAGCAATATAAATTCTCTAGGCTTTTTGGACATTTTGTAGGGGACAATTTAGAGAAAATGACTGATGTAAGTCATTTAAGGACTAATTTCTTTGGAGTGTTTTTGAGAGTTTTATCTTGAAAGAGCATATGGATATTACTGTTTCTTTTTCAAGACTGTAATAATTGATTCTGGTGCCCAGAATGCCTTCTTATCCTCTGTTGACCCCAAACTAAACATCCACCTCATTAAAAGTACTTTGGTGAGGAAAATGACAAAAACAAAAGGTCAAGATGAACCTCTTCATTCTTCTGATTTGGGGTTTTAAAATGCATATTGTCAAACTCCCTCTTACTCATTTTGTCTGGCTAAAAAGTAACCCAAACTTTAAGGATCTTAGATCGGTGTAACTTGCAAGCCTGCTCAGCACCTGGGCCTGTGCTTTTAGGGTTGACGTCAATGAGCAATGGGGGTTAAGAAAGTCATTTTCCTGGTTTATTAGAATCTCTCTCTTTGGGCTCAGGTCATTCCTCACAAGCCCTGGTCACATCGGTCTAAGCTTCTTCCATCACAAGCTGTTTTTCATTTCCTAGTTTGTATGAAAAATTGACCATAAAAGTCTGTACATGAGCCACTTGTTTATTGCTGATCCATCCCTGGAGTTCGAAGGGAATGAAATAACTAATGGACTCTGAAATTAAGCCCTTATTAAAAGTGTAAATTCAGTGGAAGGTGCCACATTTGAGTTAATACCCATTCATATCTTAGCATGAATTAGTGTTGGAGTCTTCCCTACAGAAATTCTGAAGCACAGTTTAAGAAAGAGCAAAGAATAAAAAGGGAAACAAGGCACTGGACCCCTGAGGTGAGACCACCAGACCTAAACAGATCTTGAAATAAGGAGGAGGATAACACCAGAAAGAATCCCCAGTTTTCCCCCAATTCATCTGAAGTCTGGCCCCAGAACTGAATGCTCTGAACTTTCAAGTAATTTATTAACCTTGGAATATAATAACAATAAGGAATAATATTAAGTAATATTCACAGTGATGAACCAGAGTATTCCAGAAATTAAATCTAATTTAAATATTATTTATAGAGAAAAATAAAAATATTTAAAAATACCCTGTAAAATAAACATACGCACATAGATATTAAAAAGTAAGGATCACAGTACTGCAGATGCTAATGACATTAATGACAAGTTACATGTGCTGAGCACTTACTTTTGCCAAGGCATAATAAGCCTAACAATAATTCTTAGGATGGCACTATTATACTCTCAGTTTTACAGAGGAGGAAACTGAGGCTCAATGAGATTAATAACTTGCCCGATATCATACAACTAGTAAGCAGAGTTGTCCTTCACTGGCCGAAAACCAAGGACGAGCCAAGAAGCCCTCTTCTGAACCATCACACTGCTTGTTATCTCCAGACCCCAGGTCCACAGAAATCCCTTCTCTGGACATAATTCTAAGTCAGTGTTGGCCTTTCTGATTCTTGCTCTCTCTGGCTGAGCCCCACTCCTCTAGATACTTTGAAAGCCATTTCTAAATACTTTCAAGACACCCCATTTTGGTACCTCCCTCCTAAATTGGCTAATACGAATTAAGTGAGGATATCTCTGGCATGTCAGGCATTTTCCTAGGTACTTTCACATCTGCTTTTCTCATTTAATCCATCAACCTCTGAGGTAGAGATGATCATCCCCATTTGACAGATGTGCAAACTGAGATTAAGATAAGTTAAGAATATATCTAAGACAAGTGCAATTTGGATATGGGTCTGTCTGATTTAAGCCTGAGAGGACTGGTGAGATATAAACAACATATATTTCTCAGGAGTATTTGTAGGTTAAAAGGAAACTTTAAATTTTAAAATTTTTCATTATAGTTGATTTAGGAGTTCCCATCATGGCTCAGCGGTTAGCGAACCCGACTAGCATCCATGAGGACGCAGGTTCGATCCCTGGCCTCGCTCAGTGGGTTAAGGATCTGGCATTACTGCGAGCTGTGATATCGGTTGCAGACGTGGCTCAGATCCCGCGTTGCTGTGGCTGTGGTGTAGGCTGGCAGCTGCAACTCCGATTCAACCCCTAGCCTGGGAACCTCCATATGCTGTGGGTGTGGCCTTAAAAAGACAAAAAGATCAAAAGGAAAGAGTATAGTTGATTTATAATGTTGTGCCTATTTCTGCTATACAGCAAAGTGACCCAGTCACACATTCCCTTTCTTGTATTATTTTCCATCTTGGTCTATCCCAAGAGATTGGATATAGTTCCCTGTTCTGTACAGTAGGACCTTGTTGCTCATCTCTTCTAAATGTAATAGTTTGCATCTACCCGTCCCAAACTCCCCATCCATCCCGCTCCCTGCCCCCTCCCCCTTGGCAGTCACAAGTCTGTTCCTCACGTCTGTGAGTCTGTTTCTGTTTTGTAGATAGGTTCATTTGTGCCATATTTTAGATTCCACATATAAGTGATATCATATAGTATTTGTCAATCTAAAAGGACACCTCTTAAGGGACTGAAAGACTAACATTGGAGTCTCTGGTATAAGGGACAGGCAGGTGAGGCATAGATTTTGGGAAAAGAGGCCTTTGTCCCTGGGCCCTCTGCACATCAAGTCAAGCAGGTGCTTTCTCCTTAACCCCACTGCCACCGCCACACTCACACACATAACACTGGCTAGGCTGGCCCTGCCCCTAGTCTGTTCTTTCCCTTGCTGGAATTACTCTACAAACCATGAGAGAAATACCAAGGTCAGGTTCTAGGTTAGATCGCTTTTTCCCGGCTCAGTTTGGCCCTTACACAAAGGTATAGAGTACATATGACATACACTGGAAAAGTTAGATGGAGGTAGTGGGGGGTTTGCCTAACCCTTTAAATTGGGGCTAAGGTATCTGGGAAGAATAAATATTCCTGGAAGAGTCCTGCTAACTCAAGCCCAAATAGGATTCAAACCACCCCTCTTCATCCAGTTATAGGAACCACAACAAAATGATGCCCTCCTCTGTCTCTCCAAAACTGATGAGTCATTAAATAAGTTCCTTTATTCTAATTTAAATAAATTAGAATAAGGACTCAGTGGTTTCTAGCATAGACAATTATATTTACCCAGTCACTCAATGAAAAATGCATCATTGAAGCGTTGCAGTACCTAAGCATTCGGAGTGCTATAGATTAATTTTATTAAGTTGTTTTGCCTTTAGGAAACCAAGCACCCACTCTCAGTTTTATTAGATGAGAACCCATCAGGAGTGTATGTTAATTTTATAGTGAATCTGAAACTTTCAGCTACAAATCACTTCTCCTTTTGTCTTTAATGAAGCCACTCTGACACTGCAAAACACTTTTTCTCCATCTCCAAACTGCCTGACCAGTACCATTTCCAATATGACCCAACTCCATTAAAAGCTCTTGCCTTAGCATACTTAATACTTTGGATTCACGTCTAATCTTGAACTGAAAATCTCAGGTCTGTGGAAACAGCTCAATTTTTAAGACTTGCTTGTTTACAAGTTTGAATTTTAAAACTATGCTTTTATTTATTCTTTTTAAATAGAAGTTCTAAATACAGGCCTCTTAAATCAGTGTTCTAGGAGAACAATTAGTCTATTAAGTGTATAAGAATTTGGTACATTCTGCACTGTATCTGGATTCAGTAAACTTTAAGTAATTGCAGGTCATCATTTGTCATCTAGTCTTCTTGAGCCCACAACATTCCTCACAAATTATCATCTTATGGATTGTTGAACTTTGCTCACAGCTTAAAAGTTTGCATGAGGCACCTTTCAGAAAGTTGTTTCTGTATTGGAGGTGGGGTTGTAGTTGGGAGAGAGGAAAGTATGCTCATTGCTAAACTATTTCTGTAGAAAGTGACTAAAGATGAACTGGGTTCACATGTCTGGTTTTCTCTCCAAATCCCCATAAGTGGCAGGAAATATATATTTGAAATTATCTCTAAGCAGAAATTTAAAAAATAAATATAATTTGCAAAACATACATTTTGAGGAGTACTTTTTAGGCTTAAGGTGGAGAGAATAAGATTAATGGAGAAAAGTACTGCCGAAAACATATGTAGGAAAGGATGGCTGAATCAAGTGGGTAGGAGTCTAGATGATCTCCAAGCCCAGAGGAAAAAGATACAGGTAATATATGGAGCCATGGGAAAACTCTTATTTGTTAGAGCATCCAATTTTGAGCATTTGAGTGGTTTGATCCCTTAATTCTCCTCTGTCCAATTGTCTGAGGCTGGAAAAGTTATTATGGATGCTTGGGTTAGACAAGCCAGGCAGAAACCCAAGTGGTTAAAGGAACTCATGAGAAGCAGGGTGCCTCCATGCCCCGAAGATGAATGACTTACACATTCCATTCAGCTGTATGCCCTGACTTTTCTCAATCTCTTGGCAAGGGCGCAGGCTGTAAGAAAAAGAAACATCTTCTGGAGGCAAACAGGGGTTCTTGAAACCAAGGTGAGCACTAAGCAAAAATCCACAAACATTTTGTGGAAACACCACCACAAAACAGAGTCACTAAACTCAAGAATGAGGACTAATGCCCTCCTCAAAGAAACAGAGTATAGGAGTTAAAGAATAAAAAGAAAATTGAAGGAAAAAAAACTGATCTAGCAAACAATAATGATAAAAAAAAATTTCGCAGATTTGAGGAAAGACAAAAATCCTCAAATAAAAAGCTCACATCAATCACTGGGAAAGTTCACTTTTTAAAAAAAGTTTCCTGGAGTTCCCGTCGTGGCGCAGTGGTTAACGAATCCGACTAGGAACCATGAGGTTGCGGGTTCAATCCCTGGCCTTGCTCAGTGGGTTAACAATCTGGCGTTGCCGTGAGCTGTGCTGTAGGTTGCAGACGCGGCTCGGATCCTGCGTTGCTGTGGCTGCAGCGTAGGCCAGTGGCTACCACTCCGATTAGACCCCTAGCCTGGGAACCTCCACGTGCCACGGGTGCGGCCCTAAAATGACAAAAGGCAAAATAAATAAATAAATAAAGTATCCATACCTAGGATACATCACAGTGAAGTTTCAGAACTCCAAGGCTAGAGAAAACAAAATCTGTGAAAGGCCCCAAAGCAATAAATAGGACACCTGCACAGGAATGAGAATCAAGCTAGCATGAGATCGCTCATCATCAATACTCAACGTTAGAAAACAGTTATGGATTAGCTTCAAACTGATGATAAATATAATTTGGAAGTAAGGATATTATACTCAGAAAAAAAAAACAACATTTAAATTGGAGAGTTGGGGGCTGTTATAAAAAAGAAGGCAGTTTTCCCTGAGAATGCACAGATTCAGATATTTCATCAACTGTAATCTACCTTTGAATGAATTATTGGAGGATGTACTCTAGCAAAATGAAACATGAACCCAAGGGAATGGTATGCAGTAAAAGAAACAATGGTGATAAAAGAAGCCAGTAAAAATTATAATAAAACCTAAATAATTATTGATTGAAAAATATTAGCAATACAGAGCTAAATCTCAGATGATCTCTATATTGAAAATTATGGGATTTAGAAGAGAAGACAAAAGAAAGGTAAGCTATTGCTTTGGTTCTTGTCTTTTACAGGGTGAGTAAATAATTGCAAATTCTATAAATGAAGGAAATGTTAGGAAAATAAATGTTTAAATATTTTTAAAGAAATTAAGGGTAATAACTAGAATATGAAATATAAAACTTCCAAAAAAACTACTGGAGAACAAAAACAAACACAGAAAATGCTATTACCAATAAGTTCCTAGAAAGGAAAAAACAGAAAATTTTATAATTAGAAAAGCTAAGGGAGTTCCCATGTGGCTCAGTGGTAACGAACCTGACTAGCATCCATGCGGATTCGGGTTCAACCCCTGGCCTTGCTCAGTGGGTTAAGGATTCCGCATTTGCCGTGAGCTGTGGTGTAGGTCGGAGACGCAGCTTAGATCCCCTGCTGCTGTGGCTGTGGTGTAGGCTGGCGGCTGTAGCTCCAATTGGACCTCTAGCCTGGGAACCTCCATATGCCAAGGTGAGACCCTAAAAAGATAAGCAGAAATAAAAAAAGGAAAAGTAAAATAAGATGGCAAGGATAATTGCAAATATCAAGAGTCACATTAAATCTGAGTGATTTAAATCTCATTGGAGTTCTCACTGTGTCACAATGGGTTAAGAATCTGACTGCAGAGGTCTCTGCAGAGGTGCAGGTTTGATGCCTGGCTAGTGCAGTGGATTAAAGGATCCAGGGTTGGTTGCCAAAGCTTCAGTGTAGATCGCAGCTGTGGCTAGGATTCAGTCCCTTGCCTGGAACTTCCACATGCCTTGGGTGTGATCATTTAAAAAAAAAAACTCATTAAAAGGCAGATAGGAGTTCCCGTTGTGGTGCTGTGGGCTAATGATTTGGCTTGTGTCTGCTGTGTTGCCAGTTTCAATCCCCAGCCTGGCACAGTGGGCTAAGGATCTGACATTGCCACAGCTGTGGGTAGGTGGCAGATGCAGCTTGGGTTTGATCCTTGGCCTGGGAACCTCCATATGCCACAGGTGCAACTGAAAAAGAAAATTAATAATAATAATAACAACAATAATAATAATAAAAGACAGATAATCTCAGGTTGGACAAATAAACAAAATCTAACCATTTCCTGTTTAAACAAAACGACACATGAGACTTGAAAATAAATTGAGATACATGAAGAAAATGCTAATGAAAATAAAGTAGGTGCAACAATAGTAATATCAAGCAAAATAAAACAGACAAAAATCAAAAAGGAAAAGAGAAATATTTCATATTCGTATAATCCACCAGGGGGATATACCAATTATTAGTCTATTCAGAAGAACATAACTTGAAACAAATGAAATAAATATGGATAGGAAAACAAGAAGAAATTGGCAAGCTGCAACATTAGTGGGACACTTTTACAGACCATTCTCTCAGAAACTCAGTAACAAATCAAGTAGAAACATAAATAAAAATGAATTCCAAGCATACAACTGAGTTTGATACAATAGATATATACACTAATGTATCCAACAGAGAATTGCCATTCCTTAAACATATATAGGTCTTGCATAAAATTTGATTGTATATAAGGTTACAAAAAAAAAAAACTCAACAAATTAGGAAAAGCAGAGAACATTAAGGCTACACACTCTGAACACATATCAATGCAATTAGAAGTTAGTGATAACAGTTAACCAAAAGTATTTTTAACAATTTCTACAAAATCTAAAAATTCCCTTTCAATGACTAGGTTAAAGAAAAATATCAAAATTTAGAAACCATCAACCATTTAGAAATGAACAAGAATGAAAGCATCATATAGCAATACCTATAGAGCATGGCCAAAATGACACTCAAAGAAAGCCAGCCAAAATAAATTAGAAAATTCAAGATGTCAGTTAAAGAACGACAAATTTAACTCAGAGAAAGTGAAAGTAAATATAAATATAAAAACCTAATTCAAATACATTTTGAGAAGGACAAAACAAACAAAAAGAGGTAATATTGATCCATAAAACCTAAAATAGTTTATTTGAGAAGGCAATTAAAATAGATAAACCTTTGGAAGTCTGAAGAAGGAAAATAGAAGGTATAAATAAGCAATGCCTGAAACAATAAACAAAATAAATACATATATGAAGGATGTTTAATATATCAAATGCAGTCATGTATGATTTTATGACACTAACATTTTTTAATATAATTTATTTTTTATTTTTTTGCATTATAGCTGGTTTACAGATTTCTGTCAGATTTTCCAACTGCACCGCGTGGTGACCCGGTTACATGTACATATATGGATTCATCACGTGATTAGATATAGTTCCCCGTGCTATACAGTTGGATCTCCTTGCTTTTCCATCATTAAAGCACTAGTTATCCCCATTCCCTCCCACCCCTCCCC
>PVHT020000015.1:35902041-35934792 GCA_004024745.2 Catagonus wagneri | reverse complement strand
TTCTTTTCTGTTGAGATGTTCATTTGTGCAGTGTTTTAGACTCCAGTTATAAGAGATTTCATATGACATCTGTCTTTCTCCTTCTGACTTGCTTCACTCAGTATGAGGGCTTCTAATTCCATCCATGTTGCTGCGAATGACATTATTTTATCCTTTTTTATGGCTGAATAGTATTCCATCGTGTATATATACCACATCTTCCTAATCCAGTCATCTGTCGATGGACATTTGGGTTGTTTCCATGTCTTGGCTATTGTGAATAGCGCTGCAGTGAACATGCGTGTGCAAGTGTCTGACACTAAAATTTTGAAAAGCAATAATTAATGAATTATTTTCCAGGAAAAGATGTGTTGCTAAAATTGACTCAGAAAGATGTAGAAAACCTGAATGGACCAACAATATGAAAGGTAATCATAGATCTAACCCTAAAAAAAGGCAAAGGGCCTCAAAGTTTAAACAGAGAAGTCACAGCAATATTTAAGTAACACATCACTCTCATGCACTATAAAATATCCTGGAGCATAGAGAAAAAAGGAAATATTTTTCATTCATTTTGCACATCTGGTATAACTTTGATTCCAAAATTTTGATTGGACAGGTATAGCAGAAAAAAGAAAGCTGTGGGGCCAATCTTGCTTATGAGCATAGACACAGAATGCTAAATAGAATATTAGCACTTCAAATCCAGCAATGTATTAAAAGAAAAATGCAGCAGGAGTCATGACAAATAAGGCTTTTCCTATGAAATAAATATGGCTTAATATTAGGTTATTTATTAATGTAATTAACAAAAATTATACAATCACCTCACTAGAGCTTCAAATTATTTCTTGAACCCAGTCATTCCCAACATGACACATATTTTAGTAGATTTTCTTTTAGTATTAATAAAACATTTTTATTCACTGCAATGAGCTTACAGTTGTAACCTATTTCCAAGTTATATTTATTCATGTTGATTACACTTCATTGACCAGTTGAATGTGATCCTTTGGGTTAATTAGTCTCAAGGATTTTTCATTTCTCTTTTTCAAAGGCTTTGTTTTTACTGTCTTGGAGTTTAATTTCTACCTTACAGTTTACTTGATATCTTCACTAAACTTTTATTGGCATTTTTTTCTGTGGTTTCTCAGAGCTCTCATATACGACTCAACCATGTTTACACTCTCTAAAATTTTTTTAGAACTTTGATTAAATTACTACCTAAGTGCATATACTAATAAGTAGAGTCTTTGCCAAAAATCAAATGAACAAATAAAGAAACTTTAAGACAGCTTCTATCAGTGTCAATATGTGACTGAATAGTTTGAAATTCATTCGTTGGAGTGATTCCACGGAACTTTAGGGTCAGCTGAATTTTTGGCAACATACCTGAGCATTTTACATAGACCTGTTTATTTGTTGTTGTTGTTGTTTTTGCTTTTTAGGGCTGCACCTGCGGCATATGGAAGTTCCCAGGCTAGGAGTTACAGCTGCCAGCCTACCCCACAGCCACAGCAATGCCAAATCCGAGCCACGTCTGCAACCTACACCACAGCTCATGGTGACGCCGGATTGTTAACCCACTGAGCAAGGCCGGGGTTCGAACCTGCAACCTCATGGTTCCTAGTCAGATTCATTAACCACTACTCCACGATGGGAACTCCTTACATAGACCTGTTTAACATACATTTTCCTCTCAAGAAATTTAGATACAGCTGGAAAAGAATGAAATAGCCTTAATTTGTGAAAGGTATCTACCATAAACATACAGCAAACATCACATTTAATGATGAAATTCCTTAAAAGTCAGAAACAAAAAAGGATGCAAAGTATAACTGAGTTTTTTTTTAATGACTTTTATTTTTTCCATCACAGCTGGTTTACAGTGTTCTGTCAATTTTCTACTGTATAGCAAGGTGACCCAGTCACACATACATACATACATTCTTTTTCTCACATTATCATGCTCCATCATAAGTGGCTAGATCTAGTTCCCAGTGCTATATAGCAGGATTATAATTGTTTTTATTCAGCATTGTACTGGAAGTCTAAGTCAATGCAACAGTACAAGAAAAATAAGTAAGAAATAGAAATAATTAGATAGAAGAGACAAAAATATGTTTACCTTGAAAAAGCCAAGTAAAACATGAAACCTTACTAAAACTCAAAAAGAAAAAGTGCTTTTTAATCCCAGGGCCTTTGGGCACATTATAGGCACTCAAGTAATATTTGTTAAATGAATAAAGTCAGTGAAGCAACCAATTAGAGAATGTAATAGGGAAACAGATCTCAAATGTAATAGGGAAAAAATGAAGTACTTAAGAAGAAATGTAATAAATTATTCATACTTGAATAAAGCTAATAAGACGTATCCAAAACCTATATAAAGAAAATTCTAAACTTTACTAAAGGTCTTTAACTAACTGAATAAAGGATGAGAATTGCAATTTTCCTGGGTGGGATGAATCACTATTATAGAAATGTCATTTCTATTCAAATTATTCTATAAATTAAGTGCAAGTACAACAAAATTCCACGTAGGAATTTTTTTTATAAAATTTGAATCTGATTCTAAAAGTCACCCAGAAAAGAAACTACATGAAAATAACAAAGATAGTTTTGGAAAAGAAAACAAAAAAAGAGGGTTTATTCTATCAGTTATCAAAATATGTTAACAAAAACTAGTTATTCTGATAGCATAGTATTGATATAAGAATATCAAAGAGATCAGTGAAGTATAACACAGGTTCCTAAACTAGATCTATGTAAATAAATGGAAATTCAGCATATGATTAATTAGGAAGCAAATCAGTGGGGAAAGGATGAATTCTGATAAACATTAGCGGTTGGGAAAAAGTATATGCAGACACACATACACAGAAATTGTGACATTAGAGACAAAGACAGAAAATCTCTACCTTACTATATAAACACAAATAAATTTCAAATGAATTAAAGAACTATACAAAAAAGCAAAACTATTAAAATATTAGAAGAAAATCTGGCAGAAACCATTTAAAAAGGGAGAAAGACTTTTTTAGGCAAGACTTAAAATCCAGAAATCATTTTATCAAACGGAGAAATTGGACAGGGTCAAGAATTTTTAACTTCTGGACAATGATATTCACCATAAACAACGTTAAGAAATGAGATTGTAGTCTACAATTATATAATTAGAATTTAGTTATGATTTAAAGTTATAAACATATGCATGTATACAAATATAAAGTTATTCTTTATATCAATTCAAAAGTGCCAACAATCTATGAGAATAAATAGAAAAGGGATATGAATGAGCATCTTACCCGAACTGAATAAAAAGGAAAAGCAAACTGACAACAAGCATTGGAAAAACTGCTCGAATTTACAAATAACCAGAGATGTCATCTTCACCCATAAGACTGGAAAATGAAACAGTGTTAATAAAGTTGCAATGAAACTGCTGCCATGTGTGTAGCTTGGTTTACAGAGCAATTTGACAGCATTTCATAAAACTGAAATATTCAGACCCAGAAATTCCATGTCAGAGAATATACCCTAAGGAAACACTTGCACATCTGTACAAAAAGATGTCTAAGGTTGTCTATTGCAGCATTGTAATTGTGATCATTTGTAAACAACCTATTTAGTCATTAGTGAAAAAATAGCTAAACAAATGATGCAATATGCACACTATGCACCAGTTACAAAAAAGGAGACAGGTTTATATGTACTGACATGAAAATATCCCAAAGGCATGCTGTTGAAGGAAAAAAAGCCACTTGCAGAACAACACGTACCGTTTGATAACATTTATTTTTAAAATAACCCCCATAACCCCCATACATCTGTATGTCTATGGATACATAGCAATCATCTGGAAGACTATGCTAAAATTTTAATTTCCATCTTGGAAGAGATGAAGTAAGAAATTGAAGGGGGACTTTGGTATTGCTTATCATTTTTATAATGGGAAAAGACCTGCATATTACTAGTGAAAATATGACACAAATGAACCTCTCTACAAAACAGACTCACAGATGTAGAGAACAGACTTGTGGTTGCCAAGGGGGAAGATGGATGGAGAAGGGAAGGACTGGGTGTTTGGGATTAGTAGATATGCAGTAGTGTATATAGGATGGATAAACAAGGTCCTACTGAATAGCACAGGGAACTATATTCAATATCCTGTGATAAACCATAATGGAAAGGAATATGAAAAAGAATATATATATATATATATATATATATATATATATATATAACTGAGTTACTTTACTATACAGCAGAAATTAACACATTGTAAATCAACTTCTTAAATAATTAAAAAAAATAAAATACATTTAAAAAATAAATACACATACAAAAAAGTGGCAAAGAGGGCAGTCAGGAAATTTACTGCAACTCTCACAGTTTATAAGTGAGAAAACTGAGCTTAAGAGAAAGTGGGTGACAGTCTTCAGGTCACACAGTTAATTAGTAGTAGAATTGGAACTGGAATCCAGATCCCTGGTCTCCCAGGCCAGGGAGTGTCACACAGGTAGTCATCTCCATTATTACCTAGAATCTCGCCTGTTCCATCCAACAATAGAAGTCATTTTGTGAAGTTACCAGGTTTGTCATTTGGGGATTTTAGACCAGTACTTTCTTTGTAAATGTGATATAGGCCCAACAGAACCTTTTGGCCCCTGTAGAATGGAACACAACAAAACATCATTTTTTTTTTCTTACCACCTATTAACCTTAAGACAAATTACCTTGGTTATCACAATACTGGATGTTTTCTCTGTGATGTGCAAAGGGAAAACAATCCACAATAGACCTTATCTAACGCTTCGTGCTGCTGAATGATTACTTTTATTAAATATGTTTCTGTTCTGGCTTTAGTATTTTGACTTATCTCCAAAGTCCTCTGTACAATTCTGAAAATATTTCCATTTACACTTTCTGAAAACTTCTTTAGCCCCTGAAACTTGGTCTTTAAGAACTGAAGTACTAGATAAAGGATAAAAGATTCATTCTTTGGATCAACATTCTGGACCCTCCACAACATAGCCCCCAGACAACCACTGCAGGAATTCTTTTCCCTACTACCCTGCAAGAATTCTTGCCCCTAAGTCACATGGACGCTAAGTCACATACTTACTGCCCATGGGGCACGTCTTGTCCATTCTTACCCGAGGACATTGTTCAAACTTGTATCTCCTTCCAGCTTGGAATATTCAGCTTTATTCATTCATCCACACCCATGGAAAAGCATTATTGTGTAATGCTTAAAAGTACAGGCTCTGGATCAAGACTGAAATTCAAATGCTATCTCTTACACTTACTGTGTGATCTGAAGAAATGTATTTAACATATCTGAATTTCAGCTTCTTCATCTTTAAAATGGCAATAATAGGAGTTCCCGTGGAGGCTCAGCGGTAACAAACCCAACTAGTATCCATGAGGATGTGGGTTCGATCCCTGGCTCACTAAACGTGTTAAGGATCTGGTGTTGCCTTGAGCTGTGGTATAGGTTGCAGATGCAGCTCACATCTGGCGTTGCTGTGGCTGTGGTTTAGGCTGGCAGCTTCAGCTCTGATTCAACCCCTAGCCTGGGAACTTCCATATGCCATGGGTGAGGCCCTAAAAAAGACAAATAAAATAAAATAGCAATAATAATACCTGCTACATACGGAGGTTCTGAGGATATATAACTCCCTTAGCACAGTGTCTAAAGCACAGTAAGGCATTATTATCATCACTCATCTTTCAGCAATCCCCCCACAACCCTTTTATCTGCATATATGTGCGAGAGCACATGTGATCACATGCACCTGTGAGCTGATACAAGCGCTTACCTGCCCACAGAACTTGTGTGCGAGGAAAGGCTGATTTTCACCCTAACAAGCCAACCAGAATCAGGTCAATCGTCCAATCACACAGTCACAATATCTTCCGAATTCATACCTTAAAGATGATGGAAGCCTATCTTCTTCAGTTCCTACCTCCACTCTGCATGGACTAGAAGTATTCAATGACTGGCTGCAAAGAAATAGAGATGGGCTGAGCCAAAAGTACTTCCAGAAGTGAGGAGAAATTACAGATGTCATCCCAAGCAGCGTGTCAGAGTTGGGATTTGATAGGGAAATTAAAGATCCTCTTCTACTCCAAAATATTCCTCTCAGGTCAAATGTACTAGTGCCTGATATTCTCCCATTAGAATTGTAAGTGAAAGATCTGGGACTGGGGGACTTGTTCCTGGATATCTAAAAAAGTTAGCTGTGAGCATGACAGTTTTAAAAGAAGGACTTATGTCTCCAAATTGAGTGACTCGTCTTCATTAAAATGCAAATGCCTTATAAAAGGTACAACATTAGGTTGTTTTCATCTATCTACACTACAGTGTGAATTTCTGTATCAGGTCTGTTCCAAGAAAAACAGCTAGAGAAAACAAGATTTCAAAGAGGGAGATTAGAGAGAAGAAAAGGTCACTGCTGTGCACATGGGCATTTACCCCTGGGGAGAAGGACACAGGAAGGGGGTTTTATAGAGGAGGGCACTTAAAGATCATGTTCTAATGCAGGGACATTTATTTACAAAGCAGGTTAAAAAAAATGTATCCCACTTACTTCTTTTTGTACCAAGGCAATCTAAGCTCTCTAGACTGATCAGATATATTAGCACAAGACTATTTCTATTATAGGGGATTGCATTAGTCAGTTGTAGGCTAATTTGCTAGTATATTTCCCAGAATTTCAGTAAGAAAGAGCATTTGGGCTTATATTCCTCTTTAAAGACACTGATTGATGATTCATATGATGAACGTACCTCCCCCAACTCACACACACAAAAATCCTTTTTAGAAAATAAAGTAGTGACTTTGAATATTTGCTACACATAGGAACATGAAGAAGGAAGGGGAATGTGGGTAACTGGGAGCCAGGAAAGTTTGATTCCTACAAATATAAACCTTCACAGCTGGCCTCATCCCTCCACTCTGGTCAAAGTTTCCATGCTGCAAATCAGTCCATAGTTGTACCACCATTCCTACCATATCACATTGCCATTATCTACCAAAGTCTCTGAATACTCCAGAAAAGCTACAGAAAAGCAGAGACTATGGCTTCATCATCAATGGATCTTCAACTCCTTCCATAGTGTCTGGTACCTGAGATACACTCAATGGAGTTGAGCGAATGAATGGATGTGTAAATAAAGGAATGAATGACTGAATAGAAATCAAAAAGCCAGAGTGGCCAGAACTCCTGACTCAAGTCATCCAAGGCCTATTATGGGAACAGGATACTCTCCTGTGGGAGACTGAGAATGAATTACTTGCCATCACCCTGGGTGAAAACAGATTAGAGGTCTCAAGGTCAAGCATGGCTGCAGAGCTCCAGGAGTTGTAACAGTCAAATAGAATAAGTCTTCAAAGAGCTCTTTCAGCCTTCAGGAGACAGCAACAATATTTTCTCTTGGGAACACGTGGTCCTCAATCTCCCATAATCTCCTAAGGAGTGGAAGAAGAACCAGATTTGGAGCCAGAAGACAAGGATGCAAATCCTGATTCTGCACTTATAAACTCTAATTTCTTGGAGAAATCATTTGAATTTTGAGAGCCTCAGTTTCATCATCTGTAGAATGGGAGTGATTAATAAAGTCTACTCTGCTGGGCTATTTTACAAATACAGTGAGTCAGCATATGTGAAGGCATAGAACAGAGATTTAGAAAATGTTACACCCTATCATTTATCTGTTTCCTTCAGTGATACTGTTGACCTAGATTAGGAATCCCTTAGGGCCTCTGTGATTTCAGGGGCAGACATTTCATCAAATCTGACATCTCAGATGTCAGCAAAGTTCTTGGGAGTACATGTGGGAGGAAGAGGGGGACAGGAAGGAGCAAGGGGTGGAAATAAGGAGAAGTGAAAATAGGGAAATCTGGAGAAAGGAAAAAAAATAGAAGACCATGAAAACTTTACTTGTGAGGGGAGGGAAGAGGAAGGCAGCAGAGAGATTTTGACATTGTAGAAGTTGTCATTTAAGAGGACGGGTGGGGGGGAGTTCCCATCATGGCTTAGCGGTGGCAAACCCTACTAGTATTCATGAGGACAAGTTCAATCCCCGGCCTCGCTCAGTGGGTTAAGGATCTGGTGTTGCCATGAGCTGTGGTGTAGGTCACAGATGTGGTTCAGATCCTGCGTTGCTGTGGCTGTGGTGTAGGCTGGCAGTTGTAGCTCCAATTCGACCCCTAGCCTGGGAACCTCCATATGCCTCAGGTGTGGCCCTAAAAAGCTGGAAAGAAAAGTGGCCGGGGGAAGCTGGAAAAGTCCTTAGAGTAAGAAGAGCAGCGCCCACTTGGCTTTGACTTTTTCTCTTATCCGTGATGGCTGCTATGAAATGGGACCTTGATCTACTAAAAGGGAATTAGCAGGAAGATGTCAGCCATACCCCTTCACAAAAGGAGATGTGATATCCTGCCACATCTCCCTCAACACAAACACTGCCACCTCAAAGATTCTCCCAATCCCATGCTGGGCTATAATGGTTGGTTATGAGTTCAAGGAGGAGAAAGTAGGTCTATGCTAAGAAAGGAAGGATCTGAACATGATGCATTTACCTGACACTGACATCCACCATGGCCCCATGCAGGTGTGCAGTAATGTCCGTAGATACCCCCATTCCTTTCAGTTACGACCCTCTTCTAAGGGAGTTAGAGTGAGAGGAGTAACCAAATGGAGGGGTGGTCTTCTCACATCAAGAGACTGGCACGGTATTCAAAATCATTCCCCAGCACTCACAGAACAACTCTAAAGGTACCTCCACATCACCTTAATTCCCTAAATATTCCACTATGTCCCTAAAAGACAAAGGTCTACTGCCTCTTCCCTCAAAAATCCCATATTCCTTCTCAAAGCTTCCCCTTAAGAGGCCTCCTTTGGGTCTGAGAGAGCCACATGGTTGCCATGGGAACCTGCCCCTCATTTGCTTCTAATCACCTGTTCTAGAGGGATAAAACTTCAATTCTCATTTCTATTAGATAAGATCACATCAATCAGTCATACTAATTTCCTATAGTGTTTCTAAGAATTTCAGCTGGAAACAGCTTTTATGTTTTGTTAAAAGAAGCTGGTTATTGATCTGTGTATTGCGCATGGCCACCATCCCTGCTTGCCCCCTGTGAAAAGCTTTCTGTTTAGCACACTTGAGTCCAATCGGACAGTGATTATAAAATTTCAGCCCCTCTAGAGTGGGTTTAACCTACCAAATGTTAAAATTGAAACTTTTATATTGTCAAACTTTCCAGTGGCTTTTTGAAAATAGAAGATTCAGAAATAAACATCTTCAATTAGGATTACAGGTGAATTATTTTTTTAATTACTCAGTGAATTTTATTACCTTTATAGTTGTACAACAATCATCACAACCAAATTGTATAGCATTTCCATCCCAAACCCTCAGTGCATCCCCCCACTCCCCAACCTGTCTCATTTGGAAACCAGAAGTTTTTCAAAGTGAAGTAAGTCAGACAATGAGACCCCAACATCAAATGCCATCACTTCCATGTGGAATCTAAAAAAAGGCCACAATGAAATTCTTTGCAGAGCAGTACTGACTCACAGGTGAACTATTAGTACACAAAGTTGTCAGAGATTCCCACAAATGTGGAACTGGCCTTAGGTCCCTCTGTGTAACATCACACATTATTATGTTTGAGAAAAAGCATGTTTTCTGGAATCTTGGATTTGATATGAAAGGGAGCTAAGAAACCCACAGCCTTTCTCTCTTGCCATCCTCTTCTGTGTTGTCCTCCTGTTACTGGGAGCTGAAGTCATTATGACAGTAGAATTATGAATAGTTTTGTGTGTCCAGAGACATGGGGTGAGATGGAAATCACGGCTTCCTCTCCCTGAGCTGGCTTTCGACTCTCCAGTTCAATTCCCTCTGGCTTCATGATGGAGCCCACAGCTGTCCTCCCTGCTTCTTTCTCCATCTACACCCTCTGCTCTTCTTACCCCTATCACAGGCCTGAAGAGTGCAAAGCACTCCAGCTGCTGACCCACAACAGTTCAAAGGCCATTCTGCTCCCTCACCCCCACCTTCCTGTCCTGCCCCATAGAGAGCATTGTGACTAGCACAAAGCCTCTTGTAGAAGCTTAATACATACAGACAATAAAGCCGGCACATTTGCATTTTCAATTTGGGGAGAAATTGGGTTAAGGGGAACTTCAATGCCTGAATATTGGATAGGGAGCAGGACTAGACTAAAGGACAGGGTCTTCAGGGAGATGCCAGAATTAGTGGCCCAAGGAGGCTGGACTCTGGTGACAGCAAGAAGCAAACAAGGAAGCCAGGGCCAGGAGAGGGAACTATAAAAAGGGGGTAGTTTGCATTAAGCTGGCTTTTACTTGTGACTTACTTGAGATTCAGACAGAGTCCAGTGCCCCAGCATTAAAAGAGCTGTGCCCCCTTCCCATCTTACAAGGGCACGAGAAAGATGAGGAAGAGAGACAGACCCATGAGAGCTATGGAACACTCTGTAGGGAAGAAACTTAGAGCTACCCGCAGTGCGGTGAATTTTACTAGTGAGCATTATCTCTCTTCCTTTCAGAAAATAACAAATGGCCTTAATAGTTTAAGGCATCATTACAAACAAAATATATGGTGCAACTTCCTTGTAACATTTTTCACTATAGAAGAAAACAAGGCAGGTCTATCAGGGACCCCATTAAAGGAGCTTTAGTTACTGAAGTATCAAAAGTATCTTGCCATTAGGTGTTCCCAAGGCAAGAAACCCGAGGAAAGTGTTATTGTGATGCCATGGGTAATAAAAGCATCTAACAAAATGAGATACTTTCCTTTGCAGCAGTGACTCCACAGGTTGCTAGCAAGACAAACACTTGCTCAGGCCCCCCTTATGGCCAGTAGCAACAATCTGCAGAGCAAAGGTGAGCAGGACTGAGTCAAGGTCAATAACCCTACCAGATTAAATCCAAACAAGGGCAGATGAGGAAATTAACAAGTCCACAAATAAAATATCATATATCTATATGCTTATTTATTCCTTTTGTATTTTTAAAAAATTTGAAATGGCTTACACCTGAGAAATTCTAGGTACAAGCAGACTAAAATCTGCTAGCAAAGAGTAAAAAAGTGCAAAGGGAAGGAGAAAGGGACAAACAAAATATACTAACCCCCCCCCATTTTTAGTATGCTAAAACAATCAAGCATAATTTAGAGCCAAGCTTCTTGGCAACCAAGATGACAATAACAAACAATGTTAATACTTGAATTATAATAGTACCATCCATGATGGCATCCACATGAATTTCTGCAAGACAAGACCCATTTGTCTCATAATCAGTTAAAAGGATATCAAGAAAGCATAGTTGAACTGGTCTAGGGGCTTAGTGGTATTTAGAACGTCAAATATTTCTTATACCCCATCACAGCAGGCTTAGGGCGTTTCTATGAAGCTATCAGATCAGTAGATCTTCCTGGATTTCCCATGAACAATTAGGTCTTTTTTTCTGCCTGAGTACTACCAGTTCCCAGAACTTCTTTGTCTTTCACAAATCAGTAAGACTCAATAAGAAGACATATCTGAGGTCTGTTTCCTAAATATCCTGGCTCTTCCTAACCCTGGGGGCCAGGCCCAATTTTTTCTAATTTTTCTGCTGGACAATGTCCTAACATGGTTCATCTTAGAATTTGATGGTGTCATCATTGTTGCCTGGGAATTCTCTAGATTTCCTGTTAGATCTTTGGCATATGGCTGGCCAGTCCCTCTCTTCAGAAGTTGCAGCTTGGAGTTCCCGTCATGGCGCAGTGGTTAACGAATCCGACTAGGAACCATGAGGTTGTGGGTTCGATCCCTGGCCTTGCTTGGTGGGTTAACGATCCGGCGTTGCCATGAGCTGTGGTGTAGGTCGCAGACACAGCTCGGATCTGGCATTGCAGTGGCTGTGGTATGGGCCAGTGGCTACAGCTCCGATTTGATCCCTAGCCTGGGAACCTCCATATGCCGTGAGAGCGGCCCTAAAAAGCTCAAAAAAAAAAAAAAAAAAAATTGCGGCTTGCCTTGCTTTCCTAGTCTGGAGTGAGTTCTATGAGCTGCCCTTGGCTTTTCCCTCACCTCTGACACTCCTCCTCTCAGCAGACTCAGAACTCATTCAGCTGGAGAGTTTTTGTCAACCCTTTTGCTAGGGTGTGAAAGTGGGGGTACATCTGTATAATGGGTTTCATTGCTTTTACTGTCTGGCAGAAGAAAGCAGGCACATTTACTAGGTGAAACCACGTTTTTCCCTGGCCCCGATCTTGGAGAAGAATTTGTAGTGAGGTTTTGTATAAGGAGGAGCATTGAACAATATAATAGATGATGTCCTGGAACAGGAACAAAATATGGGAAGCCAGCTGCTAACTCTACGAAAAAATCAGTGCACAACTGTGCATCTGGTGCTCATAAATCAAAACTTCACTGAGCTTATAATGCTGTTGCTGACACTCCAAGACCATGAGAATTTAGTCTGGAGCCAGGCATGCCTCCACACTCCTGTCCCAACCAGTATTTCCATGATTTCAAAAATCCGAGCTCCCAAAATTCCTATTCTCCACTCTCTTCACTGGACTTTAGCTCAGACCTGCCAGATGCAATTAAAGCTATTCCTTGTGATGATCATCAGGCAGAGAACCTTGTGGAAAGGGAAAGTTTCTGCGGGCCCCTATATCCTAGATAGGGAGCAATATTTAGTGCCAAAGTTAAGAAGTTAATTGTTATCACGAAATGACTCTGTTAACTCTTGGTCACTCTGCTTGGCAGCCATCCCCATTTCCTCACCTCCTTCAGAATGCTTGATGGAGAAGGCTTCTCTCTGTCCTGAAGTGGGCTGACACGGGGACTTCTCCTAAGGAAATTGCCTCCTTTTCTCCACTTTTCTACTTATCTTGGGATTCACTTTATTGTACCTTGATTTCCTGACAAATAGGATTGGCAACAAGGCTAGGGAAAGGGATATGTAATGTGGAGATGGAGAGGGAGATTAGAGTTCACCTAGAGAGGGGTTCTAGCCACCTTTCTTTCTGGAGCCAAATTCTCAGCCTTTCCTCCTCTGCTGGAGATACTAGCCAGGCAAGACAAAAGAACAATAAGGCAATCATTTTAGAAAAGAGGAAGGGTGAAATGTTCACCTCTATGTCCTATCTTCCTTACCCCCCTCCGTAGGGGTGGTGTGCAAGTAAAGAGACTTACAGGAAGACTCAGGAAGCAGGAACCACTCACACTGTACTTGACTTCATTTCAACAAATTTAAGTTTTTATAACTCCTGTAACTTCATCCATGCTTATGTATTCCAGTCTATCTCTAACTCTTAAAGTCCTGGTTCATCCAGAGATAAAGGACAGCTAGTTCCGGCTCTAAGGGTGCAACTGAGTGTCTTGGATGCTATGGTCAGTTGAGTAATGGCCCCTAAAGATATCCAAGTCTTTTTTTTGTTGTTGGTTTTTGTTTCTGTTTTTGCTATTTAGAGCCGCACCCGAGGCATGTGGAGGTTCCCAGGCTAGGGGCAGAATAGGAGCTGCAGCTGCCGGCCTTGGTACGCCACAGCCACAGCAACGCAGGATCCGAGCTGCATCTGTGACCTACACCACAGCTCATGGCAACACCGGATCCTTAACCCACTGAGCAAGGCCAGGGATTGAACCTGCTACCTCACGGTTCCCAGTCAGATTCATTTCTGCTGTGCCACGGTGGGAACTCCAAGATATCCAAGTCTTAATCCTTGGAAACGGAATGATACATAACACGAGAGATTTTGCAGGTATGATTAAGTTAACACTCTTGAGATGTGGAGATTACCTGGGACTCTTGGATGGACCATAAATGTAATCCCAAAGGTCCTTATAAGCGGGAGGCAGAGGGATATTTGACGACAGAGGAGAACAGGCCATGACAGAAACGAAGAGAAATGTGAAGATGATACACTGCTGGCTTTGAAGCTGGAAGGAGTGGCCACAAGCCAGGGAATACGAGGAATGCATAACTTCGAGCTGGAGAAGGCAAGGAAATGTTCTCCTCTAGCGCCTTCGGAGTGGGAACAGCTCTACGGACACCTTGATTTTAGCTCAGTGAAACTAATTTCAGACTTCTGGCCTCCAGAACTGTAAGAGAATAAACTTGTGTGGCTTTAAGCTATTAAATGTTGTAATAATTTACTTACAACCATGGGAAACTAATACTGGAATCCTCTTTTCTGCTTATGCCAGGAAAATTAGCCTATGCCACTTTTTTCCCACGACACGAGAGAGGCCCCATAGGAAGGAAGAGTCAGGAATCTACCTGAGAATATGGGAAAAGTGAGGATTTGGCTGGAGGTAAATTGTAGAGAGCCTCGGAATGGTAGAAGGAAGTTACTGAAGAGGAAGAAAGGAGTTTATGAAGGAGAAGATGATGTCTTAAGAGGGGGCGACGTTTGAAGGAGGGCTGTGGGGAGAGGCTGTGAAGACTCACAGGCACGCGGACGGAGGCAAGATTTCTCTGCAGCCCCTACTTTCCTTCCATATATCAGCGTAATGAGATGAGATGTGCTTTTAACACTCAGATAAGGACTAAGTCGAGATCACAACTTTGCAATGTTAGGCAAGTCACTTTGCCTTTCTGAATTTTCATTTCTTTCATCCCTACAGTATATCAGAATAATGCTGCTTATTTCATAAAGTTGTTTGAGCGAACTAAATGAAATAAGGGACAGGGCATCACTGTGGCTGGCAGGTAATAAGACCTTAATTAAATTAGTGGCCCTGGCCTCTTAGTCCTCAGAGAACTGCTTTAAAGCACTCTGCTTGCCTGTTACTCCATTTCTTCTTTCTTGTTTCTTTCACCTTGGAAGCAGGCGACAACCTCTGCACCACCTACACACAGATAGTGTAGAACTTGGCATATGGCCTCAGGCTTAGATTTGGGAACATTAGAAGAAGTGAACTGAGAACAGATGTCCAGGGCCTAGAACTGGCTGAGAGAAGAGGCGATCAGGCGCAGTCACAGGTTACCATGACAACTATTTCACATCTTCTGAGCTTGAGACACCTGACTCCGGAGAGGGAGGACAGAGAAAGCAAAAGGGCTTGTGCTGCAAGGTTCCGGTTTGGGAGTAAGGGAAAATTTGGCGGAGATTAGAGCCTCCACATTGAACTTGGTGTCCTCGAAATTCGTCTTGCCCTCTGGGCCTCAGTCTACCTTGGTTAGAATCTCTCCTCCCAGAATTGCTTCTACTTAAAGCAATGATTCAAGGTCAGGGAGGGGCCTCTTTGGGGAAAAGATGTTAAAGGGAGATTGAGGCTACACTAGGGGTGGAGCGTTCTAGTCCTCTTGGCATGGGGAAGAGCTAGAGTCATAGATCATTGCCACCAAACTCTGAACATCCCCTGTGAGAAGGGAATTAGAACTGGGACCCAGATGAGTGAGGATAGTTCTTGGTCTCTATCCCTGAACTGGATGGCTAAAGTCACTAAGTCACCTCAGACATGAACACTTCTTTGAGTATTTAGTAAGTCTTCTGAAATGAAAAGTTAGATTGTTACGGAAATAATTTCAGAGTTCTGTGCATTCATGCATCCGGGTGTACTTGTGTGTATATGTGTGCACGTGTGTGTGTGAAATATGAATTAGTGTTGTCTATAATAAGTGAGAGGATTGAAAAAGGAGGTAAGTGTTTACTGCTAAAACAATAGTTGTGGAGTTCCTGCGGCAGCACAGTGGAATTGAATCCGACTAGGGACCATGAGGTTGAGGGTTTGATCACTGGCCTCGCTCACTGGGTTAAGGATCTGATGTTGCCATGAGCTGTGGTGTAGGTCGCAGATGCGGCTCAGATCTGGCATTGCTGTGGCTGTGGTGTAGGCAAGCACCTGCAGCTCTGATTTGACCCCTAGCCTGGGAACCTCCATATGAGGAGGGTATGGCCCTAAAAAATAAAAAGCCATAGTTGTCCACCTCACCAGTACACATACAGCCATCCTTGGCTCCCAGGCTCTTACAATAAAGTGAGTAGGTCACAGATAAAAGGAAGGAAGGACATTGCTTGGCTGTGGCTTTGATCTTTGCCTTTTGGGATTCTTTCATTGAATGCTTCCTATGTTTCAGACTATATCATTCCTCTACGCTTCGTTTTTTGTTTTTGTTTTTTGTTTTGTCTTGTTTGGTATTGTGTGTGTACGTACTTCTTTTTTTTAATTTTTTTTTCCTTAATGGATTTTATTTCAATTATAGGTGTACATAAATCATCACAAGTCAATTTTATAGATTTTGTATCCCAAACCCCCAGTGCATTCCCCCCACCCCCCAGATTGTCTTGAAAAACCAAGGTTTTCCAAAGTCTGTGAGTCATTGTCTGTTGTGTAAAAAGGTTCATTGTGTCTTTTTAGTTTCCACATGTAAGCGGTAGCATTGGGTGTTGCTGTCTAATTGTCTGACTTGTTTCACTTCGCATGATAATTTCTAAGTCCATCCATGTTGCTATAAATGTTGGTAATTCGTTCCTTTTAATGGCTGAGTAACATTCCATTGTGTGTATGTGTACTTCCTTTTTAAAACTTCTCAGAGTTCCCGTTGTGGCTCAGTGGAAATGAACCTGGCTAGTATCCATGAAGATGCAGGGTTCAATCCCTGGACTCACTCAGTGGGTTAAGGATCCGGCGTTGCTATGAGCTGCCTTGACTAAGGAGAAAGATAATGGATTTGGGAACAGTGAAAATTTGAGTTAACACCTTAGCTTTTAGGTGGGGAAAAATGTACCCATTATTTGCTAGTTGCGTGAATTTGTGCAAGTAAATTCTGACCCTCAATTTATTAATCTGTAAAATGTAGACAGTACTATACATATTGCAAGACTGTGAGAATTATCAACAATACATGTAAAGTTCTGTACATAATAAATGATATCCATTAGGAATGTGGTTTTATTTTTTATTTTTTTATGGCTGCACCTGCAGCATATGGAAGTTCCCGGAGCTAGGGGTAGAATCTGAGCTGCAGCTGAGGACTATGCCACAGCCAGAGCAACACCAGATCTGAACCGCGTCTGCAGATCTATGTTGCAGCTTGCAGCAACACTGGATCCTTAACCCACTGACTGAGGCCAGGGATCAAACTTGCATCCTTATGGAGACTATGTCAGGTCCTTAACCTGCTGAACCACAATGGGAACTCCAGCAATGTGGTTTAGAGGCAAATACTTAGGCTTTATAGTAAAGAAAGCCCTAAGGTCGTATCCCAGCCCTACTACTTATGACCTAAGCAAACTCAGGCATATCATCTAACAGTTTTTTCAGTGTATTAGTTTTCTGTGTCTTGCTATGAGCATTCTTGTTCATGTATTTTGGTGAACTAATGTACATTAGTATTTACTTTTAGTAGCTTGAGTATATAACCTAGAAGTGGAATTTCTCGTTTATGAGACACACATATCTTTAGCTTTAGTAAATATTGCTTGCTGAAGTTTTTCAAAGTGGTTGTACCAATTTACACTCCCTCAAGCACTGTATGAACAATCCAGCCTCTCCATGTTTTCACAAACTCTGGTAGCATTTATCGTTCTCATTTTAGCTATTCTGGTGGGTGTCATCCTGCAAAATCTCTATTCATTTTCTGTGACATCATAGCTCATGTTTCATAGTGGTTGGTCTAAATCATGTCCATATATTCACTTATTTATTGAGCACGTTGTGTGTCAGGCACCGTGTCAGTTTCTGGGGACACACTCTTAAGCTCTCAGGCCCTTGCCTACTCTCCTTCCATTCTCCAGATGTTCTAACACCAAGACCAGTCAGTGCATGGAAGACCAATTTTTTAGAGTATTTTTTCTTTTTTTTTAAATTTGTTATATTTGATCTACATTGTTCTGTAAACTTCTACTGTACAGCAAAATGGCCCAGTTATACATTATACACATTCTTTTTTCACATGATCCTCCACCATGTTCTATCACAAGTGATTAGATAACATTCCCCAGTGCTATACAGCAGGATCTCATTGCTTATCCATTCCAAAGGCAATAATTTGCATCTACTAACCACAAACTCCCAGGCCATCCCACTCTCTGTCTCTTTCCCTTGGCAACCACAAGTCTGTTCTTCATGTCCATGAGTTTTTTTCTTTTCTGCAGATAGGTTTATTTGTGCCATATTTTAGATTCCAGATATAAGTGATATCATATGGTATTTGTCTTTCTCTTTCTGACTTACTTCACTTGGTATGAGAGTCTCTAGTGCCATCCAGGTTGCTGTAAATGGCATTATTTTGTTCTTTTTTGTGGCTGAGTAGTATGCCATTGTATATATGTACCACATCTTCTTAATCCATTTATCTATCGTTGGACATTTACATTGTCTCCATGTCTTGGCTATTGTGAATAGTGATGCAATGAACATAAGGGTGCATGTATCTTTTTCAATGAAAGTTTTGTCTGAATATATGCCCAGGAATAGGATTGCTGGATCATATAGTAGTTCTATATATAGTTTTCTGAGGAACATCTATACTGTTTTCTGTAGTGATTGTACCAGTTTACATTCCCACCAATGGTATAGGAAGGTTCCTTTTTCTCCACACTGTCTCTGCACTTGCTATTTGTAAACTTATGGCCATTCTGACTGGTGTGATGTAGTACCTCATTGTAGTTTTGATTTGCATTTCTCTGATAAATTTGCATTTCTCAAAAAAAATGCAGAGCATTTTTTTCATGTGCTTGTTGGCCATCCATATGTCTTCTTTGGAGAAATGCCTATTTTTAAATTGGCTTGTTCTTTTTTTGCTGTTGAAGTTGTATGAGTTTGTGTATTTTGGGAGATTAAGCCCTTGTCGGTTGCATAGTTTGAAACTATTTTTTCCCATTCCGTATGTTGTCCTTTTTTTACATATATAGTTTCCTTTGCTGTGCAAAATCTCGTGAGTCATATTAGGTCCCATTGGTTTTATTTTTGTTTTTATTTCTATTGCTTTGGGAGACTGACCTAAGAAAACATTTGTATGGTTGATGTCAGAGAGTGTGTTGCCTATGTTTTCTTTTAGGAGTCTATGGTGTCTTGTCTTATGTTTAATTCTTTAAGCCATTTTGAGTTTATTTTTGTTCATGGTGTGAGAGTATGTTCTAGTTTCACCGATTTACATGCAGCTATCCAGTTTCTCAGCACCTCTTGCTGAAGCGACTGTCTTTCCTTGAAAATTCAGAATGCTTCTAGTTCAAGGCCATCTCTCCATCTCCATATATTTTTGTAACTTTAGTTGACTTCTTTTCCCAATTTTTTTTTTTTTATTTTCCAAAGAGGTAGATATCACCTCCATATTTGCCAAAGCAAACATTCTAACTAGCTCTTGGACCTACCCTTTCTCGTATTCATCGGAATCTTGTTTCTATCACTATTACCCTTGATCTGACCTGAAATATTTAATCTCTACATCTTCACTAGCAATTGTTAGTTAAAATTTTTTCTCTTCAGCTGAGAATGTGTTAGGATCATATCTACCATAAGAAGGCCTTTCAGTAGTGCCAGCACCCCTTAAGTATCTATTTTACTCCTTTAATTTCACTGCAAAAATTCTCCTGGACATTTTCTACATACACTGTCTCCCATGTGTGATTTCTCTCTCTTCTTTATCCCCCTGAAATCTGGCTTTCTTATGGGACTGCTCCTTGTCAATCACTAATGATCTTCCAATTATACAAATCAATAGTATTTTCTCATCTTTCTTTTTCTCTGACCTCTCTACCATACTGACAATGTCAATCACTCTTGAAATCCCTTTCTCACAATTTCCTATTTCTCTCTCCTCCCCAATGACATCTTTCATCTACCTCCATTATAACCATCACTCCTTGCCACATCAATTCAACAGATGCATTCCCCTAAGTTTTTACCTTTGCCTGTTGTCTCTACTCAAGTTGATCTCATTCATTTCTATAGTTGCAAGGATCATTTTTTTAGAAATTTCTCCTGTGGGATGGACTGGGAATTTGGGGTGAATAGATGCAAACTATTGCCTTTGGAATGGATAAGCAATGAGATCCTGCTGTACAGCACTGGGCACTATATCTGTTGCCTGACTATATCTAGTCATTTATGATGGAGCATGATAATGTGAGAAAAAGAATGTATACATGTATGTGTAACTGGGTCACCTTGTTGTGCAGTAGAAAATTGACAGAACACTGTAAACCATCTGTAATGGAAAAAATAAAAATCATTTAAAAAATATTAAAGTCTAAAAAAAAAGAAATTTCTCCCAGTTTCAATCTCAAGTCCAACTTTCTCTCCACGGTAGCAGTCCCACAACTCTGTGACTGGCATCACCACGCTTCCAATTAGAAAAGCTTCCAAATCTCAGTATCCCTTATTTAATCTCTACTCCTCTCTCTCCCTTAACTCCTACATCCAGTTAGTCATAAACTTCTTTTTATTTTCCCTTCATGATATCTCTCCTCTGTCCATTCTCCTCTTTGGCTTTCTTAGTTCAAGTGGATAATACACTACCTTACACCTGGAATATTATATTGCAAGAGCCTCTTAACTGCCTTCATTTTCTCTCCCTTCCCAACCATCCTCTGCACTACTGACAGATTATTCTTCTTAAAGCACCACTTTCGCTGTCATTCCTCTACTTAAAAATTTCCGTGGTTTCCCATTGTTTACAGGATCCAATCCCTATACCTGAAGCTGCCAATAAGATGCCTGCAGCTGTCATTCCTCCTTTCCGTAGGCTTTGTGCTTGAGCCACATTATGTTGTCACGCCTTTCCATGACCTGACTTGCAAATAGTCTTGGTTAGTTGCATGCATGGACTCTGGACTCAGATTGGCTCAAGTTGGAAACCTGGTTTTGCCACTTCATAATTGTGTAACATTGTATAAATTGTATAGCCTCTCTGCTCTCAGATAAAAAAAAAAGGATAATAAGTGGAATCCTGCCTCATTGGCTTATTAAATGGATTGAGTGAAGTAATGCACCTAGAGTGCTTAGCACAGTACATTTAAAAAAAAAAAAAAAAAAAAAACAGAAAAAGACGGGAGGCAGGAGTTTGCTATCATTTTATCCATATTATACCCCCCTCCTTGGTCTATTTGCTCAGTCCATTTCTTCTGCCTTGAATGTTCTCTCCCAATATCACCTACCGAAGTCCTTTGCACCCTTTAAGGAACACCTCAAATGCTACCTCCTCTAGGAAGTCTTCTCTGCTTACTCTAACTCAAGCACTTTGCTTGAATCTCTCTCTTGGCGTTTTTCATCCCACCTTGGAATAAAGTCATCAGCTTCCTCTGTCACCCGTGCTAAAAGGCTGAAAGCTCTTTTCTTTTGTTTTGTTTTTTTTAGGACCGCACTTGCAGCATATGGAAGTTCCCAGGCTAGAGGTTGAATCGGAGCTACAGCTGCCAGCCTATACCACAGCCACAGCAACATGGGATCCGAGCCACATCTTCGAACTATGCCACAGCTCACAGCAACACAGGATCCCCCACCCACTGAGTGAGGCCAGGGATCGAACCCACATCCTCATGGATACTTGTCAGATTCATTTCCATTGCGCCACAATGGGAAGTTTGAAAGCTCTTTTCTAGCTTGTGTTCTAACATGTCTGTATCACACACTGCACATACCTCAGTAGGGGTACAGAAGAGGCACTTACTGTCTGTTGCCTGACTATAGCTGGAAATCATATGATTAAATGGAGAGGGCTCAGAGACTGACAAACCATGACTATGGATTGATTAAAGTTGCTAGTGGTGGCACTAGCACCCTCTTCCTTTTCTTTCTTTCTTCCCCATCTCCTACTCTCACTTATTTTCGTTACCATCTTGTTCTTCTCCTGTTCTTACTGTTGCTAGTATTCACCATGGCCATTATTTAATCCTGCTGATGGCCCTTCAAGAGAAAGAGGTTCCTATGACAACCTCAGATCTTGTCCCTTTGTCCTTACCACTTAAGCTTTGATGAAAACCACCCTCCTGTCTACTACAAATTCTTACAAGAGGGGTTCATTAAACTTATGATCCAATTCTCCATCTGGAACCTGTGATGAAAAATACAGAGCAGGAAATTAGACTCTTTATGTAATGGCACTTACTAGCCAGCCCAGATACAAATCATCACTCTATATCAGTAACATTCTTCAGCTCTTGAAGATTGCCTAGCCCAAACTTTGCTTTTAGTCTATAACTAAACTTTGAGAACTAGCCTCAGATTTTCAAATTTTCTTTCCTTGGTATGTCCAAAATTAAGTCCAAAAATCGTGCCCATGTGGAAACACCTATAAGCTTGATTGGTGTCCTCTGAATTTTCAACAATTCACCAAGCCATGTGATTACAGAGACTAATAAGATATGGTCAGCCTTTTGCCCCCAAGAAATGCACAGTCTTGTAAATAAAGCTCTTATGAACTTTGGATTTTACATGCCACTTGGTGAGAAATATTGGTTCTCTCAGCTCTTGACTCCTAATCACAACATCGGCATCACTCTGGCATTCCAGCTGCCTTTGCAGTGAATGAAATTGTTCATCTTTTTTTCTTTCTCTCTTTTTTTTAATCAAAGAAACAAAAGGAGAGGGGATAGAAGGAGACAATATTTGTTGCACATTTATGTTAACAAGTGTTTTGCATAAAAGGCACCTGCATTTAAACTCCACAACTACTCAATGAGGTAGGTATTGTCTCCGTTGTACAGATGAGGTAGCTGAACTTAATTTATCCAAGGTCACCCAGCTTTCAAAAGGCCAAGCTGAAATTTGATGGGTTATTTCTGGCTTCAAAGCACATGTTCTCTCCACTCTACTATACTACTACCCCTGTGTAAATCAATACTACAATCAAATCTACTATACTACAAACCCTGTGTATTTCAGGGTAAATCCCTTTTTC
Organism: Catagonus wagneri; assembly: GCA_004024745.2. Classification (NCBI taxonomy): domain Eukaryota; kingdom Metazoa; phylum Chordata; class Mammalia; order Artiodactyla; family Tayassuidae; genus Catagonus; species Catagonus wagneri. The sequence goes on along the minus strand of PVHT020000015.1, from coordinate 35,911,942 downwards.
TCAGCACACAATGGATGTGGGCCTTTTCCTATAGACTCTGGTATGACATTTCCATACTGCTATCCCTTCTGTGATCCTTTACCACCAATGGAGGTCAGAATACTGTCTTTAACTTGCTAGTCTACTCTGAAGTAAGTCCTCTGGGTAGGCATCATCTTTGAGAACCTGGTAATTTACCTTCTCTATCACCTGATCACCCCCCAGAATGAATTCCCTCAATTTTATATGTTTTAAACAAATATATGGGAAAGGCCCTAAAAATACAACTAGTGAATTTCCAAAGGTTGCATTCTAGAAAGAATGAAGCCAGCTTTTAATCCTAATGTCTTCCTTGGAGAAAGAAGTAACAGAGTTCTGGAAAAAAAAAAAAAGAAGTAGTATGCTTCTTGAATTTGTCTTACTAAAGAGATTTTACAAATGTAGTGGTAGATATTTCCATGATACTATCTGAAACCCAGAGAAATCTAAAGTCTCGTGTTAATAGATGATAATAATTGGGAATAAAGGTCAGTTTAAATTACAGGGGTGCAAGGAGCTCCAACTGTAATGCACGGGGAACTATATCTAATTACATGTGACAAATCCATATATGTACATGTAATCGGGTCACCACATGGTGCAGTTGGAAAATCTGACAGAAATCTGTAAACCAGCTATAATGCAAAAATAAAAATAAATAAATAAACAAATAAATTACAGGGATAACTCTATTTAAGAAAAGCTAGGGGTTTCCATTGTGGCTTAGCGGTAATGAACCCAACTAGTGTCCATGAGAATGCAGTTCGATCCCTGGCCTCACTCAGTGGGTTAAAGGATCCATCATTGCCATGAGCTGTGGTGTGGGTTTCAGACGTGGCTTGGATGCTGTGTTGCTATGTGGCTATGTTGCTGTGGCTGTGGTGTAGGCCAGCAGCTGCAGCTCTGATTTGACTTCTAGACTGGGAAGCTCCATATGCCACAGGTGTGGCCCTGACAAAAAAAAAGAAAGAAAATCTACTGCTTATAAAATCTATACTTACAAAACAGAGATATAGCAATAAGACAAGTAGCCATATTACAAAATATTCCTTACTCTTCCAAAATTTGCTGCAGAACTTCTTTCCTTAGAAAGCTCCCCTAATGCATTTGAAATTAGAGTAGTTTTACAAAAGTTAAAAGACAGAGACTTTTTCAAGGAGCACACATTATTATATAATTCAAGATATAACTAGAGTGGGAATATACCTATAGCAGGAATTCAGTAAATATTTTCTGACTGAACGATAGAGTAGAAATGTAAAATGCAACTATTTTCCTCTTGAGTGTATTCAATGACTTGGATTAACAGCTTTAATGGTTGTCAAATGTCTGAGGTATTTGCTTTAATAAATAGACATAAATCACTTGTAATCAGCAATATTGATTTACACTAGGTATGCTCAAGTCTTTTGAGGAGGTTAAGGATGACCCCTGCAACCTCGTTCACAATATTAATTTTCTCAGTAAATTTTTCCTTCATAGCTGTTACAGTAGTGAGGCTCTGTAGATCATTATTCAGAAGATTCCGAATTCATAATGAGTTCAAGAAATTTAACCACAAATCAAAGCCTGAAAAAAAGGAAATGTAGCTTCAGATCAACTTTTCCCAATGGTCCAGTGTTGCTGAGAGTTGGCCCATCACAACAGAGAAGTTTGGCTTTCAGAGTACTAATTGGCTCCTCTGAACCTACAAATTCCAGAGTTCAGGACTTGGTAAGAAATATGTTGGCATGAGAACTTCTTGATGCTCTTTGTAGACTCGACAATTTTAGCTTTCCCAGTGGAGGGGGAAAACATTACCGTTGGGAGACAGGCTTAAGGGAGATTGATTTTCATGAGGTCAACATATTGAGCAAACAAGCAGGACCTGACTACCTAATGGGAACAGGCTATGGTAGTATAAGTTGAGCAGTTAGAGCAACAGCTAGACCAAGAATGTTTTTGATGGTGGATCCTGATTCGTCCATCTTGTCAAGATGAACGAAGCATCCAGATCACCGATTCATGGGCCATCCGCTCGGTAGAGGAAAAGGACCATGAGAGGTAAGAAAGATCTCTCTGGACTTCTGTCAGGATTGACCAAAATAGAGCTTGCAGACTTTGGCTGGGATGGGAAAAAAAGTTATACCAATAAAGCTTTATTAAGATCATACTGGGAATCATTTCTTATGTTAGATATGTGAAGGAGATCAGAGGAAAACAACAGAAAAACTACAAGAGTGTACCTGCTTTTGAAGCTCTAACAATTTTGTGAGAGATATGATGCATAAAACAACTTAAGAGTAATGGTATACATGCACACACTGTCAAATGAAAATGAGATTGAGCACTTACAGAGCGCTGGGCATCTCACCAACACTTCATATGGATTTTCTCATTCAACCTTAATGAGAACACTATGAGGGAGTTTTATTATTACAATTATTCTTTATTTTACAGCTGAGAAAATTGAAGCACCAAGAGGTTAAGTTATTTGCTCAGAGTCACACAGAGAATATGTGGTGGTGCCAGAACTCAGACTCAGGTCTTGTCTGACGCAAAAGACCATGCTCTTAACTACTGCAATATTCTACTTCTCTGTGGAATGATAAAGCCTCTGGCACAGACCAAAGATTACTGTTACTGTTACTATTGCAGCTTCCTAACCACTGTAAATTTGTCATGATCATAGAAGAAGAGGAGGCTAGGAGCAGAAAGCTTCAAAAAGATAATGCGAGTGGTGACAGATAGTGCTCTTGAATGCTACAGGGTGGGGGATTAGAGAGCAGTGAGTAGGAGGGTACTGAGGTTTTCTCCATTGTTAGAGTCAAACACCAGGACAATGAGTGAAAGATGCAAGAAAATAAATGTCACCACTATTCAAATGCATAGCATCATGAGCATATGAACAGGTAAGTGTTACAATAATGGATCAGGATGTTTCAGTTCTCCTGCAAATAAGGAAATGGAGCAGGCATGGAAAGTCTAGCAAATGCTATTTCTTGACTCAGAGGACAAGATGAACATGAGAAGTCAATTAAAAATATATAACTGGGTAAAAAGTAAACTCCTCATTCAGTTTGGGTATTTGACATTATGGGGTTTTCTAGAATGGTTTATTGATGGAATGTTTTCTGAATTCCACTGATTTCAGATTTTTTCTCTAACGTAATAACCATAATTAGAGTCTATATTGATAGGGTAATTAAGAAACTTAGGTACATATACAGATTATTTGGAACCCCCAAATTTTTCTGTGAAATATCTTGACAGTTGGAACCAAAAGTATGAGCCTATTATTCTTTACACAACTTACTAAGATAATTGTTGCCATTCCTCACATTGAGGCTAGATATGTCACATAATGACACATCACATATCATTTGGCCCAAGATATTTCCCGGCCCATTTCATCGTCTGTCGTGTTGACAAATGGAACAGAACTGGGCAAAAAAGCATTTGGCACCAAAGAATATAGTTGAATTAGAAATATCTGTCACCAGGTCTCAATAATGCCTATCTCCTAGTCTGTTTCTGGGTCTCAATAATGTTTGTTTCAGGCATCTCAGCAATGCCTATCTCCAGGTTTCAATAATGCCTGTCTCTAGGTCTCAAGGTACAAAAACACAAATAACAAAATCATTCCCCTGGACACCAAGGAGTTTCTTGCATTAATGTACAATTTCTTTAAAAAGTGAGCTGTCTGTAATGTTCCACAAGTTGTGTTCAAAGGAAAATAAACTTTTAATCAAAATTTCCTGCCACATAGCACAAACTTGAATTATTTAAGAAAGACACTGCTTAGAGAGAAAGTTGACTCAAAAAATCAACTGCATCTATTGGTATAGAATTAGTTAAGAATTTTTTTTTCCTCTGCTCTTTCAAAGATTCTGTCTCTGGGTAGTTTTCCTGATCACAAGCCTAGTATCTCTCAAATATCACTTTCAGGAACAGAAATATATATATATATTTAGACCAAGGGGTTGTCTAAATAGTGAAGATGGAGCTACCAGGATAATCTTCTGTACCTACCAATTACCCCCGATATCATTAAACAACTACCCCTAATATCAGTATAGTATAACTTTGGGGAGAATAAAGATCTAAGGGCACATTTGAGTGTCTCTTATTTGTGGCTTACATTTTTTTATTATTGATAAAGCTGAGGGCCTGAAGAAAAGGAAAGCACTGGGTTTCTAACTGTTTTAGGATGTATGGCGTGATGATTTAACGTATTTATACATTATGAAATGATTGCCACAATCAAATTAATGAGCACATCCATCACCTCACTGTTACCTTCTTTTGCGTATGTGATGAGAACACCTAAGATCTACTCTCACTGCAAATTTCAAGTGTGCAGTGAAGTATTATTGACTACACTCACCACGCTATACATTATTCTACTTATAATGGAAAGTTTGTACCCTTTGACCAACGTCTGCTCATTTTCCCCACCCCATCCACCCAGCCCCTGGTAATCATGGTTCTAGTCTCTGGTTGGTTCTTTGAGCTCATCTTTTTTAGACTTCACATATAAGTGAGATCATGCAGCATTCGTCTTTCTGTGTCTGACTTATTTCACTTAGCACAATGCCCTCTCGGTTCATCTATGTTATAAATGACAGGAATTTCCTTCTTTTTTAAGGGTGAATGATATTCCACTGGTTGTATATACCACATTTTATTTATTCGTTTATCCACCAGTGGACATTTAGGTTGTTTCTATATCTTGGGTACTAGGAATATTGCTATGATTAACATGGAAATACAGATATCTCTTTGAGATATTGATTTCATTTGCTTTGGCTATACGCCCTACAATGGGATTGCTGGATCATATGGTATCTGACAGGTGTAGTAGCCAGATCTTTGCTTTCCTTATCAAGCTGTGTATTTCTCCCTTCCAGCAGTTAATCTTCAGCCATTCTTTGGAGTCCACTCTGTTTTCCAAGAGATTTTCCTGGATTCACCCTGGAAGAGGTAATGGGTTTGGGCTTCTATAGTTAGTCTCTCACTGCCAAGTTAGGTTGATACACTTTCAATTTCATGATTGTACTTTTGCAACTATTAGCATCTTGGAGATTGTGAGGGGAGGTGAATTTGGGGGGTTTATTTTATATCGGGCACCAAGTAATTTTTCATGTTAATGAATATCTTTTGGTAATTATAAGGACATAGAAGAATTAATACCAAGACAAGTCGTGATTAAGGGAATATCAGGGAAAAGGGTATATGTTTATTAAGATTTTCTGGGTAACTGAAGGTTAAGAACAAAACTGTTTTCCATTGTATTTGCAAAAAAAATAAAAATTCCACTAAGATATCTGAGTCCATTGTCTCGACTTAGTAAATCAAGTATAATGATATACTTGAGTCACTCTTTACTGATTGAGGATCTTTCAAAGCTTCCAGCCATTATTTTGAACATTAATTATGATTGGCCAGAACTACAAATGGAATGAAGGGAGAAAGAGTAGAACTGAATGTATTCTGACCCCAGGATATCTCCTGAAAATTGTTTTCTTGACTGAGCTCATTTTATCTGTCTCTTGCACGCAAAAGCAAAATGAGACAAAACAGAATTATTTTCAACTCAGGTAATTGAAAGCTCTGGGTAGGTGGACTGCCATTAATGAAGGTTTCTCAGAGACTCGCGCTGAAGGGAGTCTAACAATCCCCCCACGGAACTGCGCTTTTCTGTGCTTCCTATGCAGAGGATGCTCCTGATATGTGGTTGCTAACCCTGTGCTTTGAGCAATTTTACAGAGTGAGTAAAGGTTACACTTTCACTTTCTTCCCTGGTTCATTTTGAGACCAGACTTTTGCTTAAGAGCTTATTGTGTGACCACAGTGAGAGCCCTGTCTCTCAGGACTGGAGCTCTGCCTGTTATCAGTTTACTGACCCGTATGTGGACTGAAACTGTCATCCCAGCAATGGATTATAACCCACGAGATCTAACAAGGAGGAGGGAAGGAAGGAAGGAAGGAAAGAAGGGACGGAGGGAGGGAGGGAGGGAGGGAAGGAAGGCAGGCAAAAGAAAATTCCTTTCAAAGTATATTACTTACTTGGTCCTCCCATTTCAGGAAAAGACATGATCATCCATGCAGTCGATTAAGCCAAAAACCAGAATTTCATCCTTAATCCCTTCCTGTCCTTCATGCCCTCTTCTAATGCAATTTATCTGCAAGCCATGTCATTTCATTAGAGTAAACTTTTTCATTAAACTATAATAAGCATATAGAAAGGTACAAAAATACATGTCAATTCTACTATGTAAGCCTTAAAATTAATCCAGATTATTCCACCCCAACTTGATCCTAGCTACTATCCCTTACTTGGATTACTATGTTGGCTTCCTCACAGTTTTTCTCACTTTCCCGTTTAGCCCCCCTAAGTCCATTCTCCATACAGAAGCCTGATGGATCTTTTCAAAATGTAAGTCAGGTTATGCATTCTACAAATTCACCTCTTATCACTTGTTGCTTCACCTGTTGTCCTCCAAGCCACAGTTGTTGTTTTTGCTGTTTGCTTGTTTTGGTTTTCTTTTTAGGGCCACATCTGTGGCATATGAAAGTTCCTGGGCTAGGGGTTGAATGTGAGCTGTAGCTGTCAGCCTACACCACAGCCATAGTCACACTGGATCCAAGCCACCTCTGCAACCCACACCACAGATCACAGCAATGCCAGATCTTTAACCCACTGAGCGAGGCAGGGATTGAACCTGCATCTTAATGGATATTAGTCAGGTTCTTAACCTGCTGAACTACAACAGGAACTCCTGTTTGCCTGTCTTAATTCTTCCAGTATACAAGTGTTTCTCTCACTCAGGGCCTTTGCACACACTGCCTCTCTGCCTGTAATATTTCCCCTCTGATTGTTCTCATAGCTGACTGCTCCTTATCATCATATCTGAGCTTGAATATGACTTCCTCTTTAGAGACATCTTCTTTCACCAACTTACCAAAATGAGATCATCTCTCCAGCCATATTTTTTTTTTTATACAAGGACCCTGTATTTCTCCCTCACAGCACTTGTCACTATAGCGGTTTTGGTTATTTTAAAGATCACCTCTACTGCTAGGATACAAACTCTAAGAACATTGAGACCATGACTTTCCTGTTCATAATTTTACCCCCAATGCCTCCTGAGCCCAATATATGACATTTAGTAGGTGTTCAAAAATATGTGGTGAGTAAATAAATGACTGAATGAAAGAATGAATAAATTCTGAGCTGAAGTCTCTCTTTTGTGATGACAGTCTATCTTCATGGCAAGAAAAGAGAGGATGGGTGAGGATTTAGGATTGCTGGTGTGCCTTTGAATTTGGAGGCATACCCATTACATGTACGCCAAAAGGGAGAATCAAGTTTATTAATAGTAATTAATGAGACTTGAGATTGAATGATAAAAATCTAATGATAATTTTGGTTCTGAATGTTGGCTGCCAGTCTCTGAAGACAAGGTAAAATGGTAGGTAATAGGGCACTGCAGTTTAATCCCCCAATTAGGAAGCAGATGTCACCCCCAGGAACAACTCTAGTTGCTGATTGATTTTCCTTACACTCTGTAATTATATTCAGAACCACATTAGGTTCTGGATATCCTCAATGTCCTGGACACGCCCCTTATAGATGGACCTTCCTTTACACAAGCCCAGTGTATTAACAATTCATAGTGGTACAAAGGGTAAATTATGGAGAAACTCTTGCGTGTCACAGAAGCATTCTTAGTAAGAGTCATTTGAATAGCCAGTTCCCTGGATGGACTTAAAATAGGATTTCATTTACAAAAATATGACTTAACTGTAACCTTTTAAGGACACATGGTGTTTACCCCAAGCAAAGCAGCCAAGATGGCTTTGCTCTATTCTCTGGCCACAGACTGAGACTTCAGCCTAGAACACCAACTGAACCAAGCCCCTGACACTGGCCTCACACCCCTAAGTTAGGCCACAACACAGACTGATTGTTAATCCTGTCACACAGCCCAGGAGCTAAGAGCAGACAGCCGTTTCACAAACATGGGTCTCTGAGCTGGCAGGGAGGGGGATGTGTGCTTGAGGGGTGGGGGAGCTGCATCCATGACTCACTGCTAACCCATCCCTGCTGCCGGAAAAAAATAACTCTAAATGCACATCCTACTGCTTGTGAGTCAGGAATGTCATTTTCATTTATGAAGGATGGAACATTATTTTTCTCTAACATTTCAAGTGAATAACTTTACATACATTTCCCCCCAATTTCCATAGGAATTTGATGCCATGGAAGCAATCAGGTACATATCCCCAGAGCCTGGCAGAAACTCTTATTATTCTTACAGGTACTTTAAGATCAATAGTTCTGAATTCCCCTCCTCCCTCCAATTATGTTCCCTGTGAAACCCACCCTGATTTAAGAGTTCAGGGGGAGATCCAGTGGTGCAAATTCCAATGTTACTTTACAATTTGGGAGGCACATTTCCACTGTGTCTTAAAAGCTGCGCTTCAGAAGTTCAGAGAAGCTTCCACGCCATGTTCCCATTAGGCGGTGTTTGCCTCCCACTGCGAGACTCCGAAAGGTAGATTCATCACTGGTTATGTCAAGGAAAAGAGTAGAAAAGAGCAAAGGAGACGCCCTCTCTGTTAACTCTCCAGGGCACAGTTTCTGATTCTGCTCTAGCTATTAGGTAAGTACACCTTGTAGAACAAAACAGAAATTTTATTCCAGACGAAAAAAAAGACAGGGTCTTTGAGTTTTATACTGTATGGCATAGCTCGTGCCGTTCCCTGCCCCGCCCCACAGGAGCATGACTCTTTTTCCAACTGGCTGTATTTCTCTCCTTTCTTCAGGTCTAAAGTGTGAATCTCAGATATGGCTAACCTGACCACATCAAAGAATTTCTCCTCCTGGGATTTGGGAGTCCCCATGGGTTACAGTTTTTTCTTTTTGGGCTATTTCTGGGAATCTATGTGGTGACATTGCTGGGGAACTTTCTTATCCTTACAGTCATTTCCTTTGATTGCAGCCTCCAAACCCCCATGTACTTCTTTCTGTCCAATTTCTCCTTCCTCGAGATCTGGTATACTACCTCCATTGCCCCCAAGATGCTACAGACTCTTCTGTCGGGTCCCAAGGTGATTTCTTTTGTGGGTTGCTTGGCCCAGTTTTACTTCTTTGGTTCCATGGCAGTAGTTGAGTGCTTTCTGTTGGCAGCCATGTCTTATGACCGCTATATCGCTATCCGCAGCCCCCTCCAGCACCCATCCCTCATGAACCTCCATACATGTATCTTCCTTGTGGGTGGGTCTTGGCTGGGTGGGTTCCTAACCCCTGTGGTCACCGTCGCCATGATTTTCCAGCCGCCATTCTGTGCGCCCTATAAGATTGACCATTTCTTCTGTGACCGGGCCCCCATGCTGAAGCTGGCCTGTTCTGATACTGAGACAGTGGAGAAAACCGCTTTTCTACTGGCCTCCTTTGTCACCATGGTGCCCTTCCTACTCACTGTAGCCTCCTATGTGCACATTATTGCTGCTGTCCTCAGAATTCCATCAGCTGCAGGAAAGCAACGGGCCTTTTCCACCTGCTCCTCCCACTTCATCGTGGTCACGCCGTACTATGGAACGCTGGCAACAGTGTATGCCATCCCCACAGCAGCCCAGGCTGCTGCCCTGAACAAGATCTTCTCTCTGTTCTACACTGTGGTCGCTCCCACGGTCAATCCCATCGTGTACAGCCTGAGAAACAAGGATGTTAAAAAGGCGATGAGGGAGTTCCCGTTGTGGCGCAGTGGTTAACGAATCCGACTAGGAACCATGAGGTTGCGGGTTCAATCCCTGCCCTTGCTCAGTGGGTTAACGATCCGGCGTTGCCGTGAGCTGTGGTGTAGGTCGCAGACGCGGCTCGGATCCCGCGTTGCTG
>PVHT020000015.1:35852253-35901941 GCA_004024745.2 Catagonus wagneri | reverse complement strand
AAATAGCCAGCAAAGCAAGGACCCTCCCTCAGGTCCTACAGCCTAATGCCCTTGAGATGTCTAAGTTAATCCTTGCATAGTAAAATTAACTTTGCCAGACGGGTGACTCTGTCAGGCTATTTGACCATATATAGGGAAAAACTCAAAAGACCCAAGTTGGCTTGCCACAAGTCTGTCTCTTTGTCTTTGTCTCTGTCTCTTTCTCTTTCTGCATGTGTACTATACACATATATGTTGGTGCTAAGGTTTTTTATTTCATTATGTACACGTGCCCATGTGTACACACACACACACACACACACACACACACACACACACACACCTACATACACACATAGTCACCATATCCTTCCCATACAAACTTAGGGTGCCTTTCTTCACTGTGTCCCCCTCAGGGTTCATGTACATTCGTATCACCTTGTGTTGTTTCTTAGAGCATATGCTTCTCTGCTGATCAGAACCATCTCTAAAACCCTAGAGCAACTATTGACTGTTTCACTCACTTGAACAGTTAGTTAATGAAGCCCCTCGGAGACTGGAATAACATCTTCCTTATTCCTCTTAATATCCCCTGGCACAGATGCAAAACAATTATTTGTTGATTGAATGACTCATTGGCTAATCAAAGCAATGGATGTTTGGTGAAGAGAGTAAAATAAGTCACTTTTTTTTCCTGCCGATCCTGGTCTCTCCTCCTCAGTTTCCTGCTCAGGGTCATAGGCACCCCCAGCTCCCTCTACAGGCAGCTCTGACGGAGATTCTCAAACTTGCTCCTTGCTAAGCCCCCTTATCCACTCTCCCCATGGTGCTTAGATGTATCTTTCTAAAACCCAGTCCTGACCCTATTATTCCCCTGCTTGTCACTCTCCATGGTTCTCCAGTGCCCCTGGGATAGGGTCAGGGCCGCTCAGCCTGACTCGTGGCCACATCTTGAGCTCACCCCTCAGCAGTCTCCTTCTCTCCCTTTGTGCTCTGGCCACACCAAACGTCTGAAATAGAGTCGGAAACCTCTTAAAAGGGAAGATCTTATGCTCACCATGTCTCTCCCACAGTATCTAGATACAGAATAGGACAAAAATGTAACTGCTCAAATAAGACATCTTCAATTGAATTGTAATGCACCTTGCTTTATTCTTCGTTTCCATTTATTGGCTTCCGGCCTATGAAATGTTTTGGACTGAGGAAAAAGTAATCTTGATTGGCTGTCAGTGATGTGTGTGTGTTGTGTGTGTGTTTTACCTCATTGCACCTGCCTACCGTCCAGGTGGGCACCACCAGGAGCACAGAGAGATTCCCCCCCCACAAAACAATCCTTCTGTAACATGAGTCAAAGAATGCCAAGTAGTTTGGGAAACACTTTCCCAGCTGGTTCTTCCTTCTCCCTTCCTGACCACCCACAGAGTTCCCTCTTGTATAGGGTCTAATTGTCTCTAATCTAGTTTTAAGTTCTTGTAATTACCCTCAATTAGGAAATAGAGCCTGCAGAACACACTCTTTGTGGTTAAGACATGGATCCAGAGTAGAAGTGTAATTACTTTTCAGCCTCTCAGGGGTTCTGCCTAACCTTCTGTTCAGATGCACAGAGTAGAAATTCTTCATCTGCTCCATCCATACGTGTCTTTCTTTTTTTCTTGAGTCTAGATTTCTGAGATAAGTGGAGGGTTTTGTTTAGTGTATTGGTTGTTGGGAAACTTAAAAATCTACTAGTCTAAAGTCAACTGAGCTGAGAAATCTTCAACTACTTCCCATTGCCCTTAAGATACAGTCCAGATGTCCCATGGAAGTGACCAAAATTATCTGTCACAACATCCAAGGACATGTAGCCTATCTAGAGGCTGTTAATGGCCAAAAAAAGATATAATTCTTGCCTCAATCTCCATTCTCACCTTTAATTGCTTTTTTTCTCTCTGAACTCCTTTCCTCCCTGGATGTCTTTAAGTTCCCCAGTCCTGCTTGTCTCCTCCTAACTTTCACACATACTCTTCTTTCTCCCCTTCATCACTCCACTTTTCACCTGGCTCATTCTTTGGGTTCCACTCAGTCTCTTTATCATGCCCTCTTAGAGCACCCTAGCTTTTTCACTTTTTCATTATAAATTTCTCACAACTGAATTTCAATATTCTGCACGATTTATAATATAGATATATGTCAAAGGCAGGAACAGTGTCTGTTTTATTTGAGCACTACATTCCTAGTACCCAGCATAGAGTTTAACGAGGAATAACTGTTCAATAAATACTTGTTAATAAAAGAATGAAAAAGAGCCATCTAAAGTTATGCCATTTATTTGACAAAGCATTATGTTGCTCTCACTCAGGATGCAGTTATTTAATCTTCTTGTGGGCCAATTAGTTTCACTCTGTTCCTAAAACTACAGTGTACCTGCCTACCCCCTGCCAGTCAGCACACAGATGTATGCAGTTCTCCCGAGGGAACTGGAGGAGGGTATGTGGCTCAGGACAGCTCATCCTTACTGGCAAGAAACATGTCAGAGTGCATGTCCTGCTCACAGTGGTTGTACAGCTCTTCTGCTGAACATAAAAGCCAACACTTTTTAAACTACGGTGCTTTGGTTGATACACTGCTTCTGCAATGTGAACAGATTTTTGTCTATTCAGTGAAACATTATGTTAATGATTGGACAGAGTAATTAATAGCAGATCAGATTAAATTTTCATGTCTCTGTACAAGCCAAAGAGAAATTATCCCCATTAACCTGATCTGTACAAACTGTCATACTAGATTAGAAAAGCTCCAGCTCCAATTTATACGTTAACCCTCAGTGTTTTGGCCAGATGGCTTGTTGGTATCTCAGTGGCTGCTCAGGAAAGAGAGAGAAGAAACCTGGAATGGGTAAGTCAGGGGCAAGAAGAAGCAATATGGGCTTCAGTCTTACCCTAAGGAAGCTTGCCAACAGTACCTGCCTCACATTAGGAACATATTTACATTATCTTTTCATACAAAGGGGCCAGGCTGGGAAGTGGGGGAATACGTGTGGCTCTGATTGTGAAATGTTATAATGGTGTTCCAAAGCATTATATCTTGAAGTATAACTCCAGAGAGAGAATCTAGAGACAGATTTGAGGACCTTAGGAGCACAGGACTGCCAAGAGTTAGACAAGTATCAGGAGTCCGGCCAAATGAATCGGAGTTCAGGGTGAGATACAAACCAAGAATGGAGGCAAATAATTTTAGGGCACTGTGGCAGGAGGCTCCAATATTTCTAAACGTTAACCCGTTATCTCTTTCCTCTGCTTCTCAAGCTCTAGAGGCTCTTCAAGTTTGCCTTCTATGCCTAACTTCATCTGTAGTGCAAGATCATTGCTGGCATAAATATGCATGAAGACACAGGCAAAGTGTGGGGACACGGTATCTGGTCTCATTATTTTTCTAGCTGGTCAAGATTAGGGTTTAATAAAGCTGATATCAAACTGTGTTTCAAAGTGCTACTAAAGTAATAGGAGGGATTGTGTGAAAAACATCAGAATTAACATATCTGAGAGTTATCACTGTGGCACAGCAGGTTAAGGATCCGGCGTTGTCTCTGACGCAGCTCCAGTTGCTGCTGAGGTTCCATCCCTGGCCCCACACAGTGGGTTAAAAGAATCCAGTGTTACTGCAGCTGTGGTGTTGGTCACAGCTATGGCCCAGATTTGATCCCTGGCCTGGGAACTTCCATATGCCGTGGATGTAGCCAAAAAAAAAAAAAAAGAAAAAAGAAAAAGAAATTCTATATCCAAATGAGATTTATCCCTTTTATACACTTATTCCATTGATGATAAAAAAAAAACCAAAATCACTGGAACTTGTTTTTGAGTATTTAGATACTTAGATGCATTCATTCTATTGGATTTCCTCAGCTAAGGTTAAATTTCATTTTTTGAGGATGGATTTACATTCTACAAAGGGTCAAAAGTCTCTTTGAGCTTAGTCTGATAAATAACTTTGGAGACTAAATTGAGTTGTACCATTCAAATAAATTGGATTCTTTAATTGTTATCCTTACAATTATAAGCCATTAAATGTTGTCCAGGCTCAAGGGCCAAATCAGACATGGCTGCTATCTAAAGATCAGACAGACCATTGCAGCTTACATTATCACTGACAAGGGCCTAAGTATTATGAAGCAGACTCAAGCAGGTGGCCAAAGTGTCAGAGAGACCTGGAAAGTGGCAATGGTAGGGGTCAAGGGAAGAAAAACGTAGAAGGAATTCAGGAGCTACAAGAGCGGATAGAAGTATAGTATCAAATTAAGGATTAGAAAGGCCTGAAGAGAGGCAAATCAGAGCCCTACTCTCATGGAAATGGATCATCAATTGGGGAACCAAATAAGAGATTTGGATTCTAAAATAATTTATATGAAACTAAACAGGACCCCAATAAATTTATGAGAGGAAAAAGTCAGAATAAGCCTGAATTTCTAGTATTTCTCCTGTTTTGCCAGACTAAGATTTTTCCAAGAACCAAGGACACAGCTGAACCCACAGGGATTTTTGGATGTCCTTACACACAACTAAATTTGCAAAAATGGTCAACTTCAGGACAGTTGTGGTGAAGAAGCCATTCACATAATTCCAGTAGTGCTTTAGAATTACTATCCTATTAGCCTGACCGCCTGCTTTTGAGAATTGAATTCTATGTGGACAGTACCATCATTGATAGCAGAATAGCACTTTATTCTCATGTGTAGGTGGATCCTGCACTCATTTGGGATTCTCTGGCATGCTGAAGTTTTCCTTTGAGGTTTCTAGCACTTTTGCTTCTTGGTCATACTAGAAAAAGCATCTTCCATACCCATTACTATTCGTTTTGCAGAACACCTCGTTCTGTAGAGCTTCCCTTGAAAGTTCAAAACAAATATCAGGCCCTCCCTGTTTTCATTCGTCACTCAAAACGCACTGACATCTTTTCAGAAACTTTGCTTGTGTTTAGGGTTTCATCCAGAACAAGTTAGCTTCTTCATCCAAGTTGGATTCCCAGCCATCATTCTTACAGCTGCAAGGCATTAAGACATTTAACAAAGAAAATCTTTGACCTTTTCAATTTTTCCGCTAGGGTCTTGTCAATGACTCGATGAGCAATTCATACATCATGATGTACACCTTTCCTAAGACTTTTATGGCAGTCCCAATTCTTGCTCTTGATACTATTCATCCCCTCGAAAGTATTTCTTAACACATAGAGTATTTCACTTGTGAATTCACTTCACACAATATTGATATTGATCCTTTGCTTTAAATAATAGCCACTCATTTTTTTCTGTGATATGAATATAGCATGCATTTTACCACCAATGCTAGCTAGAGCAGGACTAATTGGCTTACGCTGACAATTTTGTTACTGAAAGCTAAAACATTTTGCCGGTTTGACCTTGGTCACAGTCCCAAATATTAAGTAACAACCTCCTTTTGGGTTGTTTAGATGTGGACTCAAGGATGACTGTTTCAGGAATTAGGACACTTATGTCGTCCTTTCTCTTTCATATATTTTACAATTACCATCACAGCCAGGACTAGCTGAAGGTCATTGCTCCATGGGCTTGGAGGTAGGTAAGTAGGGCTTGGGAAGGCCTCTTAGCATGAGTCTCAGTTACTGACATGAAACTGAGACTATTTGCCTTGTCCTAGAATATTTGTCTTATCCTACCTCTTGAGTAACTATAATACACGGTAGTGGTTAAGATAGCAGGTTGTGGAGTTAGAACTGGGTTTGAAACTTAGTTTGATCACTCATTACCTTGGTTAAGTGAATCACTTTCACTGAATTGAAATTTCCTTATTCATACAATGAAAATAATATCCACTGGCAAAGTTCACAAGGCTTGAATTAAATAATATATGTCAAACACTTGATATCTAGTACATATGTGCTATTAGTTGGTGGGAAGAGCAATCTGACTTAGTGAAAAGTTAGAATATCTTTCAAAACTATAATGTAATACCTCTACCAATATTGACTCTTCTTGATCAACAACTTTCTTCACAGAGTAATGTCAGAAACATGTTCCATTCTAGCCATGCTCCAAGGGGGGGCTGTGACTCTCTCAGGCTTGTGGGATATATTTCTGTTTCCTTGGGACCTGACCCTACATCAGTTATTCTTGAACTAAAGACATTGCAGACCTTTAGCTTCCACTAAAATTGCTTGGCTCTCTCTTTTCTTCAGCTACCACTACCACTAGCCAAAGACTGAGAGATTCCATTAATTCTCTATGTCTCTATGTAGCAGGCTGAATTTATTAAAATTAACTTTCTTTTTTACTGCTAAGTAGTGTTTCATCGTGTATATATACCACATCTTCTTAATCCAATCATCTGTCAATGGACGTTTAGGTTGTTTCCACGTCTTGGATATTGTGAATAGTGCTGCAATGAACATAACGGGTGCGTGTGTCTTTTTCAAGGCTATGTCTGGTCACTTGTGATGGAGCATGATAATGTGAGTAAAAAGAATGTATACATGGATGTGTGTCTAGGTCACCTTGCTATGCAGTAGAAAATTTCTTCTTAATGGACTGATTAATTTAGGTATAGTTGTTTGTTATTATTTCCAAATATATACAATGAATTGTATTATCAAGTAGATGGCTTAATGGGATCCATATTAATAAAAGTATTATTTTATTTTAATACTTTTTATATTTATTTTATTTATTACCCATAAGGTGTTAATTTACCACCAAACATCTCTCCTTTTGTAGTTGGCGAAATAGTAAGCTCCAAATCTAGTTTGTAAATAAGACGATCGCATATTATGAATGACTGAAGTTCAGATTAATGACGTTTACTTTAACTACATCAACCCTTAAATAATATATCACTTATTTGAAAGTTCCTGTCCTAGAAATCATAATTGTCTAGTACTCTCAAAGCAGAACTCTAAGAATTAATCTTTAAAAACCTGGAGCAGCTAAAAAAGATGATACAAAATCTGCACACCCAAACTCATGCAGAGTACTTATAGAAAAATTCCTAAGGCTTTCAATCTTACTTTATACGCAGTTGTAACTCAGCATGGTATCTGAGCCTGGGATAGAATAGAAAATGTCAAAAGGCTACTGCAGGCATAAACAATATAATCAGCAAGCAAAAATTTTAGAAAGAAGACACTTCAAGATACTTCTTAAAAGTAAATAGCCTGAGGCCATTTATTGGATGATTAAACAGCCTGATACAACTTAAGAGAGTTCCTAAGGGCACCCCTTACATCCCAGCCCAACTTAATGGTTAGCAGCCATAAAAATGGCCTGGAATAAACCTGAAAGGGCAAATGGTGTCAGGTTCATTTGGCATGAAAAGGCAAAATAGGTAAAGGGGATTAAGAGGTACAAATTTTCAGCTTTAAAATAAATATGTCACAGGGATGGAATGTATACATACAGAATATAGTCAATAATATTATAACAACTTTCTATGGTGCTGGACTGTAACTGTTCTCATTGAGGTGATCATTTCATAAAGTATAAAAATATCAAATCACTAGCTTGTACACCTGAAACTAATATAATATTATGGGCTAATTATAAAACAATTTTTTAAATATAGAGCTATCCATTTGAAACAATTGCAGTGAAAACGACTTGTCCACTGCAAGGATACATCTATTACCTGGGACCTATACGTGCCATAATTTCCTTGCCAACCAATGCCAAACAGATCGGTATTAAGGTACCTGCCAACCAAAACATGTCACACTAGGTTCTGCCAGCCTGGCTTCAGGGAGCAGATAAGAGTTAGTGATGAGCACATTGTTTATATGTGAATAACGTGATGCCAGTGAAATGTTCATAAAACTTTTTCTCTTCCCTCCCTGAGGTGGAACGCGTGAGTGTCACCAGTATAGGTGGTGTCCCAGTTATTTACAACTTCGAGTTAATGAGGTGACTATTTTGCTGCATGTGTGTGTGTTGGGTGGGTGAGTGGGGGTTGTTCTCCAAGGATAAGGGCTGAAGCTCCGGAGAGTTTATTAAGGCTGCCCTTTAGATGAAGAGGACACTTGGGGCTGACCATTTTGCCATACCACCTTCCAGAAGTGTGTTCCAGCAAGAAAGGAAGGTATTGGCATAGAAAAGTTATTTTTCCAGGTTTCTAATGAAGCCAGGGAATTTCCTCACACCTTGTTACCAATAATAAACATGTCCTGGGCCGGGGGGGCGGGGGCTGGGGAGGGAATCGCAAAATAATGGCCTCCCAAGGAGCTGTTATGCACTTGCTTTTAATAACTCCCCCTGAGCCCATCTCCCAGTGAAGTTCTTTGTTGTTAAATGCTTTCTTTAACTAAGTCAGTTGTGACCAATTAAAACCAGCAACTCTGCAGTGACCGCTGCACTAACTCCTTAATCCCCCAAATTAGTGTGCAAAGGAAGGAAGGAAAGTGACGAAAGAAGCAGGGTATTGGCTATGAGAAAGGCAGCCACTTACAAACGTAGCTACAGGAAGTGCATAGATTGCTTGTAAGTAACTGCACTGCGCATGGTTCTACACGTATGATTTATGTGCACCTTGTACAGAGACACTTATATGAAAGCTGGTGCGTGTGTATATATTCATACTCACATGTATCCATGCACATATATAGATAATATGAATGTCTATGTAAACAGAATATTTACACTGAGGCTGTTTGGTGGAGGGATAAAGAGATCAATACACTTCAACATGGCTGCTAACAACACCCTATGCTTTGGCCCAGACCCCAATAATGAGTGCCCATAAAGATGGATTGTAATCATCCAGAAAAATTTGTATCAGGTTCATTTGGTATAAGAGAACAGAAAGCTATCTGTTTGAGACTAATTCAAAAGACTTTGTTATTTCAAGTGATCCTTCTATTATTTGGGACATGCATTTATAAGGGGCACTTCCTTCCCAGCCAGTTGCAAACAGATCAGGTGTTACAATATCTGCCAATCAGACCAGGACACACTACGTTCTGTCACTGTGGGTATGGTTCTGTGTGTCAGAATTTTGTGTCTGTGATATGTGCCTCTGTGTGTGTGTGTGCAAGCGCTTGCTCAAGTCGGCAGGTGTTTATGCATGTGGAAATGGGCAGGTGTGAGAGGATGTACTTTTTTAAATGAATTCAATCCGATGCCAACACACGGTTTCTTATCAGCATCTTGCCTTGACTATCATTGTTTCTAGTTTCCCTTTCCAGTGTCCTATTTTGCCTTTTTCAGTGGAGGTCTCGTGGGTTAAATTTGGCTGAGAGATTGCTCGGATTATCTGACCCTGCTCCAGTGCCCCACTCTGTAGCCTCAACTGCATCCTCTTGCCAAAGTTGCCACCTGTTCTTTGGTCCATTTTGGCCAGAGCTACTTCCTTGAAACTGACCTAATGACCCTGCTTGGGCTAAGTTAAGCACACACAAGTCCTGGCAGACCTAGGGGCAGAAGTAAGGTGACAAGGTTGGACCACAAGGCTCTGCATGGTGTGAATCAGGATCCCTTGGGGACAGTAGGAACCTGAATGCATGAGAGGCTGGATGATGTGGGCACTACTGTTTTTGTTTTTTTTGCGGGGGTGGGAGAAACACACCAGAAGCTCCCAGGGTCCTTTATTCAAAGAGAAAATGAAGTGGAGAAGTGAAATGAGTCAAGTATGGAGGGCTGATGGAAGATCATCAATAAGAGGAAAGGAGAGGAGAGAAGAGCAAAAGCAAAATATGGAGTGTCCTGGAATACCATTCCAAAGATAGCCAAGAAGTCCCAATGCTGTCCTTAGGAACACACCAGAAAGCCATTTATTGAGAGACTACTATATGTCAAGCACTTGGCAGGCACTGAGTGTATCTCAATAAACAGGACATAATTTCTTCCTTCAGGGAGCTTGCTGCATATTTGAAGAGGTCAGGAAGTAAGTTCTTTTTCATATTTCTGTGTTCCACAACAGATACAAGAAAAGGCTTCCTAGAAAATGAAATTCAGCAAATGAATAGTGAGGAGGGGAATGAACATTAAACGGCCAACTTTGGGTTCGGATAAAGTCCAAATTCCTGGGCTTGGAATAGAAGGCCCTTCATGAATTGACTCCAGCTTCTCAGTTCTCAGTTGTCACCACCATTGCCCACATACTCTACAACCAGCCATGCTGGATTACTTGCAATAGTTTGGACAGGCACACTCTCTTTTGCTTCCAAATCATAGCAAATGATGATCACTTTACATGGATTGGCTTTCCCAGGCCCCATCCATGCAATTCTGTTTATTTGATTCAGCTCACATAACACCTCCACTAGGAAGTCTTCCCTTAAGCCTAACCAATTTCCGCTAAACATAGCTCTAGGCACTGAAAATGCAGTGGCAAAACACTAGATAATGTGATTACTGCTTAAACCTAGATCCACAATGAGTCCCATGGATATAAGTATCACTTAAATCACTATGTTGGATGAGAGAAAACAGTCAAGTAAGTTTTCCTGATGAGGATGCTGAGGGGAAAGGAGGCAGGAGCAAGGTCACAGAAGATGTTGAATCCCACACTAAGGAGCTTGAATTTGATCCTGTGAAGACAAATATCAAATGTCTACTGTGTGATGTGAGCTATGGTGGGTACTTGGGGTACAGCTAGAAATGACCTTCTCTGTCCTTGAAGGGTTTACAATCTCACTGGAAAGATAGGACATATACACAAAATATGAAGAGCAGTGCATGCTTACCTGTCAAACAAAGGGGAACAGATTACTGCTGAGGGAAAGAAATTACATGAGCAAGGCTGCAGAGACAGTTCTATGACAAGGTAGAACTTGAGTTAGATCTTAAAGGAGAGAGCGGGGTGAATTTAGCTGAACAAGGGACATTCTGAACATTTGTGTTTTTCAGTATGTTCTTTCTAATCAAAGCTTTGTTAAGTCTTTACGTTATGTTGTTTCACATTGATTATATAATTACTTTTAAAATTATGATAAAATATTGGAATTTTATGTGTAGAGCTTCTCTTTATAGAAAGCGCTTTCAAGAACTATATACTCTACAAACAGTGTAAAAATATAAAGTCTGAGTAATTTGAATACCAAGGCCGTGAGACTGTAATATCTTTGAGGTCAGAAGCTGTATCTACATTGTTCACTATTCTATTCCCAGCACCCAGCACAATGCCCGGGTAATATTAGTCTCAATATGTATTTTTGATTGAATAATTGAATACCTGTAATGTCTCCCTTATCAGAACAGGCTCTTTTTGCTTCCCTTCTCTCTTGAAATGTAGCTTGGATACGTCAGTTGATAATGTCAAGTAGCTGGTAGCACATACAAAAGTAAGAAGCAAAAGCACAAATGAGGCCATCAAGGCTAACTCAGGTACACAGCAGAAGGAGGATCTGGGAGGGGAGCATAAAGAAAGAAATGCAAACACAATGTAAATGCTAGAGAAAATTCAACTTTGAAAAGAGTGCCTTGAGGCAATCTACATGTCTAACAAATTGCTGTAAATGCTTAACTCACATTTCTCCAAAACTAGTCTTCTAGTGAGATTCTGTATATTTTATTAGGTTCCACTTTTATCTTTTTTAGTTCTAGGCCAAGTAGAGGTGCATTATTATCATTAAGCATTTAACACAGTCAGCTTCACAACCAGAACTCTAGCCTGAGTGCTAAGCAAATAAATATGGTTCCTTCATTTATGGAGTTCCCCTATTCTTAAGGGGTATCATAGTTATCACTTCTCCTCCACCCCCAGAATCTCCCAGTCTGATTTCTCTCCTTCCCTCCCTCTCTCTCTCTCCCTCTCTCTCTCTCTTTCTCGCGCGCGCGCACACACACACACACACACACACACACACACACACACACATCCCTTGGAAATTAAGCACAACTAAAACACAGTTGTCAATCCTTGCCTCCGGGATTGAGCTTTAGGTGGAATTCTTTGCAGCATTATTTATTGTCTATTCCAGAATGGCTCCCCTCCCACCAACTCTTCTCAGTGCCCCCACACACACAGTATAAATATGTTCAAGTAAAACAAGGTCATTTCAAGGAGACCAAGACAAATCTACTAACTCCCCAAATCAGCCAAATAGACTATTTGAGGATTAACCAATATTTCAAGTTATAAATATTATAATCTATCCAATGTTTTCATAATCAGACTGGGAGTTCCCCAAGGATGGGGAGAGTGCCTTGACCTTCATACTGCCATAATTTTTGTTGAATTGAATGAACCTCATCCTCGTAATATCAAACCCTCAGCTTCCTCAGGGCTTCCTTGACATCTTTGTTTTTGAGACTGTAGATAAGTGGGTTACACATGGGAGTGACAACAGTATAGAGCAAAGAGAAAGTTTTGTTGAGAAATGGCAACTGGCCAGCCAAGGGAAGAGCATAGACTAGGATCAAAGTCCCATAAAACAAGGTTACAACCACTAGATGAGAGGAACAAGTGGAGAATGCCTTCTGCCTACCAGTCATTGAAGGTATATGCAAGACTGTGGAAATAATCTTCCCATAGGAGGCTAGGGTTAGCCCAAAGGGTGGTAGAGTCACCAGTGCTGTTAGGCTCATGCAGACCAGGTTGACTAGTTGGGGATCTGAGCAGGAGAGTTTCTGGAGAGGATTCAAGTCACAGAAGAAATGGTCGATCTCATTGCTGCCACAGAAGGTCAAGCTGGATACCATAGCAGCCTGGAATGAAGCTGCCACCGTGAAGCCACTAACCCGTGAACCAATTGCCAGCCCCAAACATTTGGTCCCACGCATTCGCGTTGGATAGTGCAAAGGCTGGCAGACAGCTAGGTATCGGTCATATGACATCGCTGCCAGAAGATAACATTCAGTGCTGCCCAGGGCCCCAAAGAAGGAAAGCTGAACAATACACCCTGCCATGGAGATCACTCTGTTCTCTCTCAACAAGTCTGCGAGCAACCTGGGCATGATATTGGATGTATAACAGATCTCCAAGCACGAGAGGTTTGACAGAAAGAAGTACGTTGGTGCCTGGAGTTCCCGCTGAGTGGTCACCAAGGCCACGAGGAGGAGATTCCCAGAAACGGTGGCTAGGTAGACAATGCCAAACACCAAGAAGAGCAAGGGACTCAACTCCTTGAGGTCTCCAAACCCCAGCATGATAAACTCAGTCCCCATTAGAGTGGTATTTCCTGGCCCAGAGAACTCAAAAGTTCCTGGGGATGTGTCAGTCTCTCCATACTGTTATGTCAGATTACCACTTAGATTTCCTACATAGTATAATTCTGATTGGAGCTCTGCACTGATTAGGGCATTTTAGGGGTTTGGCCCTCGTTGTACCCAGTTAAACTTGCCCTCAGAAGAACTTTTATGGAAATCAGCTGAACCTGTCATCTGCTCAGGGTGTGGAATAGGAATGAGGAAACTAAATGGGAGAAGGAATGGCTCAGTGAAAATTTATCCCCATCCCTAAGGAAGCAGTCCAGAGTACAACTATATTAGACCCCCAAACTCACATCCAAAGGAGATGTGTAGAACCCATGCTTTGCATCCTTTATGCCACTTTAGGCAGAAGAAATTCCCAAGGAAAATTCCTATTAAATGTTGACAAGTCAAAGAAGTGGCAGGCCAGATAGCAAATCACATTCGCGATCTTCGTTATCAGAGCTTGAAATGGAAGGCGAAATGCCAGGACTGAAGCAGAGAATCATTCCATTGATATTACTGGGGCCATCCATGCTTGTTTGGTAGTGACATCTCTGAGAGAGCAGAACCACCGTAGTCGCTGGAGAGAGAGCAGATTCTGGAAAACCAGGTGTATCTCCTGCAACAGAATAAGGATTTCTTATTTTTAAAACTTTCCCCATAAAACGCAGATTTTAGGCCCCTGGGGCAAAAGCCCAGTACCTGACATGTGAAACTGCTGGTTAGACTCACGTGTACACATCTGAACACACACACACACACACACACACACACACACACGTATCCGGACCTACACAGTTGGGTATAGATAGTCACGTGTGCTATCATCTTTGCCATCACTTTTTAAATTTTGTTTTCCCAGAACAGTCTTCTAAAAGTGAAATATTTGCTATATGGGACTTTGCCTACAAATCAGAAATAGTGACATTAGGGACATAGTGGTCATGGATTAAATCACGAGGGCCAAATCACCAAGTTTCTCATATTCATTATGGACACTGGAAGAAAAACTGGCATGTCTTCTCATTTAATTCTTTGATTGGCTTGGTTTTGTGAGGCAGTGTTGAATAATGATTAAACACATAAACTCCAGTGCCACACTGCCTGAGATCAGCTCCCAGCCTCTCCATGTACTGGCTGTGTGACCTTGGATAAGTTACTTAAGTTTTCTGGGCTTAAATTTCTCAGCTAAAAAAATGAATAGTAGTTTTTCACCGTGTTGTTTTGAAGAGTAAATACATGTAAATAAAACAGTACCTGACACATAGCTAGCTTTCAATAAACATTAAAGATTTTTCTTTATTTTTTGTAAAAACAGCCCCACAGAAGCATTAACCAAATTACTAATCACCACACATAAATAAGGTGATGCGATATAGATGCACATGAGGAAAAGTGTTCACCTCTCATTACTTCTTGTCTACAGCCATACCACCCTGCACACGACTGATCTCATTACTTCTTTACCGTTAATTTCAAGATTTAAGATAACACTAGTGTCTATAGAGTTACATAAGGATTAGATGAAATCATGAAGACAAAGCACCTGCTACATAAAAAGTGCTCAATAAATCATATCTAATAATAGTACCATCATAAATTTGTCTGAAGTCACCAAATGAGAATTAGCTGAGATTCATAGTTCTGTGTGACTCCCAAGTTCATGATCGTTTCCACCGCACAAGTTGGCTTGCTGCCTGTTATTATTTATACATGTGTGTTCATCTTTGTCTATATGCAGAGAGCTTTAGAATTATCTAAAAGGATTAATGTCAGACAATCTTATACCTTTAAGCCAGACTTCCCCCTACACATCTACTTTGCACTAGGTACCCACCACACACAAGCCATGGGCACTAACACTGTTCTCCAGTTCCTTCCTAGCTTTTCATCCTTGGTTCTGCCTCCTTTGAGGAGAGACTTGGGGGCTTTATTGGGAATTTGCAGCCCAGGCTCCTGCCTCTTGCTCAAAAGCTATGGCTCAGGGAGTTACCTTTGTAGCTCAGTGGTAATGAACCTGACTAGTATTCCTGAGGATGCAGGTTGGATTTCTGGCCCCTGTTCAGTGGGCCAAGGATCCAGTGTTGCTATGAGCTACAGTGTAGGTCAAAGATGTGGCTCTGATCTAGTGTGGCTGTGGCGTAGGCCGGCAGCTGTAGTTCTAATTTGACCCCTAGCCTGGGAACTTCCATATGCCATGGGTGTGCACCATAAAAAAAAAAAAAAAAGCTTTGGCTCAGATTCATTCTCCCTGGTTTCCCCAATATTGAAACCATCCTTAACCATTTCTTTTAAAAATGAATCCATATCCCAACTCTGTCACTGCTTTCCCTTCTTTCCTGATTTATTTTTATTTATGACACCTATAATCTCTAACATGCATTTTATTTAATTACCTTCTAATAGTCTGTCTCCTCTGGTGCAGTTTTCACAAGAGCATAGACTTCCTCTCTTTTACTCACTACTCGATCTCCAGCACCTAGAACACTGCCTGACACAGAGTAGATGCTGTCAGTATTTGCTGAATGAATTTATGTGGCAGTATGATAGAGTGTAACATTTTTGCCTTTGGAGCCAAACAGAGCTATGTTCAAATCTTGGCTCTGCCACTTATCAGTATGTCACCTTGGGCCATTGACTTGAACACTATGTGCTTTCCTTTCCTCTTCCATTAAATGAGAATTTAACAGAACCTATTGGGGTTCTCAAATAGTCATTCTCTCCTTCTTCCAGAGCAGAGGTTGGGAAACTTTTTTTTTTTTTTTTGTCTTTTTGTCTCTCCAGGGCGCACCCACAGCATGTGGAGGTTCCCAGGCTCGGGGTCAAACTGGAGCTGTAGCCGCCGGCCTAAGCCACAGCCACAGCAGTGCGGGATCCGAGCCACGTCTGCGACCTACACCACAGGTCATGGTAATGCCAAGTCCTTAACCCACTGAGCAAGGCCAGGGATTGAACCCTCGTCCTCATGGATGTTAGTCTGGTTCTCTAACTGCTAAGCCATGACGGAAACACCTAGGGAAACTTTTTCTAAAGGGCAAGAGTGTTTAGGTTTTGCAGACCATCCCATCTTTGTCAAAACTGTTGAAAAATGTCACTGCAGCGAGAAAGCAGCATAGACAGTACATAAATAAATGGCAGTGACTGTGCTCTAATAACTGCATTTACAAAAAAAAAAAAAAACCCACTTTGGACCTCATGCTGTAGTGTCAACCCTTGTTGTTAGATATATGGATGCCTAGCCAAAATCCACGTTTCTTTTGCAGCTGGGTCAGGCCAACTGGGTGTGAATGGAATGATGTGTGTAACTTTTACTTAAAAGGAAAGTACATATCCTCACTGTCCGCTTTTTACCCATCCCACTGGCTGGAATATAGACCTGAGAGCAAAATCAGCAGGTGCCATCTGGGACTGAGGTGGAATCTGGGTATTGAAAATAACACGGCAACAGCAAGAAGCAGCCTGAACCCTCAACACAGTATGCCACACTAACCCTAAACAACCTAACCGGCCCTTTTTTGGTGATAAACACATTCCTATTTTGTCTAAGTCGATGCGGGTTTTAGTCTTTTTGTTACAACAGCTTGACCTATACCCTGACTGACAAATCATTATAATGAGTTCCTGGGTTATTGTGACTATTCAATAAGACAATCCATATAGAACACTTAGCGCACTGGTTGGCAAAACCAAATGACAGCTATCATGACTTCTGTTATTAATTACTTCATTCTTCGTCTCCATTCTTCCCCTTGTCTGGCACCTTTATTTTATTTTTGGCATGCCCAAGGCATGTGGAAGTTCCCAGGTCAGGGATCAAACCTGTACCACAGCAGTGACAACGCCAGATCCTTAACCCGCTGAGCCACTGAGGAACTCCATCTGGCATCTTTAAATGCCTTATCCCAACCTAATTTTGGTTGCCTCAAGGCCCAATGCTTGGTCAAGCCCAACAACCTTTGATATGGACTTAGTTGTTCCCTATTTTCATGGTCTTGAAAACTCCCCGCTCGTGCAGGAAGGGAATTTAAACACAAACAACCAGAATTTTCCCTTCTCCCGAGTAAAGTATAAATAACACATTGGACTGATTAGGGTCTGGTTCATGTTCCTAACGAGCTAGATAATCCATCTTCAAACCAGGCTATGCAGAACCCAGGATCAATGGTGCTCGAGATGGGGAGGGGGGTTAGCATACACTCTCTCAGACATTTCTGGTTGTCACAACTGGGAGGGACATCTACTAGATAGAGGCCAGGGATGCTCCTAATAGCCCTAAAATGCACAGGACAGCCCCCTACAACTAAGAATCATGCCCCCAAATGTTAATGGTACCGCTGTAGAGAAGCCCTAGAGATGCACAGTCACTTTCCACAGACGTAGGCAGGCAAGCAGAGTTTTAAGGTGATTAATTTCCCATTTATATAGGAACTAGTCTCTGAAATTGATCTACTGTGAATGTGCCTGAGGTTGAAGAATCATTCTGATCCTCTTCTCACCTCTCTTTGCAAAATTACCCTTCTCCCACTTTACAAGAGAAAGTTCTACTCATGAGGCATCTTGAATCTTACCATTGTGGAAGTCATTTTCTTCTGTGAGATCGCAGAGCCCAGCAGAGCAGAGTGGATACGATCTTGAAGATAGAGCATAGTCTTGGGTTCTAATTAATTCTTCGTCACTTACTAACTCTGTAACTTCTTTGCTTGTTTATTTTAACACTTTGCAGACTTCTGATCACAGGGCTGTTTTTACTTTAAAATTTCATGGTACATCTATAGTTGTTGAGATGTGTAATGGGATAATTAAGAGAAGATTTTCAAATATAAAAATATGTACGATCTTAAAAGAAAATTCTGTGGGGAAAGTGAATGGAAATGTGAGTTCAAGAAGAAACGGTAAAGATGTTAAGTGTCTGACTGTTAAAGACCATGTCCGTTTATATTTACTGGGTGACAGCAGATATCAAAATGCTACAGTATTTAGCATCCAGTGAAGTTAAAAGGGTGATGCAAGAGTTTAATTTTAAACTCTCAATATTTACAAGGTGACAGAAATTATACAGTGTTTGCATCTATTTGAACTGACAATGAAAAATTTCTAGATGTCAATTCGAAAATATGCAAGGGGGCAGAGTACAGCACAAAGTTTAAAGAGCTAGGTTCTTGATGAATTCCCTCTGTGTCCTCTCTTGCTTGATGAAAAAAAAAAAAAAAGAAAGAAAGAGGAAAAAACCAGTCACATAGAGATGTGATTAAAATGCAGCAGCAAATCCTACTGCACAAGACCGGTTTTCTCCGGTCCCCACTTACCCTGCCAGCTAGCTTCCAAGTGTTTTTTTTTTTTTTTCCTCCTGTTCAAGAAGTTCTTCATGCTCCCCCAGCCTTCCTTTCAAACCAATACCTATTTTTTCCCTTTTTATCAAATAATGACTCTCTTAGTCATCGCTGCAGGTCTCCTGGACTCTTACAACCTGCCTATGACTCAACATGCTTTTAGTGAGTGGGCCTCCAGATACAATCCACTATTATCAGACAGAACTTTGAAAAACATATTGAAAGAAAAGGAAAAGTTTTAAGCAGTGCTATAAGGTGGTCCTTAAATACACACTCACACACACATACGGGCACTCACGGAGATGTTTTCTTCCCCATGCCAAGAAAACCGCTGAGAAAATGGACAAATCAATCAAAGGAATGAACTCGGTTGTTTGCTTTCATGCAGGAAACGGCAAAACCTGGCTCTTTTTTGGATGGCAACCTCTATTGTTTCAAGCAAGCTGTGAAACCCGAGTGTGTTCACAGGGTCAGGAAAGTAATTTCATATGCACACACAAGGGTATGTCTCTGTACACTGGGGACGGTGTAGTGAGCAAGAAAGGGTGTGCTTTTTGCCATCCAACAGCCCAGACCTACATTTTCACATTGAAATTAGAGAACGCAACCTTCGAATAGAAATGGCAGTAAACAAAATAGTTCATTTTCATCCGGATTGGTTTGCAGAGCGTAGTTCTACACTGGTCTCTGGCCTAGTAAATGTCTCTTACCTCCCTCGAGAACAATCAGCAAGTATGGATTTAATTTCTAGTTTCTCTCATATTAGCTGTGTGACCTTGAGTAACAGTCTCAACACCTCTGAGCCTCAGTTTCTTCACCTGTAAAGTAGGGATAACGTTGTGAACTCTGACTGATACACACAGTGAGTGCTGAGGATTAAATGAGACACACGGTTTTTAGCAATTATTTAAAGTACTATATAAAAATACATTAAAATAACAATTATAAATATTGCAATAATTAATTGCTATTAAGAGCTCCCAAGACAATTCCATGGTTGATAAGCAGTAGCTATTAGACATAAACCAAAATCAGAATCCATTTAAATTCATCCCTGGTATTCTCACTGATTTTATACAACATAGATCTACTTTTCTAATGTAATAGGTACTATCTTGATCTATATTTTGATCTTCAGATAATTGAAGAAAGATATTGTGGTCCCATTCTACTCCCACACTTAGATTTTCTTTGCTCTGGGCTAAAAACAACTAATCGATTGAGAATATTTTAAAGAAAAGGAAAGCGCCCTATCGGTAGACTCACACTTCTGTTCTCAGCATTATTGTTTACTTGACTGATGGCTACTGTCCCCTTTGGAGGTCGTTAACACATAGAAATGCTGTTTGTTGAGTCTGGGAAAGTGAAAGAAGATGTTTTAGTTCGCTCTTTTATTGCCAGTACTAGTCAGGGCCTAATACCCTTTGGATGTACTCATGAATAAGTGGATGAAAATCTGTCATAGATTTTATTTTTCCTAAGCATGATGGCCCAGAGCTCCCAAGTCCTGCCACATAGCTCCAGCATGACAAACTCTAGGATTGTGAGCCTTGATTCCAGCCCACTTTCACAGAACACCTCTGTTCTTCTTGGAGAGTATCTCCCAAACTTTGGGGAGACAGATGGCCCCCTGAGGCCATCTGGGACTGGTGTCAATAACTGATGTGAAGATAAATCTTTTTTTTTTTCTGCAGTTCCTTTGTGGTGCAGCAGGTTATGGACCCAGCCATTGTCACTGCTGTGGCTTGGGTCACTACTGTGGCAGGGGTTTGATCCCTGGCTTATGAACTTCTACAATCCACAGGCACGGCCAAAAAAAAAAAAAAAATCATTATTTCTTTTGAAAGGGAGGATGGGGACCCAGCAGCCTGGTCCTAAGTTCTCTTTTAGACAAAGCTAGAGGGTTCACCGTCTTATTTGCTTTAGGTATTAATGCTGCAGTCTCAACTTCAGATCAGATGACCAAAAAAAAATAAAAAATAGTCTAAGCTCTTCAAAACCGAAGAAAGAAAACCTCTGTGGGGTCAACTAGAAAGACTGGTTTTGTGTGTTTATTTTATTTATGTTTTTTGTTTGTTTGTTTTAATTATGTATACCTCACCTCCTCTCTGTAATTTGGGTGAGTGTAAGAAGCAGGAGATTTTTTTTTTTTGTCTTTTGTCTTTTTCGGGCCGCACCCGCAGCATATGGAGGTTCCCAGACCAGGGGTCAAATTGGAGCTGTAGCTGCCAGCCTACACCACAGCCACAGCCACGCAGGATCCAAGCCATGTCTGCGACCTACACCATAGCTCACGGCAACGCCAGATCCTTAAGTCACTGAGCGAGGCCAGGGATCGAGCCAGTGTCCTCATGGATATTAGTCCGGGTCATTAACCACTGAGCCACAATGGGAACTCCGGAAGCAGGGGATTTTGAGCTGCTTAAGTTATGAGGCTATATCAGAGGAAAAAAGTCAGCACCTCTCATCCCACCCTAGTCCTAGTTCTCTACTACCTCAACCAAATCAGCTGTATAGATGAAGGGTATTAAGAAGTACAAATGTCTAGTTATGCAATAAATAAGTCATGGGGATATAAATACAGCAAAAGGAATATGGTCAATAGTATTGTAATAACTTTGTATGGGGGACAGGTTTATCCTGGTGATCATTTCATAATGTATACAAATGTCAAATCATTATGTAGTACATGTGAAGCCAACAATATTGTACATGAACTATATTTCAATAAAAATTATAAAAAATAAAAGCTCTCCTTTTGTTTAATATCTTAAATAGTCAAAGAAAAGAGGGAAAAACCATGTATTAGGAATTGATATATAACACAAATCTCAAAAATGACTGAGGAACTATCTTTCTCCCACCATCAGGTCAAGTACATCCCATAACATTATAAATTGTCAGCTCCATGAGTTAGGCACAGTGTCCATCTTGATTATGCTGTACCCCAATCTCTAGCACAGTGCCTAGGCTTTTAGTGTCCACTCAGCAAATATTTCAGGAAGGAAGAATATAAGGAATATAAGAAAAGAAGTACAGAAGGAAGTTTCTAAGCAAATATCTAAAAAAAGAATGGTGCTAGAATAAGGTATGTTATAACTCTAAGGCCCTGAAGGTAGAAGGGACCATAAGAGACCACTGGTACCCAGCCCTTCACATTCACACAGGAGACTATCAGAACCATTCATCATTCTGTTTTTAAGACTCCATTGTACAAAAGTCTCCATGGCTCTCTTTGCCTCCCATTTTTACTGCCAGTAAAGTCACGCTCACACAATGGTCTGTAACTTATTGAAATTTTCCAGACTACACATCCAGGTTCACTATTCCCACTTGAGCTATCAATGTGCTACTTAGGAAATTTACCTGTATTAATTTAGTCTCCAGAGCAGCCAAAAAACTGGTCAATTTTCAAAAGAAAAAGAATTCAATCAACCTAGTCGTATTCCCTTTTCCCTGCTTCCTTGAATATGCATGGCACCTAGATAAATCTCTCCACATAATAAGTTCTCTGGTTTATTTAGAGACAGGGAAAAAGTTCTTGTAACATTCTGATGAGCTGAGACTCAACAAAACTAAAGTTTAATATACTGTCCTTTTAGAGGCGAAAGAAAAATTAAAATAGAAGCCATCACGATTAAAATTACAAAGATTTTCAAGGACTCTCCTGCATTCAAATTACATTCAGCCCAGTTTCCTATACCTTCTACAGCTGAAGCTTTGGACAATGGTGACAAAAAGTATGAATGATCCTTTTATGGCTCAACATATCAGGATTCAACGATGATGCAGGATATTCATAGTAATTCAGGCAGTGTGGACCCAGGCCCCTGCGAAAGATTTCAGAAGTAGGGGTTGAAATTAAGAAAGTTCTCAGCTCACCCTTCAGAAATGTGGAACAGTTTGTGGACAGAACACCTAACTCTTTTAACCTCTCCAAACCATATTCTAACATACAAATTAGTAGAGATTAGATGATGGATTTGAAACTAGGTAGGAAACCAGGTTATACTCAGAGGAACTCAACCCCAACCAATTCCCATTTCTAAAAACATAGATTTAAAACTTTCTCCATGCGGTGAGTAAGCTATAGCATTTTTTAGATGTTAAAGAAAGCGTGACATCAATATGTAAAACTATAATTTATATCAAAATTGTTTCCTAATGATTGTTACATTATGAAATCTCAAATTACTCTATTCATAACTCACTATAATAGGGAAGAATTAGGCAAGCATTTTATATCTATCAACTCTGTGATCTTTTGTCATCTTATTAAAAATCAACATAATTCTGATTATAGGCCAGGTGTCCAGACTGCCTTCTAAATTGATAGCAATATAAGATTTGCACCTCATTCTTTAAAATATTCACATAGTTTATGCAAAAGCATGATTGTTGGCAGGACAATAATTGGCTTAATTAAGGAAAAACAGGGGAAGGAAACAAACATTTATTGACCACCTGCATCATAGTGTATTAGGTGCCTCCACATACATTATCGCATTATAATAATAATAATACATATCTCACATGGTTGTTCTGAAGATTAAAATGGGTCAACATACATGAAAGTGCCCGGGGGAGGCAGAAAAAGGAACTTAAAGTTATAGATCACATACCATGTGCCAGGTGTGTGCTATCACATACATTATTTCTTTAATCTTCACACTTGCCCTCCACACTTGGCGTTGCTCTCCAGATTTTATGCAAAAAGATACTAAGTCTCAGACAAATTTTTAGCTACTTAGGTCACACAGATAGTAGCTGGTCAAGTTAAGAGCGCAGACCTTGAATTGAGTAAATTATACATCTATGATCTTGCCCCTTAAAGTATAGCAAAAGCCTTTTTAACAGAACTTTACCTTAAGCAGGGAGGGGAAGAAAGACATCAATAGCCATTCATTCATTTATTCAACAAATATGCCTTTAGCACATGCTCTGTGCCAGGCATCGAGCTAAATCCTTTCCAAAATTTATCTCAGTAAATCCTTACACCACGCCCAAATAGACAGGTACCTGGATTGCTCTAACTTTACAAGTGAGGAAAGTGGGGCTCAAGAAAATTAAATTGACTGGCTCACCATCATAGAGCTAGGACCTGGCAGAATCTGAATCCAAAATTAAGTTCTTTGTCTTCAAAGCCTATATTCTTTCTGGAATATTATAGTACCTGTAGAAGGCAAATATGCCCCCTGTGTGCGAAGAAAAGTAGTTTGAGTCATCTCAGACACCATTAGACTGTGGTTCCCCAGTCCTAGGACTCTATTACATGGACTGACCTCTGTAATTTAAGAGAGAGAGACAGAGGCAAAGAAAAAGACAAAGAGAGGAACAGAGAGAGAAGTGCTCAATCATACTGGTCACCTTAGAGAAGGAAGGGACCACAAGAAACCATCAGGTCTAGCCATCTGCTTTGTGAAACAGTATTTCTCAAATACCTGCCTATTTTCATACTAAAGCTGTACTGATGCCATCTTTTAAACCTAGGATTTTTCTGTACACATGGTGGGTACTAGACCAAAGTGTGACATACTCCAGGCAAGCCCATCTCTACCACCAGACATAGAATGTCGTGGTCCCCTCTATTAAATGAGGAGCAATGCAGGAAAGACTGCTATAGAATGAATGGACTTGATAGATCTCATAAGAAGATGATTTTCAAGTCATAAAGTTGCCTCTGAAACCAGTGTTCTGTCATCCACCTTAGGAACATCCCTTTTAACCCTACTAATTCATGGGCCAGTAACCATACCTCTGGGTAGGAAAGCCTCAGCCTGCCTGCTTCCTTCCCTAGGGTCAGCGGTCACCCTCATCTCTGGCTGTAACTCCTCCCATAGCCTCCACTCTTGCAACAGTTCTCGTTATTCTGTCCGGCCAAGAGTATGATTTTCTGAGTTAAATCCTGAGCAAACAAACTTGTCTTTCCTTTTACTTATTTAAAGGTAGCTCCCTTGGCTATTCCCCACAAGGCTGTTTTTCCATATCTGCATCAGCGGAACAGAACTGGAAGTCAGAGGCTCTGGGGAGTCCTTGCCAGGTGACCCAAGGACAGCCCTAAGGGATGGTTGGCTCAGAATGAGATTCTGATCTTAATGAGGCCTAGATGGAGGGTCTGAGCTCTGTGGAACCAGTTATAATGCTACACAGGGAAATCTGTGCTGCCACTGAAACTTATGGGCTGCCACCTCCCAGATGCCGGCCCTGGATCACAATGAGGAACAGGACCAAAGAGTAGGAGGCATCCAGGCAAACTCTTCAAACTGCAGGTGCTAGTGCAACAGGTCTACGGAGGGAAACAACTGCAGACCTCACACTCCAGAGGCAGTGTAATGTAACAGGATACACAAAAACTTTGGAGCTGGAAATCTGGGTGACTGAAGACACTTCTGAGTTCCTGTTTCTTTATTTTAAGTAGTGATGAGCTGGATAGAGAGGGACCGAAGTATGAGTCCGGGCGTCACACTTATTGAGTGTATACTTTATCCAGGCATTGTACTCAGTACTTCACAGATACACTCATTTCATCAGCCCCAAATTTCTTCAAGTTATGAATTATTATTGAAATAATAATGTACTGTACAAGAGAGTTCCTAGCTCACAGTACACTTAATAAATGTCAGTTCCCTTCCTTTTCAAGTCTATAAGGAAATGACAAGAATTCCAGTTCTCAGAAAATACATCTACTCAGTGTTCTCTCTGGTGCTTTTAGATTGAAGAGGCTTTGAAGAAAGCATTTTTAGAAGTAATCATAGAATGTCAGAGTGGAAGGGATCTTGGAGATTGTTGAGGTCCAGCTCCTCAGTGGATAGAGCAGGGAGATATTTACTTGTTGGTTCTGCAGCAATGACTACACCAGAACCGAGGTAGCCTCCCTCCCAAGTGTGGGTGCTTCTATGATTCTTAAAGGTTGGCTCGGAAAAAAGCTACTTCTAACCTTGAATTAGCAGCCATGGATGGGATCATTCAGACTCAGGGTGACTGTAGGACCTAGAAGTTGCTTGGAGCTCAAGAGCTGCTGCTTCAGAGGAGTTTCAGGAAATGGCTTTAGAGTGTGGGCAGGAGGGAAGGGAGAGAAACTAGAATCTACAGGGTTCACCACGATGAGGTAGCTAATTTGGAAACTAAGGCAGAAACAAAAGCAGAATTGTGCTCTCGCCGTAGCCCCATCTTTGGAGACTAGGGAATGGCTGAGGGTTCCGCTTTCTCGGTGAGGCCTTGAAGCCCACTGCCCTCTCCCATGGGCTAGTTTGCATTTCCCACCATGAGTCACTCTCAGCCATTGTCTCCCAAGGACCTTTGTCAAAAGGAATATGCTGGCAAGAAGAGTTCTGCTCCTGAAGCTGGAGTTATGCCTAGAAAGTACTCCAGAAATATCTACTGAACGAATTAATCAGTGAATCAAGGCCTGCTTGGGGAGATCCTTCTGTTCTCTCACTGGAACACAGGAGTAGGTCTGAGTTCCTAAAGCAGCCCATAGGCATTCCTGGTTAGTTTTGTTTCTTACCTCATAATCTACAGCTGGAAAATGAGCCTTCTCTGGAGTAGGCAAAGCCTTTCTCCAAACCCAAAAAAGTCCTGTCCCTGCACCTCACCCTGAAATTTTCCAAAAAGAATGGTAAGAGGACCGTCAGTCAGGCAAACATAAAAGAACTGAGACCAGAACTACAATTCCTCAATAATCTAAGGGGAATAGACATGGGGAACAAAGGCCCCTGCTCTGATGACACCGCATCTGCCACTCGCTTAAGGGAGAGGTATGAAATGATTCCAATCATACTTAATCAGAACCCTACGCCTTGTAGAGAAATGGCCCGCTTGGGAGTGGGAACAGTCAGAGGGCTACGTGGGCTGTGGGGATGGGGATGAAGTTGGGGACGAGACACTGATCCTGGGAATTATCTTAAGGTATCAGAGCAAATGCGAGTCTAGTCTATAAATTCCTGAGAATGAACTATTCCTTTTTTTCACAAATTTACCCTACGAAAGAAAGAGTCCATAGACCACCAGAGGCTTAAAAGAATCCCAGAACCCTAAGTACATGTAAACATACAAAAACTGAAATGGTCACAGGGCACACATGCAGATTCAAACACATAACTGCAACAAAAACAACCAGGCCGGCACATACTATCACAGAGATACAAATCCACAAACATGCTTATATAAAACATACAATGACACCCCCCTCCCTACACACACACACACACACACACACACACACACACACACTTTCAGACACAGACTAGTCACAGTTTGGGGACTAAGTGGACAAACAGAATGTTCCCAAAATGGTAGCTTGCTACTACTCCCAACCCTTTCTCTATCTCCCCCAGCATTTAAAGTTTTTCCTAACTTGTTCATTTTTTTTAAAGTTATAAGAACTCCCAATACAGTTTATCACCTATCCTTGGAGGCTGGTATTTGAGAACTTCTAGAGTGTTTACTGAAAGACACTTTTCTCTTGAATAAAGTAAAACTCAGAGATGGAAATAGGAATATACTTCCACAAAGGAGATTTTTCTCTTTAATTGTATTATTAAATGCCAAATCAGCCTCCCTAAATCACACCATCCTGTCCACAGGATATCTCGACCAATCCAAATTTTTCTCAACCGTGTTTCACTTTTGAGTAGACATCTGCCAGATTCTTGCTCTGGTGCTGTTTCTATTGAGGCAACTTCACATCCAGGTTCCCTTATACAGCATTAGATCTGAAACAGATATTAAAAGAAATAACAGAAAACTGAGATCCTAAATCATATGTCTGTGATCACTGTTCCAAGTCACTTTTGGGTCAGAAATTGGGTTGGTAGCAGTTTGACTAATTATGCTTTTGCCAAGAGTGGGAAGGCAGGGAAGTTGTTTGCTTAACCCTCTGCATCACTATAATTACAAACCCCACACCTTTTTGTGGAACTCTTCACAGTTTACTACGTGTTATCATTCTTTTATTCCATTGTTTGTATTGTTCCTTTTTTGCTCCTTGAGACAGCTCTCTGAAATTATTCAAGCAAATTTAATTACTTTACCCATTTTACTAAGGAAGAAACTGAAGTCCTAGGAGATGTGGTGACACACCTAAAATCCACAAAACTATGTAGTGTCAGAGCTGGGTCTTGAACCTAGGTTTTTATGACTCTGCTGCCAATTAAAACTGTACTACTACATTCTTTGCCGCCTACCCCCTTCCACTCCCTACCACAACACACACACACACACACACACACACACACACACACACACACAGAGCGAGGTCCTATTCAAGTTTCACCCTTTCCAGGCAACATCCTGCCCTCTCTTGCTTTTGCCTTCTCTTGCTCACAGCAAACTTAACTATTTTACATCTCCTTACCCTAGACCAACTTTTCTATGCCTAAGTAAACATAATTATCTCAATCCTTAGGATGGCTTAAGTAATTTGCGAAGAGTCACACAACCAATAAATTCTGGAGCCAAGGGACTGCAATTTAGAGCCATTGGACCTCCATTCTTATATTTTTTTTCTCTGAAACATTACACTGCTTTTTGGAGCTAACGTGTTAAACTAATCTGATAAAGGGGTAATACCATGCAAACACCAATCATAAGGAAGTTGAAAAAGCTGTATTTGTTCTTTTATTGCAGTCAATGTGACACAAAAGCAGTTTAATAACTATTTTTCTAACTAAATTATTTTTTTGGGGTGGTGGGGTGCATCTGTGGCATATGGAAGTCCCCAGGCTAGGGGTCGAATGGGAGTTCAGCTGCCAGCCTACACCACAGCCAGAGCAACACAGGATCCAAGCCGCGTCTGTGATCTACACCACAGTTCACAGCAACATCAGATCTTTAACCCACTGAGTGAGGCCAGGATCAAACCCGCATCCTCATCAATACTAGTCAAGTGTGTTACCACTGAGCCACAATGGGAACTTCCTCTAACTAAATTCTATCGTCAGGACATTTTTACGCCTACTGTATACCTGAAGAGATCCTGTAACACGGTTAAGGAACAATACAACACAGTGTAATAAAGCACTGAATGGTACACATTTAAATATCTCTTATAAATTGGAGGCAATAATAGATTAAAAGTAAGTTATAAGGGAGATGACAAGGAAGCAATTAAATTTGTCTGGAGTTATCAAAAAGGAAGTAAATGCTGAACTTAAATAGGAAGGATTTGAGAATTTATAGAGAAGAAAAGAGGGTTTCCCTTACAACAGGAATAGCATAAACAAAGACATAAAAGCAGGATTGAATATTCCATGTATGAGAACAATGAATAGACCACCTTCATTTCTATGTAAGATACAGTTTGGAAAGGAGTTCAAATACTGCATTGTGTGAAACAGCTGGTTGTCCCTAACACGAAGGAAGTTTGCATTCACATACATACTATTTTTCATGTGCTGGTTATTCATGAAAAAGATGAAAGTCCTCCCTGCAATCTTCCTTAGACTGTTCTCTCCTATGAAACAAAAATCTTAAGATACTAGGGGTAGGGAAGAAAATTTCCTCATTTCCATGGCACAGGCAAAGATCTATTGCTTTGAGTGGGGGAGGGTCAAAGTAAAACTTGTCTGCTTCTGAGAAAAGGATAAACCTTTTACCTAGAACTCAGGAAAGAACCCTTTGCCCTTGAAAGACTATAAGCAAATCCGTCTACCTCTGGAACAGGGGTAGGAAGCTTTCTTGGGCCCAGGATCCCACGAACATACCAGGCATAGGGCTGTTACTACTGAGAAAGGGACAAGAAACTCCTACCCAAGACCAAAGACAGATACAAAGCAGACTTTCGTTGCCACTGTAAGAATAGCCAGGAATATTAGGAAACTTCATTTCTGAATCCCAGGTGTACAGGGTCTGCCTGAGATGGATACTGGACCAAGACAACAGAGAACATGCTATGCCCCCATGAGGATCAGAGTACACAGTAACAAGCAAAAGCATTTTTCTGTTGAAGGAGGGGTAAGAACATAGAAAGAACTCCCCTCTGTGGCCCAGGCATGCAAGGGCAACTGAAAGCTGAGGGGGAAACAGAAACACAGAAAAACCCTCTGGCAACACAATTCACACTCTAAGGGCATGGTATTAACAGCTTACCACTACAGGAATTCAAAGCTGGTGGTGCACTGATTATAATGATAGCACAAGTCACAAAGCCTACCCAAATACTGAGTGGACTGACTCAGTTTCACAATTAAATGGCCACATACAAGAAGATGCAGGTTCATATCCAGGCATAACTAGTTACCTTAATTCTCACTATTCCTCTAAACACGATGTCTGACATTAAATGAAAAATTAGGAGACAGAGGCAAAAGCAAGAAAAAATAATCTATTTTCAAGAAATTAAGGAACAAACCAAACCTGATTCAGAGATATGGTAGCTATCGGAATGATTTAAAATAACTATAATTAAAATGATAAATGACCTAGTGGAAAAGATATATGACCTAGTACATATATCAGCAGACAGGGAAATTCAGCACAGCAGTGGAAACTATATGAAAGAGTAAAATGGAAATATTACAAACTTGCTTAAAAAAAGAAACCCACAGTAACAAAGTAACACAGTAATGAGTTTACACAGATGAAGAATGCCTTTGATGGTCTCATTAGCAGATGGATACAACCAAAGAAGGGATTAGTGAACTTGAGGATAGGTCATCACAAATTATCCAGATTATAATGCAAAGAGAGCAAAAAAGTGAAAAAGAAACCAAAGCACCTCAAAATTGTGAGATAATATATAGTTGACTAACACAAATAATTTGAGTCTCAGAAAATAAGGCAGAAAAAAAAAATGGGGAAGGAGAATCATTTGAAAACATAATGACTAAGAATTTTCCAAAAATAATGAAAGACTATAAACTACATATCCAAGAGTCTCAGATGTGGATAAATATGAATACACCACTTCAAGACAGATCATAGTCAAACTTCTGAAAACCAACCACAGAACAAAGATATTGATAGTAAAAAATGCAGTACATTCAGAGGAACAATAATTAAAATCACAGTAGACTTCTCATTAGAAACTATGCAAGCCAGAAAATAACTGGGGGTGGGGGTGGGAGAAGAGTGTTCCCATTATGGATCAGTGGGTTAAGAACCTGACTAGTATACATGAGCATGTGGGTTCAATCCCTGGCCTCGTTCAGTGGGTTAAGGATTTCCACAAGCTGCAACATAGGTCGCAGACGCGGCTCGGATCTGGAGTTGCTGTGGCTGTGGCATAGGCCAGCAGCTGTGGCTCCGACATGACCCCTAGCCTGCGAACTTTCATATTCTTTGAGTGTGGCCCTAAAAAAAAGATAATTGGGTAACATAGTATTGACAGAAATTTATGCCAATCTAGAAATCTGTACTTATCGAAAATACTTTCAATATTGAAGAGAAAATAGAAACTTTCTCAGGCAATCGAAAGCTGAGCTAATTTACTTCTAGTACACATGTGCTACAAGAAATGTTAAAGGAAATTATTTAGGCAGAAAGAGATACCAGATAGAAACTCAGGTCTACAGAAAGAAATGAAGACGGTCAGTAATGATAAAAATAAAAGCAAATATAAAAGGCACTCTTTGGCTATTTCAGTCTCTTTAAAATTAAATAGGCAGTTTCAAGAAAAAATAATAACAACATATTTTGGAGTTTATAATGTCTGTATAAGTAAAATGCATGGCAACAATAGCACAGTAGATATGAGGGAGTAATTGGTAACATTTGATGTAAGGTTCTTATACTACATGTGAGTTGTATAATATTTGAAGTTGGACTCTGACGAAAGATTATTTGTATATACTGTAAACTATAGTGAAATCAATAAACAAAAATTTGAAAAGAGCCTAAATAAGTCAAGAGAGGAGATAAAATGGCATTACAAATATTACTCAAGTGCTTGCTTTGGCAGCATATATGCTAAAATTGGAATGATACAGAAAAGATTAGCATGGCCCCTGCACAGGATGACATGCAAATTTGTGAAGTGTTCCATATTTTTACAGATTTGTGGTTGCCAAGCAGGGAGTGGTGGGAGTTGGATGGACTGGGAGTTTGGGGTTAGTAGAAGCAAACTGTTACATTTAGAATGGACAAGCAATGAGGTCCTACTATATAGCACAGGGAACTATATCCAGTCTCTTGGGATAGAACATGTTGGAAGCTGATATAAGAAAGGGAATATATAGCTATATATCTATATAGATATATATAGATATGGACCACAATGGAATCACCCCTTTCATACATATATATAAAGAACTGGGTCACTTTCCTGTACAGTGGAAATTGTCACAACATTGTAAATCAACTAAACTTTAATTTAAAAAATAGGAGAAAAGCAAATATTTTTAGACCTATTTAAAATAAAACAAATGAACAAAAAAAAAAACAACTTGCATGATATAGGTATAAATGTAACCACACCAACAATTCCATTAAATGTAAATGGCCTGAACGTAGATATAGTCATATTGGATATAAAAGCAAAAGCCAATTATATGCTTTTCA
The DNA here is from genome assembly GCA_004024745.2 of Catagonus wagneri. NCBI lineage: Eukaryota > Metazoa > Chordata > Mammalia > Artiodactyla > Tayassuidae > Catagonus > Catagonus wagneri. The sequence continues at coordinate 35,870,009 of PVHT020000015.1, read as the reverse complement.
CAAGAATCTCACTAGAAATATAAAATCATTAATAGATGAAAAGGAAAATAGAATATAGCATGAAAACTTTAACCAAAAGAAAGCTGGAATGGCTATGCAAATGGATATCAGGCCAAAAATACTTCATAACAATTAATAGTACCTGCAGAGATAAAGAAGGATACATAATGATAAAGAATTCAGTTCAGCAAGAAGACATCATAAGCCTAAATATATGAATACCTGGCAGCAGAACTTCAAAATATATGAAGCAAAAATTGTCAGAGCTGAAAGGAGATAAAGATAAACACATTATTACAGTTGGATACTTCAAATCTTCTCCCTCATTTAACAATAGAACAAGTAGGCAGAAAATAAACAAATATATAGAAGGTCTTTACAATATCATGAACAAACTTGACCTCACCATTACAGAACACTCCACTCAACAACAGAAGAATATACATGGATTTCAGGTGCACACGATGCTTCACAAAACGGCTGATTTTCTGGTGTATAAAAGGAAAACAATAATTAAAATAAAGTTATAGAAAGTATTTTCTGACCAACAGAATTAAAGTAGAAATCAATATTCTGGAAAATATCTAAATATTTGGAAATTGAACAGCATCATTCTAAAGATACCATGGGTCAAAGAAGTTATAAAGGAAATCATAAAATATTTTGAATTTAATGAAAATGAAAATACATCATATCAAAATATGTGGGACAGACATAAAACATGCTCAGAGGGAAATTTATAGCTGTAAAAAATTATATCAGAAAAGACAAGAGCTTTCGAAACAATGATCTAAACTTCCAGATTAAGAAACTATGAAAAAGAACAAATTAAATTCTAAAGACAAAAGAAAAAGAAAATATAGAGAACACAAATCAGTCAGAGAAAACAGCAGAAAAACAACAAAAATCAATAAAACCAATGTCTGGCTCTGATACAAGACTAAAATTTATAAACCTCAAGACAGGTGGATCAAGAAGAAAAGAAAAAAGATACAAATTATCAAGGTTACAAAGGCAGGAGGGACATTACAACAGATCTTATAGAACATCCAAAGCATAATTAGGACTAATTAGAAAAAAATTTTGCCAATAAATTTTATCAGTTAGATACAATGGACAAATTCCTTGAAAGATTGTCCATCGTTCACTCAGGAAAAAAAAATAAACAATGTAAGGAGTATTATTATATCTACTACAGAAATTAATTCATAGTTAGAAATTATCAAACAAACAGAAACAACAACATAAATTATAAATAAACTCTTCCAGAAAATACAAGTATAAGAAACACTGTCAAACATGTATCATTTTTACACCATCATTACTCCATTATCAAAACTGAACAAGGGCCCCACAAGTAAAGAAAAGTACAGGCGAATATCCCACAGCTACATAGATGGAGAAAGTATTAACAATATATCAGTAAACCGAATCCAGCAATGTGTACAAAGAAGAAGGCATCATGACTGTGGTAGGCAGAATAAAGAATCCCCCCCCAACACACACAAAGATATCTATGTCCTAAGTCTCAGAACCTGAAAATGTTGTTATATTGCAAACTCATATGAAGTGTTTGGGTTCCTAATCAGGTGAATGTAAAATAGGGATTTCGTTCTAGATCATTATTGGAAGAGGGAGGCAGAAAGACAGTGTCAGAATGATGCAACATGAGAAAGACTCAACTGTTAGCTTTGAAAACGTAAAAGACTCACAATCTAAGTACTTCTAAAAGCTAGGAAAGGCAAGAAAAAAATTCCACCCCCCTGAGCCCCCAGAAAGTAAAACAGGCCTGCCAACGTCTTCATTTTAGCCCAGAAAAACCTAGGTAAAATTTTTGATCTGCAGAGCTACTACATAGTAAACTTGGTAAGGGAGACAAGATGGCAGAGTAGAAGGACCTTGAGCTCACCTCTGTCTCAAAAACACACCAAAATCACAACTAACTACTGAACAACCATCTGTAAAACATCCTGGAACCTACCAAAAAAAGATATTCTATATCCAAGGACATAAAGAAGAAACCATGATGAGTCAGCAGGAGAGGCCCATTCATGATATAATCAAATCCCATACCACCCAGGTGGATGCTCCACAAACCAGAGAATAGTTATACTGTGGAAGTTCTCCCACAGGAGTGAGCGCTCTGAGCCCTACAATAGTCTCCCTAACCTAGGAGTCTGACATCTAGAGGAGGAGGCCCCAGAGCATTTGGCTTGGAAGCCAGTGAAGCTTTACTGTAGGGGTTCTACAGGACCAGGAGAAATAGAGACCCTGCTATTAGAGGGTGCACACAAGGTCTCACACATCAGGACCCAGAGAAAAAGCAACGATTTCATAGAAGCCTAAGCCAGACTTACCTCCTTGTCTAGGAGGGTCTTCTGGGGAGGGAAGGGGCAGCTATAGGTCTCTCTAGGGTCATAAAAGCTGATGGTGAACATATCTGGGAGTGTTCATCTATGTGAACTCTTGCTGGAGGAAGCTGTCTCACATGAGTCATTAGCACCAAGACCTGGCCCCACCTAACAGCCTGTTGGCTTCAGTGGGATGCCTCAGGCCAAACTACCAACAGGACAGGAACACGGACGCACCCATCAACAGCCAGGCTACCTAATGACTGTTCCTGAACTCACAGCCACTTTTAGTCACACCCTTTGACAAGGCTCTACTCATCAGTGGGCCAAGACCCAGCTCCACCCACCAGTGGGCAGGCATTAGCTCTGCCCCCACCAGGAAGCCTGCACAAGCCTCTAAAAAAACCCTCACCCACCAGGGGGCGGACACCAGAAGCAAGAAAATTGTAATCCTGCGGTCTGCAGAACTGAATCTGCAAACACAGGTGAGAACCAATCCTGAGACCAGCTGGTCCCTGGTCCTTGGGTAATGAGAGGGGAGAGTACTCCTGGGACACCTAGGACATACCCTACAGGTTTTCCAAACTGCAAATACTGATTACTAATAAGGAAATAGACTCAGTAATCGAAAAACTTCCAAGAAAAAAAGCTTAGGACTAAACAGTTTCAGAGAGAATTCTACCAACCATTTAAAGGAGAGTTAATACTTATCCTTACCATCCAAACTATTCCAAAAAATTGAAGAGCAGGGAACCCTTCTAAACATTCTACAAGGCCAGCATTACCTAGATACCAAAACCAGACAATAACACTACAAAAAAAAGAGAAAATTATAGGCCAATAATCCCTGATACAAAATCCACAACAAGCTATTAACCAACTCAATTCAATAATACATTAAAATGATCATATGTCATGATCAGCTGGGACTTATTCCAGAAGTGTAAGGATGGTTTAATATTCAGAAATCAATCAACATGGTACACCGCGTTAGCAAAAGGAAGGATAAAAATCACATACATGATCATGTTAATAGATGAAGAAAAAACCTTTTGACAAAATTCAACGTCCTTTATAATAAAACTCTCAACCAAGTTGATATAAACATAATAAAGGACATTTGTGACAAACCCAAGCTAACATCAGGAACAAAACAAGAACACTCATTCATACCACTTCTATTTAATGCAATATTGGAATTTCTAGCTACAGTAATCAAACAAGAAAAGAAATAAAAGGAAACCAACTTGGAAGAGAAGTAAAATTGTCACTATTTGCAGATGACATGATACTATATACAGAATCTCTGAAAGACTTTACCAAAAAATATAAAAAAACCCTTAAAACTAATAATTAAATTTTGTAAAGTTGCAGGATACAAAAGTAATATACAGAAATCTGTTGCATTTCTATACACTAATACTGGATTATCAGAATCAGAAATTAAGAAAACAGTCCCACTTAAAATCAAATAAAAAAGAATTAAATACCTAGGAATAAACCTGCCTAGGAAGGCAAAAAGACCTGTACTCCAAAAACAATAAGTCACTGATGAAAGAAATTGAAGACAATACAAATAAATGGAAAGATATTACATGTTCATGAATTGAAAGAAGTGATATTATTAAAATGTCAGTACTTCCGAAAGCAATCTACAGATTTAATGCAACGACTAACAAAATATCCATGGCATTATTCACAGAATTAGAACAAATAATCCTAAGATTTGTGTGGAACCACAAAAGACCCTGAACAGCCAAAACAATCATGAGAAGGAAGAACAAAGCTGGAGGTATCATGCTCTCTGACTTTAAACTATATTAGAAATCTATAGTAATCAAGACGGTATGGTAGTCTCTTCCATAAGCGGTGTTAGGAAAACTGAATACATACGTGCAAAAGAATGAAACTAGGGAGTTCCCATCGTGACTCAGTGGAAACTACTCTGACTAGCATCCATGAGGACTCAGGTTCGATCCCTGGCCTCGCTCAGGTTCTGGCACTGCCGTGAGCTGTGCTGCAGGTCGCAGATGCGGCTTGGACTCCACTTTGCTATGGCTGTGGCTGTGGCTGGCAGCTACAGCTCTTATTCCACTCCTAGCCTGGGAACCTCCATATGCCGTAGGTGCGACCCTAAAAAGCAAAAAAAAAAAGAATGAAACTAGAATATTTTCTCACACCATATACAAAAAATATACAAAAATAAACTCAGAATGGATTAAAGACTTATGTAAGCCCTGAAACCATAAAATTCCTGGGAGAAAATCTAGGCAGTATGTTCCTTTACATGAGTCTTAGCAGTTTTCTTTCTGATCTGTGTCCTCAGGCACAGGCAACAAAAGCAAAACTAAACAAATGGACCTAATCAAACTAAAAATCTTTTGCACAGTGAAGGAAATCATCAAAAAAGCAACCTACTGAATGGGAGAAGATATTTGCAAATTATATGTTTGATAAGGGTTCTGTTTTTTTTTTTTTTTTTTGGCTTTTGAGGGCCACACTCACGGCGTATGGAGGTTCCCGAGCTAGGGGTTGAATCAGAGCTGTGGCCACCAGCCTATGCCGCGGCCACAGCAAGGCCAGATGTGAGCTGTGTCTGTGACCTACACCACCACTCAGGGCAATGCCGGATCCCTGGCCTGCTGAGCTAAGCTAGGGATCGAACCTGCTTCCTCATGGATGCTAGTCAGGTTCGTTTCTGCTGAGCCATGACAAGAACTCCTGATAAGACGCTAATAGCCAAAATATACAAAGAACTCATACAACTCAATATTTTTTTAAAAACCCAATTATATTAAAAACAGACAGAGAACCTAAATAGACATTCTTCAAAGACCTACAGGTGGCTAAAGGACACATGAAAAAAATGATCAACACCACTTATCATTAGCGAAATACAAGTCAAAGTCACAATGAGATATTACCTCACCTGTCAGAATGGCTATGGTCAAGAAGACAAGAAATAAAAGGGATGTGTAGAAAAGGAAATTCTAGCACACTTTTGGTGGGAATATAATCTGGTACAATCACTGTGGAAACCAGTATGGAAGTGTCTTATAAAACAACATAAAATGGAAATACCATACCATTTATCAAGCAATTCTGCTCCTAGATATTTATCCAAAGAAAATGAAAACACTAATTTTGGAATGATTGGCCAATGAGGAACTGCTGTATAGCACAGGGAACTCTACCCAATATTCTGTGATAATCTGTATGGGAAAAGAATCTGAAAAAGAATGGATGTGTATATATGCAGAACTGAATCAAACTTGGCTGTAAATCAGAAATTATCACAACATTATAAATCAACTATACTTCAATAAAACTTTTAAAAAGAAGAAAAGATAGATGCACCCTTATGTTCATGGCAGCATTATTTACAAAACCAAGATATGGAAGCAACTTAAGTGCCCATTGACATATGAATGAATAAAGATGTGGTACTTACACACAATAGAATATTACCAAGCTATAAAAAGAATGAAGAAGTCTCATGGTATTTATGTGAAATACCGTCCTTAGGGAAATATTTCAGACAAAGAAAGACAAATACTCTGTTTTCACTTATACATGGAAACCTAAAAAAACAAAACAAATTAACAAATATAACAAAAGAGAAACAGACTCATACAGAGAACAAGAGGAGAGGATTGGGGGGAAGGGTGAAACAGGTGAAGGGATTAAGAGGTACAAACTACCAGTTATAAAATAAATAAGTCACATGGATGTAATATATAGCACAGGGGAATATAATCAGTATTTTATAATAACTTTGTATGGTGTGTAATCTATAAAAATATCAAATCAGTATGTTGTAAACCTGAAACTAATATAAAATTGTAATTCAGCTATGCTTCAATACATAAAAATAAATACATAAAAATAAAATAAAAGGAGAACAATGATTCAAAATGAAAAAAATAGAAACATTTGGTATGCATTTGCTTTATGAATCTAGTTTCGCATTTATCCTGCTGGCTTCAAGCAGCATTCAAGTCAATTGTGATTATGCCAGCCACCACTCAAGGACAAGCTGAAAGCCAAGGTTTTTAGTTCTGTCCATATCTCACCACTCCAACTGGCTCGACTGCATTTTTATCATTGAATCAACTAGTTACTTGGATGACTACAAATATAGCTTTAAGTATGATTTAGTTTCAAACATTGATTTTGATTCCTTGGCTATGTCTTATACATCAACAATGAATAGCTGAAAAAAAATGTTATGTCTCAATGACGTTAACATCCTAAATATCAAATACGAAACTGTCAGTTACCTAATATAACTATTTGAATCAAATTAATTGAGTTAGTCAGTTTGGTCAGGTGATCTTTTTGTCCTCCTTCTTCCATTTTTCCCACTTCCACAGTGGCTTCTTTAGAAAGTTTGTTTCCTAAACAGAAGGTAGAAATTACCAATCGAACAAAAAATGGCAATGTGAGGATTGGTGGGCTTTGGAAGCTGGAATAAAGGTTGCATAATAATGGACTGTACTCAAAATTTATCTGACCCCAGACAAGGCCTAAAAAAAATTCAGAGGCCTCTGCATTCATTCATTCATTTCATCAAGTCGTTGCTCCCTTCTTGCACACAGTGGGTGTGAGTTCCTGCAATAGTGTCCAGATCTGTATAGGGGAGGACAAGGTTAGAGAAGAAACCTTGGCAATATATGGACAAAAATATTTCAAATCCTGATTGGATGCAACTCCCTCGGCTAGGGACTTGGTCTGTATTCAGTATATTTATTCTTTGGCCATTTTCGTGGGCTCAGTATACGGCCAGGGTCTAGAGTATCACTGGTTCAGAGCCTCCAAACAACTGTAGGCTATAATCATCCCCTTCCAAAAGCCAGCACTGGGGAAGGCAATGGACAGAGAATTCTACAGTCATGGCTGTTACTGGACCTATCAAATTATCCACAAGTACAAGTACTCTTCTTTAGTATCATATTTCTGTTTAATCTTATCTCTGGTTGGCAATGTCCTCCTCATCCTCCTCATCTGGCTTAACCAACTTCACAGTATTACGTATCTTTTCCTCAGCAATATCTCTTTCCAGGACATCTGCTACTGCAATAGCAGCAGCCCACATATACTGGCCAATGGCCTGACTTCTACCCTGACTCTCTTCCTGGCCCACTCCTTTCCTCAGATAACAAACAACCCCTCTCTTGACATCATGGAGTGCTTCCACTTGGCTACTACAGCCTAAATCTGAGCTACAGCCATATGTAACACTCTAATTTACTTATTTAGAGAGGAGCTGTGTGGGCCTGGTGGCCAGCTGCTGGGTAAGAATAAACACTTCCAGCTGGAATCCTCATGTCTACTATGTCATCACTCTGCTGTCCTTCCAATGTCTTCAACCATTTTACCTGTAATATCCAGACTGTGCTAAATCTGAACTTCTCTTATACTACTAGCTTAAGTGAATTACTGCTTCTGAACAGCAGTACAATGAGCCAGCTTTGGCCCTTTAGCTTCATTCTCATCTCCTATGGACCTTCTTGACTTGCTCTCTGCTATGTACCTTGTCATCTCAGTCTCTTCCATCTATAGGTCCCATTTGGCTCTGTTGACCATCTTCTATGGCATAGCCATCTCTATGTACCTAAAACCTCATTCACAGGTGTTCTAAGATAAAAGCAAGTTCATTGCTATCTTCTATTGCATCATTACACCTATGTTCCACATCATCATCTGTAGCCTGCAGCAAGAATATGAAGAATGCCTTTAGGAAGGTGGAGGTAACTTAGATTCATGGACCAAGACTTCCTGCATAAGGCTCATTTATATCTGGGGAACAAAGCATCAGATAATTTACTTCTATACCAACAGATAGCTACAGCCCCTGAGCACTGTGCCAAAGACTTTGAGGATTCCAGACATGATTCTAGTTCTTAAGGAAGTTCCAAGCTGGTTGGAAGTAGTGGAGGAGTAAAGGTAAGTGTATAGTAATGATATAAGAACAAAAACATAGGCAAGACATAGGAAGTGCTGCAAAAGATCTCAGTCGAGATCATGGCATCCTGAAGAGAATGAGGAAGAGCCCATATCGCATTGTTTAGGTGGGTTCATGTTACCCTTCATAACAGAGTTGGCAACATCCGCACTGATATTTTCAGTATAAGGAGAGTTTTGATGGGGAAAGATAAAGCAATAAGGAGAGCATCCCAGGCAAAGGTAACAGAAGAAATGAATGCATGGATATGGTGTATTTAAAAAAAGAGAATGATGCAGGAAGACGAGAGACATTCTTTTTGACCGGAGGGAAGGAATATGAGAATGAGTGATGGGAAGGGATGGAGAATTTGGCACTTACACCAAGCAGGAATTGTCATTTGGGAACTCTGGATTCAGATTTTCTGGATTTAAATCCTGGTTCTGCTGCACAGCTGTGTGACCCTAAGCAAGTTTGTGGGCCTCAGTTAATTAACCATAAAATGAGAGAAATTCTGGTATCTATGTCTCATAGAGTTATTTTGAGGATGAAAGAAGTTAAACCATGGGAAGTAGCCGGAACAATGTAAGTACTCATTAAATGTTGGCTCTTATCGTGATCTTTTGTTTTCCCATAACCCAATTGAGTGAAAAGTTCTCCAGGTACTCATCATTTCTGACTTCCTTCCATTTATACTCACAACTGCTTTGGACACATAGTATGAGATCAACCTATATTTGAAGCATAGTTGACTATATGAGTGATTGAGTGAATGAACTAATGAATTAATAATTGAACTGCACTAGGAGTCTTGTATTAGAGTCCCTGATGTAACGTCAAGATTCTTTCATGCAGCATATACCTCTGTTCAATGTATGCTTCCTTTAGATGTGTGCATTTTTATTTGTCTAGACTTTGGAAGCTGGTAAGGGGGTTAAGTGTGTACAGAACTTATAAAGGTAGTCAGGAGTGAGAGAACAGAGCACTGACTGGAAAACAGGACAACTGTGTTTGAACCTTGGCTTTGCTACCATGTGATCGGAGCAAGCCATTCAACTTATGAGCCTCAGTTTTTCATCTCTAAAATGGAAATAATGATACCTTTGTTTCACGGGTCTAGTAATAATCAAAAGAGACAAAGTAGCTAACAGTGCCTAACATTCCAACAGAGGATTCTTCCCAGGTTTCTATGGTAATAAAGTATTAGAAACATGCATGTTGGATTTCCTAAAATTTCACTTATAGTAAAGCAGGGACACTAAGCTCACCAGAAGTAGACAGAGTAAGGACATTCTAGGGAATATCCAGAATGTCGACTTTTGATAACATTGACCACTTTTCAATGCTGCACTCTAACAGAGCTGCCAGCCTGCTAGAGCTCAGAGCTATTCGTGACTCAGCACAATGCCTCCAGGCTCTAATTTTCTCAGTACTTGGCAGGCAATAGGAGATCAATAAATGTTTGTTGAATTGATTTCAGTTACAGATCCACTCTTCCACCACTCATATAATTCTCTCTCTGTCTGTCTCTCCTCGCAGTTTGCCCCCTGCCCCATTCATACATTCATTCATTCAGTAAATCCTCACAGCCTACCTACTGAGTGTCAGGCTAGGTTTTGATAGGCACTACTGTACTAGAAATTGTTTTCTCATTCTATTTCCAGTCTCCATCAGTCATTCTGCCTGGCTGGTTGTTTTTCTCTTTCTCTTGATTTCTTATATTATTTCTGTGATTTTATATCCCCCTTTATCTTCTTCCTGTTTCTCTATCTCCATCTGCCCCAGCCCAGTCACAACTAACCCACTTCAGTGTTGCTCTGGACCCTTATTCCTCCTCTCATTTCAATCTAGTCCCCAGAGACATCTTCATTCCTAGGGAAATTGGCACAGACATCCCAGCAGCGGGTACGCTGGAAAGGAGTTATTTCCTGTACCACAAGAGAGGGGTCCCAGCTGGTTCCATGTTAACTATTTGCAAGCCAGACTAGGCATTTGAGTGACATGGGACCTCTTTGAAGCCCTTATGGAAGGTTACCACTTCAATTTCTAGGATCTCTAGGGAGCTGCCAGGAAGTTCCAGAAAGATCCTTTCTACCCCAATTCCTCATTCATGACCCAGGCATGCCCTATCTGGCTTGCAGCTTCCGATCTGAAGTTCCCTGGTGCTTCTAGGAAGTGCTCAAGCTAATCTATTCATAACCTTACCCAGCAAAAATCTTGTAAGCGCTTGCTTCCCTCAAGATGTTTTTCTATGCAATAACTCATTTAATCCTCAAAAAAAAAAAAAGCCTCATGAGGTATTAATACTGTCTCCATTTATGAATGAGGAAACCTAGGCTTAGAGGGATGATATAACTAGCCCAAGGTCCCAGAGTTACTAACAGATAGAGTAGATTCAGAAAATTTAATCTCCTCCTAAGTATCTCTTCCCTCCAACCCTCACCCATCAGTGGACCCTTACATCGCGAGACTGAGTGAGAAACATACAGTGATTAGTGGCTGAAGAAACACTCTCAGCCTGTATATGGTTCTAGGTCTTGGCATTTACAGCTATCAATATGACATTTCCTCTTGAGTGTCTTCTGAGAATATCAAACTCAAATGTCTCAAACTGAACTTAACATTTCCCTGACTCTTCTTCCCACTTCCCTCTGCTCAAACCATTATCCCCTCCCCTGATAATGCGCCCTGTATTAGTTAAGGACACCATCATCTACCAATCTGTCTGAGCCAGAATTTTGCCCAGGAATCATCCTGTGCCCTTATCTCTCGCTGTCCACCCTCACTCCCATGCCAGATCCTGATGATTTTACTCCCATGATGCCTTGCTAAACTCTGACCCTATTTCTACATCCCCACTGTCAGGACCGTAATTCAAAGCCTCATTACCTCTTCCTCCACTTTTGAAAAAAACACTACTTACCATTTCTTTCAAGTCTCTTTCATTGGTTCTTCCTCTTCAACCCAAACGTTTAATATTGCAGCAACTCAGGGCTCAGTCCATAGACCATGTCTCTACCTACAGATTGTCACTTGTGATATCATCCCATCCCATTATGTTTAATACCTATGTGCTGTCAACTCCCCAAATTTTAGCTTCAGAATGGACCTCTCCCCGAACCTACAGAGAAATATATCCTACTGCCCACAGAATACCTAACCTTGGATGGCTAATAGACATCTTAAACTTGACATACCTTAAACCAAACTCCAGATCTTCCATAAATCCCAAGCCTGTCCCTATTTTAGGTTTCCTCATCTTAGTAAATGATGGCTTTGTTCTTCCTGTTGCTCAGGACTTGTTGATTCCACGACATAACAAACATACTCTCACCACGGGGTCTTGCTGTTTTCAGCATCTGAAATGTTCTTGCACTGGATGTATATTTGACTCACTCCTTCATTTCATCTAGGTCTCTATTCTAATGACACCTTAGAAGAGATGACTTCCCTTATATTCTTATATGAAATAGCATAACCCCCATCACTCTCTACCCCATGTATTCTGCATTTTTCTTTAAAACGCTTATTACTACTGAACAAATTACATATTTATTTGCTTATTTGTTTATGGTCTATCCACGCCCTCTAGAATGAAAGTTCCAAAGCTCCACAAGGACAAGAAATTTGTTCTGCTCACTGCTGTATCCAAAGCACTGAGGGGGGTTCTGGAACATTCGGGTGCTCAATGGATATTTGCTAAATTAACAAATAAATGATATAGATACACAACTTAGTAGTTATATTAGTAAGTAAAACTAAGTATAACTTTGCATTTTTAGGCACCAGTCACTTGCTTACGCTCTTCTCTCTGCATGGAATGCCTATGGAAATTTTATTTCTTCTCTTAAGTTCTAGCCCAAATGTTGTTTCTTCTATAAATCTCCATCCAATGCTCCCCCCACCAGGAAGAAGCAATCGTCCCCTTAAGTACCTTTGTACCGCTCTAACCCTAGCACATAACTCTGCACAGAATTCATCACTTTCTGCCTTAAGTTGGCGTTCTCTATTTACCAGGATGGTCCCAAGACAAAACACTGAACTTCTTAAAGTGTGGTATTCCCTGAAGTGTCTAGGCTAGTGCCTGGAACATTGTTAAATTGAATGGAAGGGGACTGAATGACTATTATCAAAGTAGACAACTCCAATTAAAGATAATTAGCCTTGAGAACGGCAGTGTTACCAGCAACTCAGTTAATGAACTCTAATTGCTCTTCCCAGACATGGACATTAACTGGTATTCAGCTTTGGGCTGTAACATGTATGGATCTCTTCATTGTTAACTTTAGATCTGAGAGTTGAAGCTGCTGCTGCTTGAGCAATGCTAGTGCTTTCTGTGCTCCCTCCTCAGGGCTACAGGCAGAAGCACTAGGGAGCCCAGAGCGGGGGCCGTGCCTTCCCCATTAGACCGGGGGGAGGCTCCCTGCTGTGGAACAATGCCTTTTTCTTCAGCTGGGGGCTACTTAAAGTGAGTGGACAATGCCGTCCTAGTTAAATTGGGAGATCATTAGAGTAAGGAGACCATTGCTTCTCCATCACACTGGGGATACATCAGAGTAGCAACAGTTTCTCCCAGTAAACGAGTCTCCCCAGAATGAAGATCATCTCCTGTTAAAATCTGAAAGCCTCTTACAGTAAAGAAATTATATCTCCTCTATCACAGTTGAAGTTCCGCCATGCAAGGGACTGAACAGTCTCTATGAAACTGGAGAACCGTCTCTTGGTGATCCCAACCAGTCTCATGGCTTTAAATAGCATCTGGATGCCGAAGACTTCTAGATTAGGATCTTATTCCCAAGACCTATCCCCAAGCTCCAGACTCCTATCCATCTGCCTAATCTCTTGATTTGATTACTAAAAGAGCCTCGAATTGATCTCTCTGCTACTCTTCTTGCCACTCACCAATCCATTCTTTCTCAACAGAGCCGCCAGAATAATCTTTTTAAAATATAAGTCAGATCATGCCACTTCTTTGTTCAAAATACTTCTTTGGATCTAAGTATTTTTATTTTTTATTTTGGTAAAATACACATAATGTAAGCTTTAACATTAGTGATTTTTCAGTGCAGTCACAGTGTTGTGAAATCATCAACACGATCTAGTTCTAGAATGTTTTCATTATCCCAAAAGTAAAAAGCATATCCGTTAAGGAATCACTCCCCATTCACTCTCTAATCGGCCTCTGACGACTACTAATCTGCTTTCTGTCTCTATGGATCTGCCTATTTTAAACATTTCATATAAACAGAACAACGCAATATGTGACCTTCTGTATCTGGCTTATTTTACCTCCCATGATATTTTGAAGGTTTGTCCATGTTGTAGCATGTACCCCATTCCTTTTTATGTCCGAGTGATATTCCATTGCATGCATATACCATATTTCGTTTATCTACTCACATGTTGTTGGACTTTTAGGGGTTTTTTTTATACTTTTTGGCTACTGTGAATAAGACTATTATGAATATTCGTACACAAGCACCTGCTTGTATCTCTGTCTTCGATTCTTTTGGTTATGTAGCTAAGAGTAAAACTACTGGGTCATATGATAATTCTATTTTTAACTTGTTGAGGGACCAATAAACTGTTTTCCACAGTGGCTAGGTCTAATTTTCACTCAGAATAAAATTCCATACAATAACCTAAAAATCCCTATGTGATCTGGTCCATCATCTACTAACTCTCTGACCTTATTCACTCTGCTGTTCGTCAAACTCACCAAAAACACACCAACCTCAAGGTCTTTGCACTTGCTGTCTATTCTACGTGGAACACTCTTCCCCAGATATCTCTGTGTGCTGAGACTTCACTTCCTGTAGATTTTTTTATTCAAATGTCACTTTACTTTTCTAGGGGAAATTGCAAACTAGTCCCACTCAGCATTCGCTAATCCCCTTTCCCCCCTCTATGTATGTATGCCTGCAGTTTGCTAGGGTTGCCAAAACAAATACCACTGACTGGGTGGATTAGACAACAGAAACTTAGTTTCTCACACTTCCAGAGGCCATACACCTGAGTGCAAGCAGAGTTGATTTCTTCTGAAGCCTCTCTCCTTGGCTTATAGTTGGCTATCTTCTCCCTATGTTTTTACATGGTCTTTCCTTTCCACATGTCTGTGTTCAAATTTTTTCTTCTTATAAGGACATCAGTCATACTGCATTAGAGCCCACCCTAATGATCCCAGCTTAATTTAATTAACTCTTTGAAGCTCCTATCTCCAAATACAGTCACATTCTGAGGCACTGGGTGTTGGGACTTCAACATATGAATTTGGCAGGGGACACAGTTCTGTTCATAACACCTGCTTTGTATTTTTCCTTAGCACATAGTTCTATAAAACATACAATATAGTTTACTTACATATTAAATGTATTCTTTATTGTCTTCCCCCTTTGCTAAAATGTAAGCCCAATTAAATCAGTCATATCTGGAGTTCCCGTTGTGGCTCAGTGGTTAACGAATCCGACTAGGAACCATGAGGTTGCGGGTTTGATCCCTGGCCTCGCTCAGTGTGTTAAGGATCCGGCGTTGCCGTGAGCTGTAGTGTAGGTTGCAGACACGGCTCGGATCCCACGTTGCTGTGGCTGTGGTGAAGGCTGGCAGCTACAGCTCCTGTTAGACCCCTAGCCTGGGAACCTCCATATGCCGCGGGTGTGGCCCTAGATAAGACAAAAAAAAATCAGTCATATCTATTTTGCTCATCAATATATCCCCAGTGCCTAGGATAGTACCTGGAATATAGGTCACCAATAGATATATACTGGATGAATGGATATTTTCTTACTAGACTTGGAGGTTCCTGACAACTGAAACTCTTTAGAGAATAAAAACTATCTCTCCTTCATCAGCCAGACCTTTCTTCATGGTCAGAAACCACATCTCTTCCTGACTAGGCTGTGATTCTTCTCTCATTAAATACCAAGGGTAGTGTGTTTTGCTTTATATGAAATCATTCATTTCAAGTCCAATGCTAAAAGAAAAAAAATCAATGCTTAGTGAATAAATTCTCTTTAATGTGAGTCATGTTAACAAAACTGTAGATTTATGACCCAACCATCCTACCCTTCTTGCTTTGATATTGGGCTTTTGATGTTAATTTGGTTCATTTATCTCTTACCAATGTACAAATACTGCTGAGCAGAGGAACTTTTTGGTGCAGTAGAAAAAGTATCGAGCAAAAGCTAAATAAAAAATGAGTCCAGGTATTCCCATTTGTCCCTAATTTTTTGTGCAACCTCGGGCAGACGACTTCCCCTATGAGGGACTGTGTTTTCTCAGGTGCAAAATGAGAGAATAAGAAAAAAATATTCTATGTTCCAATCTTACTGAATGCCATCACATTACGCAATTGCTAAAGCCAAAATCCTTATTGTAATCCTGTATTTCTCTCTTTTCCTTCCTTGTATCCAGTCCACCAGTAAGTCCTGTCCTGTTCATTATACCTAAGATACTGCCTTATCTGAGCCTTCAAGAGACCATACCATTTCTCTATTAGGATGGCAACTTATGAGTAATGTGGCACATGGTAGAACCAGTGGATACCCACTGTCATTAATGTGGTGTAATATAATGCAGGACCTCACGTTGGTAAATCAGACTTTCTATGAGAACTCAAACAGTGGAGTTGGCTGACATACTGCAGGTAGGACTGATAAATACTTACTCAGAATACAAGCAAATCTTAGTTATAATAAATCATTGCTCTTTACAGGGCAAGATATAATCAACTTGCCACCAAATGTCTTATTTCAAGGGTCAGTACGATATTGAGGGTTTAGCATTGGCCTCTGGTACTGAAAGATAAAAAAGCCACTCAAGATACCATGTGGTAAAAGCTAAGAAGTCTTGGTAGGAGAGAACCCATGTTGTTGGCCCAGTGTGTAGGCTTTATCTCTGATGTCATGATTACTCCATTCATAGGTGCACTGTGCGAGTGCTGGTATGCCAAACACAGAGGCTGGCTGACACCTACTGCACAAGTCATCCTGTTGACTTGTTTACTGCTTCTTCATTTTCAGTAGATGTTCTCTCATAGGTATTACTGTAAGACATAAAGATCCTCACACTGTGTGCACTCCTATAGGTCCATCCACATGCCTCTCCTTTTCCTTTGATCCTCCAGTCTTGCTTCTTCCAACAGCTTGCCCAACCATTCAAACTATTGACCATTGCCCAGAGGTCCATATATGTGCTTATTTACGTCTTCACCCTAAACGGATGATTTTTTAAAGATTTTTATTTTTTCTATTATAGTTGATTTACACCGTTCTGTCAATTTCTGCTGTACAGAAAAGTGAACAAGTCGTACATATATGTATATGTTCTTTTTCTCACATTATCCTCCATCACGTTCCATCACAAGTGCCTAGATATAGTTCCCTGTTCTATACAGCAGGATCTCATTGCCTATCCATTCCAAATGCAACAGTTTGCATCCAAAGTGAATGATTGATCAGCTCCGTAGACTTGAAGAATTTTTCCTTACTACTATATTTTAGAGTTCCCTCTGAGTGGGACTGTAGCACAGCTGCCATTCATTTTTGACTCACATAAACACAGGAATTATACCCAGGCTTTTCCCTCCTTTGTCAGCCAGTCATAGAGAATGCCTAATGAGGCCATGGATGTGAGATGAAAAAGACCTTATTGCAACAAAAGGGACTGGGCCACTGGTTCATGTAACTTACTCATGCTCTCTGGACATACTCAGATCTAATCCCAAATGCATTATTATACTATGGATTGCTGCTATGACAGCTCAGTCTTATGACCTGATAGGTCTGACAGATCTCAGTTCATGAGATAAGTTCGGGTTGTATAATCAGTTAATGTCCCATAGACAGATACTCATTCGTTCTCTGCTAGGACCAAACAGCATAGCCACAGCTTCTTTCTGAATGGCATATATTTCTCTGTGGCAGATAGTGTGGATATGCTTCAGAACCGTAGGAGTTTGTGCTTCACTTTTACTGTTCAGGTTCTTCAGAGACTCTACATGGCCTGTTCACCTACCACAAACATCTCGAGCACAATGGAACCTGCCAGGTGATGTATCCCAAGGGACAGTGCCACTTGTCCTATAGCCAGACCTTCCTCACTGCCTTTTCTTGCTTTTAGCCCCACTTAAAACTAGAAGATGTCAAAGTCGTGTCACAAATGCATCAAGCCAGTATTCCAAATTATAGCATATGTAGTCTCCAAAATCCAAAGAGACCTACTAAGCACTACGGTACTTTCTAAGTAGTAAGAAATGCATGGAAGGAGATAACATGTCCTTTTCATGGAAGAGGCATGCTGGCACGGCCCAGATAACTTGATCCTTTAAAAATTCACCAATGTGACAAAACTCTGTATCCTTAAGAGTTTTATCTACCACCCTCTGGAATTCATAAGTCCAGAATATTTACCACTTCCTCTTTATCGGAGCCAAATAAATTGATGTTATCAATATAGTGGACAAG
>PVHT020000015.1:35817501-35851253 GCA_004024745.2 Catagonus wagneri | reverse complement strand
AATATAGTGGACAAGCATGAAATCCTATAGAATTTCTAGACTATCAGATTTTCTTGGGAATGTTCTCACAAAGAGCAAGAGAGTTAAAGACCTGAATGAAGACCATTAATATATGCTGCTGCGTATCCAGGTACATTTGAGTAACTTCTCATCCTTCCTTCTGATGAATATTGAAACAGACTCTTTAGCTATGTAAAAGTCACATACCAAATACCAGAGGATATATTGATAATGATCCATTCTAAAGAATACCATATCGATTTAGAAGATTTAATAGGGGCTATTGCTTGCTAAATTTATTAGCTCATCATCATCTGCCAAGATACATCTGAGTTTTCCAGGGTGAATTAAGTGGGATCATGATATGGATTACCACCTTTACAGGTTTCTGTGTGGACACAGCTTTTTAAATCAGTTGAGTAAATACCTAAGAGCATGATTGCTGGATCATACAGTTAGATTTTGTTTAGCTTTGTAAGAAACTGCCAAACTGTCTTCAAAGGGAGCGATATAATTTTTCATTTCCATACGCAAAATATGATAGTTCCTTATATGTGGAGTCTAAAAAGGAAAAACTCAGAACAATTGAGAGTAGTGTAGTAGTTACTAGGGATTGTGAGTGGAGGACATGAGATGTTGCTCAAAGGGTACAGACTCCCAGTAAAGATTAGCAACATGGTGACTATAGCTAATAACCACATACTTGAATGTCGCTAAGAGATTGGATCTTAAACATTCTTACCGTGAAAACAAAATGGTAACTATGTGATGGGATGGAAGTAATAACTAATACTATGATGGTAATCATTTTACAATGTGTAAATGTATCAAATCAGCACAGTGTACACCTTAAACTTACACAATTTTATGTGTCAATTATATCTCAATAAAGCTGGAAAAATAATTTTTTTTTTCTTTTTAGGGCCACACCTGCGGCATATGGAAGTTCCCAGGCTAGGGGTCGAATAAGAGCTGCAGCTGCTGGCCTGCACCACAGCCATAGCAATGTGGGATCCAAGCTGTATCTGTGACCTACACCACAGCTTGCACCAACGGCAGATACTTAATCCACTGAGCCAGGCCAGGGATCGAACCCGAATCCTCATGGATACTAGTCTGGTCCTTAACCTGCTGAGCCACAACCGGAACTCCAATAGATTTTAATAATGGGCATAGGAACTGATAGACATTTTCATGTAGAAAAGAATAGAATAAAAATAGACAACACATAGAAAAGAATATATACAAATGGACAACAGGTAGATGAAAAGGTGCTCAATGTAACAAATCATCAGGGAGATGCAAAGCAAAAACACAGAGATATTGCTCACACCTGTTTGAATGGCTATTATCAAAAAAACAAACAAACAAAAAAAGGAGTTCCTGCCGTGGCTCAGCAGTTAACAAATCTGACTGACTAGCATACATGAGGATGTGGGTTCGATCCCTGGCCTCGCTCAGTGGGTTAAGCTGTGGTGTAGGTCGCAGATGCGGCTTGGATTTTGCATTGCTGTGGTTATGGCGAAGGCCAGCAGTTATGGCTTCTATTCGACACCTAGCCTGGGAACCTCCATATGCCACAGGTGCCGCTTAAAAAGCAAAAAAAAAAAAAAAAGAAAGAAAGAAAGAAAAAGAAAGATAAGTAATAAAAAGTGTTGGCGAGAATGTGGAGAAGAGGAGACCATTGTGCACTGTTGCTTGGAATGTAAACTGATACAGTCTCTATGGAAAACAGTATGGAGGTTCATCAAAAGATTAAAAAAAGAGCTACTATATGACCCAGCAATTCTATTTCTGGGTATTCGGTGGAAGAAAATTAAAACACTAGCTCAAAAAAAAAAAAAGGTCAGAGAAAGAAAAACACTATATGAGATCACTTATGCAGAATCTTAAAAAGCCAAACTTGCGGCAACAGGGAATAGAATAGTGGTTTCAAGGGGCTGGGGTTGGGAGAATTGGGGAGGTGTTGGTCAAAGGGCATACACTTGCAGATAAATGAATAAGTTCTGGGGATTTAATGCATATTATTATGATTATAGTTAACAATACTGTACTATATAATTAAAAGTTGCTAAGAGACTAGATCTTAAATGTTTTCACCACAAAAAAGAAATAATAATTATGTGATGTGATGGACATGTTAACTAATGCAACAGTGGTAATCACACTGTAACATAAGTGTATCAAATCAACACATTATACACCTTAAATATACACAGTGTTACTTCTCAATAAAAAGAAATGTTTATAGATAAATTATTTTTACACATTTATTTATAATATATATTTATCTAATATGATAGATAAACGTGTAAACATTGGTTAAATACACCTATATCTACTTGCTATGCCATCTGAGAAGGCCTGGAAGCAATGACACAATTAACAAGCACGGCTAGGAATTCCCTTCGTGGCTCAGTGGTTAACAAATCCGACTGGGAACCATGAGGTTGCTGGTTCGATACCTGGCCTTGCTCAGTGGGTTAAGGATCTGGCGTTGCCGTGAGCTGTGGTGTAGGTTGCAGACGCGGCTCGGATCCCGTGTTGCTGTGGCTGTGGTGTAGGCCGGCAGCTACAGCTCCGATTAGACCCCTAGCCTGGGAACTTCCATATGCTGCGAGTGCGGCCCTAGGAAAAGGCAAAAAGACAAATAATAAATAAATAAATAAGCAATCACAGCTAGTGCCTAGATCTTGGTTTCTAACAGCATTCTTCAATAAAAGAAACCAGGACTCCTTGAAGAAATGGCTGCTTCTAGCAGTGGAGCCCGAATTATACAAGATTACCTTGGAGTATCCTGTAAGGCCAGAAATAAGAAGTGCTGAAAAATAAAATGGGACTATGTGAAAAGTATACAGGAGTCAAATGAAATAGCTCTCAATAATCTAGGCTGGAGCAATTTGAGAAATAAATAAATAAATAAACAAACAAACAAACAGAATAGTATAAGCTGTAATCCAAGAGCATAAAACTATTGATATAAATAAGTGCTGACATAAATAAAATACTAAATAAACGAGAAGAATAGGTAAATCTCAGGTGCAGAAGAGTTTCAAATAACTTATACAGATGTTCCACCTTTGAGAAGGTGAAGCATGAATCCCCACTCCTTAAGTGTAGGCTTTGCATAGTGACCTTCTTCCAAAAAAAAAAAGGACAGCATGAAAAGAGAAGAAAAATGAGTAACTTTGCAAAGGAGAATTTGACAAACATTACTTCAAGCCAGGTGATCAAGGTTAACATATATTGATAGTATATCTTTGATGTGATGTGATTAGAATGGCACTTAACCTCTGAGGTCTTCCGAAAACATGTTACTTCAGTCTGATCATGAGAAAAAAAAATCAGAAAAAGAAATGAGCTCCATTGTACAAAATACCCAATCAGTAATCCTCAAAACTAGCAAGGTCGTCAAAAATAAAGTCTGAAAAACTATTAAAACCCAGAAGGGCCTAGAGATGTGGCTTCTGAATATAATGTGGCATCCTTACTGGAATATCATGGAACAGAAAAGAAACATTAGGGAAAAACAGGAAATCTGAACAAAGTAGGGACTTTAATAAGAATATATCAACTATCAGTACTAGCTCATTAATTGTAAAACATGTACCACACTAATGTAAAATGTTAATAGCAGAGGAAACTGAGTATGCAATATTGCAAAACTCTGTACTATCTTTACAATCATTCTGTGAACCAAGAATTGTTCTAATATATAAGAACATATGTATGTATGTATGTGTGTATATATATATATAGTCAAAGGGAAATACTCTAAATATATTAAAATGTGATAAAGCTATAACTGTGTTATATATACTTGAAATCATATGTGAGCAAAAAAGGAAGAACAATTGAGTTTGCAGTGGGACAGACGTGTCAGGAAGGATTCTGCCAGTAAGATGGCTTTTGAACTGGATTTATTCCATCCTTCCTTTTTGTACTTGCTGGAGATTCAACAGTGAGCAATACACAGACATGACCCTTGATCTCTTGGGATTTATACTCTAGTCAGGTATGACTCAAATAAACGTAACTTAAAAATTAAAATTGCCTTTGATTATGAGAGAGGAGGGGATGGATGGTGAGGACAAAGGACACATTGCAAAGGCACAGATGTGTAAAAGCACATTATGTGTTTGGGGACACGGAGCCCATAAATTGTGCTCTCATTATAAGCAGAGGTGGGACTTGGGTGAGCTGAGTAAAGCACCTAGGGCACAAAAAATTTAAGGAAGCACTTACTCTTAGGTTCATGCTTAGGCACCTTAGGCACCTCATGCTAGTCTCACCTTTGAGCACAAGGTGGGGACATATTGTCAAGGGCCTTGTATCCTTTACTAGAAAATTGGAGCTTCAGGTTGTAGGTAAAGGCGAATCATAGATTTTTAAGCTAGAATGAGAACTAATCATACCTGTGCTTTAGAAAGATCATTTTACAAACTGTGGGGAAAGGAGTAGGGGAAGTGTATGGCAGGAATCAGATGGCCATTGAGCGGACAACTGCTTTTCTCCATATGTGACACTCATGGCTATTTTGGGGGGCTGAGGGGAAGGGAAGGAGACTGTGCAGAGCAACACATTCAAGAACTTCATGAGGGCAGGGACAGTTACTATTTCATTTTCAATTGTAAACCCCAGTACCTTGGACAGTGCCTGGAGCATAAGACTTGTTTAATAACTATTTGTGAATGGATACATGAATAGGTGGAAAATATAGGTGCAAGATTCTTCAGGATCTTGCAGAGAAGAGATTTTCAGGATAGCAATTTGTTTTACAAGGTAGAGGGGGGGCCCCCCTTTCTTGAGAGGAGAGACTAACACAAAGGTGATGACCCTCTGTTGGGAGAGTTCCACTGTGTAGACAAATGTGATGCCAGTGGTCTTCTTAGGGGGTATAGCAATAATAAGATTGAGGACTGGAATACATCATGGCAAGATATGCATGGCTTTGGATCAATAGTAAGGTGACTTGTAAGGAAGGACCACAGAGAGCAAAATAAGCTCTCCAAGAGTAGTTTTCCATGGATCAGGGAAGTTCCCAAGGTATTAAATTCTTGTGATGTTCACAGAAGCTTAAGAATATATATATATATCTCCAACCTCTGTCTCTCTCTCTCTCTCTGTCTCTCTCTCTCTCTCTGTCTCTCTCTCTCTGTATCTCTCTGTCTCTCTCTTCCCCCCCCGCCCCCCCCCCACGAGAATCAGAGCCCTCTTATGATGGTAGGGAATGCTTTTCCCTGAGGACTATTAATGCCAAGTTTGAAGAAAGGCAATTGGGTAGTGCAGCTCTAAAAGTTTCTCACTC
This sequence comes from Catagonus wagneri, assembly GCA_004024745.2. Lineage (NCBI taxonomy): Eukaryota > Metazoa > Chordata > Mammalia > Artiodactyla > Tayassuidae > Catagonus > Catagonus wagneri. The sequence continues at coordinate 35,845,945 of PVHT020000015.1, read as the reverse complement.
TATCCGGAGGAAAATAATCAAACAGAACTAATGAGCTACAGTGGGACCGACAATTTAAAAAGAATATATTTATGGGAGAAAGAAACAGGATGGATCAGCTGGTATTCCCAACAGATTCACTGTTGTGTAAAGTCACCAAGGATACTCAGATACTGTGGGATAAAACAACACTGCATACACCAAAAGTTAGACTTAGGAGTTGATTCTTGGATGACATAGTCATATCAAGTTGTTAAGTTGTTAAGGTCATTTGAGAGACACTCTCAGCCTTTCAAGATAATTTCAGGGTTGGGAGATCCCATTGCGGCTCAGCAGTAATGAATCTGACCAGTGTCCCTGAGGATGCAGGTTTGATCCCTGGCCTTCCTTAGTGGGTTAAGGATCCGGTGTTCCCGTGAGTTGTGCTGTAGGTCACAGATGTGGCTCAGATCTGGCATTGCTGTGGCTGTGGCTGTGGCTGGCAGCTGCAGCTCCAACCTGACCCCTAGCCTAGGAATTTCCATATACTGCAGGTACGGCCCTAAAAAGCAGAAAAAAAAAAAAAGCCAAAAAAAGGCAAAAGAATGAGAGAGAACTTCAGGGCTAAGCCGAGTCCCCTCCTGCCCTTTATAATTGTCCTACATTAGACAATTAGAGTCAACAAACTGGGTCCATTCAGCAAGCTGTTAACAGATCTGCCATGACAAACAGATTCTCTGGTCAAATAAATATGGAAAATGCTGGGCTATATACAGTTAATCTGTATGCTTCAGTGCTGTATATTTCAAAACTTTAATATAATAAATGGATACTATATCCAAGAAAGAGATGAAGTTTGCAGTTTCCTCAGCTATTTAACCAGAATATCTTATTTTTTAATTTACTTTTATTGGAGTATAGTTGACTTACAATGTTGTGTTAAGTTTCAGATGTACAGCAAAGTGAATCCATCGTACACATAAATATATCCATTCTTTTTTCCTGTGTAGGTTATTATGAACTATTTATTGAGTAGATTTTCCTGCCCAGCATTTCACAGGCCATAATTTGGGAAATGTTCAAAAGCATCATCTCTGGAAGGCTACTGTTAAAATACAAATAAAGTATTGAAATACAAATAGAATACTTGGGGGAAAGGAATACATTTACTATTAGCACCCGCTACTTTCGTATTTGGTGACAACATGTCCTTGGAGGGATAGAGTATCAGAAATATGCATTGTTCTCAGGGAGCTCACAACCTATTGGTGACAGAGAAGAAAGAATGAAATATACAATAAATATTATGGTAAGGAATTACATATACTATAAGATTGTGGTGCCTTGGAGAAGGGTGGTGGCAGTGAAAATGGAAAGAAATTAACAGATCTAAAAAATATTTTAGTGATAAGATCAATAGGACTTAGTGATGTAGAATGAAAAAAAGAATAAAGCAAAAAAATGACCCTAAGGAGTCTGATTTTGCAACTACATGGATGGCGAGGCAACTCACTGTGACAAGAGAGTGGAAAAGAGGAGAGAGTTGTGGGAAGACATGAGTTTAACCTCTGGGAATTCCAGAGGCAGCTATTCTCAGGCTCACCCTACAGGACTGTTATTACTCTCTCTGCTGTGCTGCGTGGCACAATGAACAAGTTCTCATGACAGATGTCACATTAAAGATTCTGTCTAAGTCATTTCTCCTCTTACTTAATTCTATGGTTGCTTAATTGATTAACTGAAATACCAGACATAGCCTACAGCAGTTGGGACTTCACAGACAGAACAGACCTATTCAAGAATAAAGTTGTTTCTGACCAAATGCAGGAGATAATCATATTGATGAATTAAAATTAACATTTATAAAATGTTTAACATTAAAGGAGTAAAAATATGGCAGATTTTATGCAGTTTTTTAAAAATTCTATTTATTCAATTAACCCATGTTTATTATGTGTCCAGTAACTGCCAAGTTCAACTCTGAATTACACAAATACGAACCAGTGAAAGTTCTTAATATTGAATTGTTCAGAATCTTGGGGTAGATGAGTGTCACAGACATATAAAATTAAATGAAATAAAGTTTTAGAGGTTTTGTGGTAGAAGGCCATATTAGACTTAGTAGGGAACAATGATGGAAATATACCATTCTCGTGGAAAATGAGCAAATAACTTGACACAAATTCATTCTTGCAAAACAGAAAAGATGTCTTTCTAAGTGGACAAAATAGCTAGAATACAAGAATGGCACTCTAGGAAAAAGAACATTATTTCAAAGACTTAGATGTTTAATGTGCATCTTGCAGGTAATAACAAGCAATTTAAAGATTTTAGGCAGAGAAGTAATAAGTCAGATTTATGATTTTTGAGTCTAACCCTGGCAAATACATGGAGGGCAAATCAGAGAGAACAAGGCTCTTCCTGAGAGCAAGAAAGCCAATTAAAAGCTTCTGAACTAGTTCAAGCAGGAGATAATAGAGTAGTGTCTGTGGGAATTGAGAGGAGACAAATCAGAGAGATGCCCAAAAAGCAGAATGTAAGAATTTATTGACTTCCTGCATGTGCTATGGACATTAAGAACGGAGTCTAAAATTAATGCTCTTACTTTTTCCTACATGAACAACTTAATTCATAGTACTTCTTTCAGTAAGATGGGAAGATAGGCAGGGAGGAAGTTTGTAATTGAAGATAATGATTTCAGTTTCAACATGAATGTGAAATATCAGACAGATGTGGAAATACTCATTACACATTTAGCTATATGAGCCTGGATTCAGGTGAAAGGTCTAGCTGTAAATATACTTAGGAGCTGACAAGGTGTATGTGGTATCTGATTACAAGGAAGGGAAAAACTTCTGCTTCCTGTTAGGATGGACAAGCACTTTTGTCAAAAAACACTGCAGAAAAAAATATATAAAACATTAACACATACATACAAATGAGCAAGGACAAAGAAAGTATGACCAACATAGTGAAATGTGACATCTTTGTCATGCATAGAACACTCCAACCCAAAAAAAAAAAAAAATGGCAGGATTCACTTTCTTTCAATGTGTATAGGAAGCATTTAACAAAATTGATCACATGTTTTGCAACAGAGAAAGCCTCAACACATTTATAAAGATTTAAATCTTTCAAAGTATCTTCTTGACTTCAGTGGAAGTGACCTAAAAATCAACAACAAAACAACAAATAAAATATAGTATACAGTATATTATTAAATAATCAATGTATCCAAGATGAATCACAAGTAAAAGAAAATATTTCATAGTGAAATAGAATAAATACAATGAATATATCAAATTTGTAATACGCAGCTTTAGCAGACATTAGTGGAATGTGTTTGTGTGTGCGTGTGAGTGTGTGTGTGTGTATTCTCATACTAGAGTAGAGGAAACACTGAAAATCAATTTTTAAGCTTACATTTCAAGAAGTTAGAAAAATAACAGTAACCTTAGAATACTATAAGGAAGAAAATAACAAAGATTAGGTTCTAAATCAATTTAATTTTACACTATATAAAATAGAGAAAAACAAAAAGGGCAAAACTTTTGTTCTTTGGTAAAGCTGAAAAAAACTGATAAATTTCTAGTAAGACTGGCCAAGAAAAAGGGAAAACAGAAACTGCTAACATCAGGAAAAAGCAGGAGTTCCCATCATGGCTCAGCAATAACAAACCCAACTAGTATCCATGAGGACATGGATTCTATCCCTGGCCTTGCTCAGTGGGTTAAGGATTCAGCATTGCCGTGAGCTATGACGTAGGTCACAGAGGTGGCTTGGATCTCGCATTGCTGTGACTGTGGTATGGGCCGGCAGCTGTAGCTCTGATTCGACCCCTAGCCCGGGAACTTCCATATGCTGTGGGTGAAGCCCTAAAAAGACAAAAAAAAAGAAAAGATAAAAGCATATTACAAAAGATCCTAAAGATATTTAAAATTAATGAGGTTACTGTGAACCCATGTATGTAATTAAGTTTAAAATTTAGTGAAAAAATTTGCTTGAAAATATAACTTACCAGAGCTGAAAAAATAAAGCATAGGCAATCTGAACAGTCTAAGACCTATAAAAATTTTACTCCATTATTCAAATTCTTCTCATTAAAAAAAAAACCCCGACCCAGTATTTAAGAAACAAATAGCATTAATTTAACAAAATTCACACACAAAAATTAAGAAAGACATTTCAACTCATTTTTAAGAAACCAGCATAAATTTGATTCCAAAATCTGACCAATACATTGAAAGAAAGGAAAATCACAGACAAAGCTCTCTCATGTATATAGATATTAAAAAAAAAATCCCTACTAAATATTTAACATTTCAAATCCAGCAATAAATAAAACAATAGAATATATCATAATCATGTGATATTCATTCTGGTTATCCAAAGGTGGTTTATCATTCAAAAATCATTCAAAGGTAAAAATGAAGTATTTTAACATTACTAGTAAAAAAAACAACAACAACAAGGATGACTTCTACTATTACTTTTTTTTTTTTTCTTTTTAGGGCCGCACCCACAAGCATATGGAGGTTCCCAGGCTAGGGGTCAAATCGGAGCTGTAGCTGCCGGCCTGCGCCACAGCCACAGCAACGGGGGATCCAAGCTGCGTCTGCGACCTACACCACAGCTCACGGCAACGCCGGATCCTTAACCCACTGAGCAAGGCCAGGGATTGAACTTGCATCCTCGTGGATGCTAGTCAGATTCGTTAACCACTGAGCCATGACAGGAACCCCTAGGATGACTCCTATTATTACTTTTAATCAACTTTGTACTGAAGATCATAACCAGTACAATAAAACAAGGAAAAGAAATTAAAGACATAAGGATCAGAAAAGTTGAAATAAAAGTTTATTTGCACACAAGATTGGATACCTAATGAGCCCAAAGAATTTATGAACGAACTACTAGATTTAAGTGAAGCTAGCAAGTCAGGATACAGAAATCAATTTTATTTATTTCATCAACAAACATTTAAGTTGAAAAGGAAATTTAATGACATTGTAATATAGTTCTGTGTCCACTTAGCTAAGTTCTAGTCTCCAATTTTTCAAATACTCATCTAGAGGTTGTTGTGAATGTATTTTGTAGATACAATAAACACCAATAATCGGTTGACTTGAAGTAAAAGGAGATTATCCTAAATTGGGGTGGTCCTGACTGAGATTGTTGAAAGGGCACAGAGCAGATATTCTCCCTGTGGTTGCAACTTTAGTTGGGGCTGAAGAGTTCCTGTCTGCCTGTCAGTCTACCCAGTAGATTTCAGACTTGCTCCCATATTCACATAAGCTATGCTCTCTTTCTCTCTCTCCGTCCCTACACCCACCGTGTGTGTGTGTGTGTGTGTGTGTGTGTGTGTGTGTGTATTTTTTTCCCCCACTGGTTCCATTTCTCTCATGAAACTTTGACTGATACAGACATTGCTTATAATTGTATAAGAAAACAAATGCCTAGATATAGGGATGACAAATGTGGAAGACCTTTATACTAAAAATTAAAATCACATTTTGAGAAAACTTTTAAAACCATACATAAATGGAGAGATAGACTACATTATGAATCAGAAGACTATCATTAGGATATAAATTCTCCCCTAATTAATATATTGATTCAACACAATCCCAATGAAAATCCCAGAATGTTTTTGGAAAATTAACTAGGTGATCCTGAAATTCATAAGGAAATGCAAGGGGCCAAAATAATCAAGATTTTGTAGAAGATGAGCAAAGAAGAAGTAACTACCAGATAAAAATACCTTAAAAAGACAATAATCAAGAAGCTGTAGTATTGATAAAATGTTAAGCAAATTAATTATTGGAACAAAGTCTAAATTCTAGAATCAGACACATGCATATATAATGATCTGAGAAGAAGACATTGCAGTACTTTGAAGAAATGATGGCATGTTTAATAAATAACCCTGAGTAAAGTGAATACTACTATGCCAACGGAAAAAAAACCTCCTTTGGATAGACTTCCAGAATGGTGGTTTGAGGAGCACAGTGGGCCCTTTCTTGAACAAAACAACCATTTAACTACTGAAAGATGTTTTTTCTTTTTTAGGGCCATAACTGTGGCATATGGATGTTCCCAGGCTAGGGATCGAATCGGAGCTGTAGCTGCTGGCCTACACCACAGCAACGCAGGATCTGAGCCTGGGTCTGTGACCTGCATCACAGGTCACAGCAACGCTGTATCCTTAACCCACTGAGCAAGGCCAGGGATCAAACCTGCATTCTAATGGATGCTAGTCAGATTCATTAACCACTGAGCCACGAGGGGAACTCCCTGAAAGATATTTTTAAAAGCACATTTAAAGCCTCCGGAAATGTCCTAAGGGCCCAAAGCAGAGGGAGAAAAATCTAATAAAGAAAAGCACCTAAATCTTAAGAACTATGAGAGTTTGTGGCATTTCAGCTTTGATATGTTTCTAACCCCACTGCTACCAACTCAGTAAGATGGAAATTCTACTCTAGTCAAAAAGATGAGTTCCCTCTCCACCTAGCTCCCAGTCTAGGACCATAGTTTTATCCTGGGAAGAGTTGACTACCAGTATCACTTATCACTGTATGTGATAAGTGATTCAACTCCATATTGCAGAAATTATATTCTGGACAGTAACAATGGACCACTCTTCCTTTCTCTACCCAGTCCTTACTCATAGGATGGAAGCTCTGTAGACTGTAAGCATGGCAAGCAGAACACACCTGACCCAGCTCTCTAAAGTGTCAGAGGGTACACGCTAAAAGGTTTAAGCTTCTTGCCCAGAACTCTGTTCCTAGACCTAGAAGAAGCATGCTTCTCTGCTTACCCTTTGCTCCCTTGCATTGGCAGGTAAGTTCTTCCTACAGAAAAGAGCAGACATGAGAACAAATAGCTCCGTAGATCCTACTAAGGAGGCTGGTTTTATTTTGAAAAGAGCATGGGCAAGTTCAAGCCCAAGGGCATTATTTGAAACAATACAGATTTTACTAGTGACCAATAAAGAGAAAACCGGTAGCTCCATGATACTTATAACAACAAAAGAACAGGTATACTAGCTAGAAGTTTATCACAGAGAACCAGGCAGGGACAAATCTGAGTCCTTAGGTCCTACAGCAACTGAGGTTAACTCAATTGCTCAATTGGATTTTAATAGATGCCCTTTATTAGACTGAGGAACTTTCCTTCTATTTATCATTTGTTGAGTGTTTTCCTTATGCACAGGTGCTGGATTTTGACAAATGCTTTTTCAGGGACTATTGACCTAGTCATGTGGTTTTATCCATTATTCAATTAATATGCTGCATTAGATGGATTAATTTTTATATTAAACAAACCTAGAATTTTAAAATAAATGCTACTAGGTCATGATGTATAATCCTTTTTTTATGTTACTGGATTCAGTTTGATAGTATTTTTGGTCCATATTCATAAAAACTATTGCTCTGTAATTTTATTTTCTTTTTTATTTATTTATTTTTAAATGATTTTTATTTTTTCCATTATAGTCAGTTTAAAGTGTGTGATTTTATTGTCTTAGATTATCTTTCTCTGGTTTTGGTATCAAGGTAATACTGGCTTCAAATAATTAGTTGGAAGTTTGTCCTCCTATAATACTTTTAAAAAATCATTTATAAGGGATAATATTCAAAATGTCCAGGTTTCAAAAAATTACAAGGCACAAAAATAAACAAGAAATTGTGGAATCCATAGCCTGATTTCTAGTGCAGCTAGACCACTAACTAGTTGCCTGACCTAGAACACATCACTCAGTCTGTCATCTTCAAACTGGAAGTTTAAGTGAATTTTATTTGGCTTGATAGATGTGACCTTAAAAAATTCTGAGGTAAATAAAATTTTAAAGAACTCAATGTAAAAAAAAAGAAAAAAAAAGAAATTGTGGCCTATTCATAAAATGAAATTAAGAAAAGCTGTCTTTGATGAAGCACAGACATGGAAATTTCTATATTAAGATTTTAACTCAAATGTGTTAAGTATGCCACTTTAAACAATGGATTAAAACAGATCAATAAGGGAATGGAGAACTTGAAAAACATTATAAGTCAATTACAGCTAATAGATAGCTATAGAGCACTGTACCCATCAAGAACTGAATACACATTTTTTTAAGTGCACATGGAACATTTTCCAGGATAGACTGTATGTTAGACCACAAAGTCATGCCTAATAAACGTTAAAAGTTTGAAATTGAACAAAGTATCTTCTCTGACAATAACGGAATAAAACTAGTAGTTCCCGTTGTGGCACAGCAGAAACAAATCCAACTAGGAACCATGAGGTTGCCAGTTTGATCCCTGGCCTCGCTCAATGGGTTGAGGATCTGGCGTTGCTGTGAGCTGTGGTATAGGTCACAGATGTAACTTGGCTCTGGTGTTGCTGTGGCTGTGGCGTAGGCCAGCAGCTACAGCTCTGATTAGACCCCTAGCCTGGGAACCTCCATATGCCACAGTTGTGGCCCTAAAAAGACAAAAGACAAAAAAAATGGAATAAAACTAGAAATCAGTAGTAGAAGGAAAACTACAAAATTCACAAATAAGTGGAAAATAACACACTCTTAACCAATGGGACAAAGAGGAAATCAAAAGGAAAATTAGAAAATTTGTATGAAAACACAACATACAAAAACTTATGGTAAGCAGAGTTCAGAGAAAAAGTTATAGCCAACAATGCCCATATTTAAAAAAGAAAGAACTCAATATTTTAGTATTTCACTTCAAGGAACTTGAAAAAGAAATGCAAATTAAGCAAAAGTTGTAAAAAGGAAGACAATAATAAATATTAAAGCAAAAATAAATGAAGTAAAAAATATAAAAATATAGATAGTCAACATGCCAACAGTTCTTTGAAAAGGTCAAAAAATTGACAAAACTTTATCTAGACTAAGGACAAAGAAGACACAAATAAACATAACCAGAAATGAAAGTCATTACTAACCACATTACAGAAATGAAAGGTTATGTATTATTAACAACTATAAACTAACAAATTAGACAACTTAGAGGAAATGGAAAAATTCCTAGAAACATGCAAACTACCAAAAGAGACTCAAGAAGAAATAGAAAATCTGAACAGATATAACGACGGATTGACACCACGGCATTCTTCTAGCGATGAAATGGCCATGAGTCTCTCAGGAATGGCTTATCATTTTCTGATAAAATAGTTCATTTTTAAAAAAACTTGCAGCCTCAAATCTCTGATGGTATTGGGAAAAACACTATACTTTTGTATGTTATCCAGCTTGTTCTTATTCGTATGATGGGGGTGATGATATTTTGTGATTTTCTATATCCTAATCTAAAGAGTAGGATCTACAGAGTGTTTTGTCCTGAAAAGATGTTGGATTTTGTCAAATGTTTTTCTGCATCACTTGAGATGGTATATTTTCCTTCCTTAATTTCTATTAATGTGGTGTATTGCATGACTTGTTTTTCAGATGTTGAACTACCCTTGCATTGCAGATAAATCCCACTTGGTTATGGTATATAATCCTTTTAATATGTGACTGATTCTATTTACTAGTATTTTGTTGGGGAGTTTTCCATCTATAGTCATCAGGATATGGTGCGTAGTTTTATCCTCTTGTGATGCCTTTGTCTGGATTTGGTATCAGGCTAATGTCGGGCTCATAGAATAATTTAGGAACTGTGCCCTACTCTTGTATTTTTTGGAAGAATTTGAGAAGGATTGATACTGACTTTTCCTTAAGTGTTTGGTAGAGTGAAACCTTCTGGTTCTATTTTCTTTTTTTAATTTTAGTGGAGTACAGATGACTTAAAATGTTGTATTCAGCCCCTAGCCTGGGAACCTCCATATGCCGTGGTCACAGCCCTAAAAAAAAAAAAAAAGAATTTAATCGATGTAATATAGCGTATTTACAGAATAAAAGACAAAAACCACACAGTTATCTCAATAGATGAAGAAAAAGCATTTGACAAAATACCACATTCATTCATGACAACACGCAAAAAACCACAAAGAGAAAGGAACTTACTTAAGCTGATATAGGGCATTTATGAAAAATTCCACCTAATGCCATACTTACTGGTGAAAGACTGTAAATTTTCACCCTGAAATCAGGAACGAAACAGGATGTTTGTTCTCACCACATCTACACAACATTGAACTGGAGGTACAAGCTAGGGCAATTAGACAATAAAATGAAATAAAATGCATCCAGGTAGGAAAGTAAAGCATAAAGCTATCTCCATTTTTAGATAACATTATATTATATATAGAAAGTCCTAAGGAATACACACACACACACACACACACACACACACACACACGAACTGTTAAAGCTAATAAATGAGTTACAAAAGAAAAGATGAATATGAAAATATCGGTTGTATTTCTATACATTAATAATGAATCATCTGAAAATGAAATTAAGAAATCAAGTCCACATACAATAGTGCCAAAAAGGAGAAAGTGCATAGGAATAAATCTTAATAAAATCAGTGCAAGACTTTTACATTGTAAACTAGAAAATATTGCTGAAAGAAATACAAGGTCTAAATAAATGGAAAGATGGTCCACATTCATGAACAGGAAGACATAATATTGTTAATATCAATATACAGATACAACACAATCCCCATCAAAATCTCAAAAGTCTTCTTTTCAGAATTTTACAATCTCATCATAAAATTTAAATGGAAATGCAGGCCAAAACAATCTTGACAAAGTAGAACTAAGATGGGCAATTCACAATTCTCATTTTCAAAACATACTATAAAGTCAGAGTAATGAAAAGAATGTAGTTCATGTATAAAGATAGACATACTGATTAATAGAATAAAACTGAGATTCCAAAAATAAATTCTGCATCTATGGTCAATTGATTTTGACAAGGATGCCAATACAAGGTACTGGGCATAGAATAGCCTAAAATGCTGCACAGGTAACAAAATATCTAAATACAAAAGAATGAAATTTGACTCTTACCTCACATCACACATAAAAATTCAAAATGGATCATATACTTAAACATGAGTTAAAACTATAAAATTCTTAGAATAAAATATATGGGTAAGCCTTCATAATTTTTGGTGTTAACTAATGGTTTCCCTAACATGAAACTAAAGCACAAGTGACAAAAGATGACACAGATAAGTTAGACTGTAACAAAACTAAAAACTTTTGTACTGTGAAGTATATAATCAAAAAAATGAACGCCCCCCCCAGAGGATGGGAGAATATACTTAAAATTATTTATATATGTATATTTGTCTTTATTCATTTTAGGGCCACACCCGCAGCATGTGGAGGTTCCCAGACTAGGGGTCTAATCTGAGCTGTAGCCGCCGGCCACAGCCACAGCAATGCGGGATCCGAGCCGTGTCTGCAACCTACACCACAGGTCACGACAACGCCAGATCCTTAACCCACCGAGTGAGGCCAGGGATTGAACCCACATGGTTCCTAGTTGGATTCGTTTCCACTGAGCCACAACGGGAATTCCTAAAATTATATTTTTAATAAAATATCCAATATTTATAAAGAATACTTAATCCCAATATTTAAAAGACAAAATAATATAAAAGTAAGCAAATTTTAAATACACATTTCTTTAAAGAAAATACACAAATGGCAAATAAACACACGAAAAGATTTTCAATATCTTGAATCCTTAAGGAAGTATAAGTCAAAAGCGCAATGAGACACCATTTCACACCTACTTTTTAAAATTATTTTGTTATAATAAAAGAGACAAAAAATAGCAAGAATTGACAAAGATATAAAGAAACTAGAACCCTCATATATTGCTTGTGGAATGGGAAAATGATGCAGCTGCTTTGGAAAACGGCGTGACATTCCCTCAAAGTATTAAATATAGTGTTCCTATTTGACCCCCAAACACCTTATCTAAGTAGCTACCCAAGAGAAATAAAAACATATGCCCGTACAAAAACTTGCACACAAATGTTCATAGTGGACAGCCACGTGTAAAAGAATGAAATTAGAATACTTCCTAACACCATGCACAAAAATAAGCTCAAAATGGATTAAAGACCTAAGTATAAGACCAGATACTATAAAATTATTAGAGGAAAACATAGGCCAAACACTCTCTGACATAAACCACAGCAATATCTTCTCAGATCCTCCTCCTAGAGTAATGACAACAAAAAGAAAAATAAACAAATGGGACTTAATTAAACTTAAAAGTTTCTGCACAGCAAAGGAAACCCTAAAGAAAATACAAAGACAACCCGCAGAATGGGAGAAAATCTTTGCGGGTGAAGGGACTGACAAGGGATTAATCTCCAAAATTTATAAACACCTCCTGCAGCTCAATACCAAAAAAAAAAAAAAAAATCAAAAAATGGACAGAAGATCTAAACAAACAATTCTGCAAAGACATGCAGATGGCCAAAAAAACACATGAAAAGATGTCTAACATCACTAATTATTAGAGAAATGCAAATCAAAACCACTCTGAGGTACCACCTTTCACTGGCCAGAATGGCCATCAGCAGATAGTCTTCAAACAATAAGTTCTGGAGAGGGTATAGAGAAAAGGGAACCCTGCTACACTGTTGGTGGGAATGTAAATTGGTGCAACCATTGTGGAAAACAGTATGGCGATTCCTCAGAAAACTAAAAATAGAATTACCGTTTGAACCAGCAATCCCACTCCTGGGCATCTATCCAGAGAAAACCATGACTCAAAAAGATACATGTACTCCAATGTTCATTGCAGCACTATATACAGTATCCAAGACATGGAAACAACCTAAATGTCCATTGACAGAGGAGTGGACAAAAAAGATGTGGTACATATACACAACGGAATATTACTCAGCTGTTAAAAGGAAAGAAATGATGGCATTTGTAGCAACATGGATGGACCTAGAAATTATCATGTTAAGTAAATCCAGTCAGACAGTGAAACACCAGCATCAAATGCTATCACTTACAGGTGGAATCTAAAAAAAGACACAATGAACTTCTTTGCAGAACAGATACTGACTCACAGACTTTGACAAAATTATGGTTTCCAAATGAGACAGGTTGGAGGGTGGGGGGATGCACTGACGGTTTGGGAAGGAAATGCTATAAAATTTGGTTGTGATGATCATTGTACAACTATAAATGAAATAAAATTCATTGAGTAATAAAAAAGAAAAAATGTTCATAGTTATGTTATTCATAAAAGTAAAAGTGGTACCAACTCAAATGCTAATCAGCAGGTTAATGAGGGGATAAATATAATGTGGTATAGCCATAATATAGAATATTTCTTGCCAGTAAGAATGAATCTAGCATTTACACATAATACAACATAGGTCAACCTTGAAAACACTTTGTGAAGTAAAAAATTCGTCACAAAAGACCATATGTTATGAGTCCTTTTATATAAAATACAATAGGTAAATTTATAGAGATAGAATTTAGATAAGTGATTGCTTAGGGCTGGCTGGGGGTGCTAAGGAGAAGTAGAGAGTGACTGCAATTACATATGGCTTTTCTTTTGGGGGGTGAATGTTCTAAAATTACATACACACTGTGGTATTGGTTGCACAACTTTATCAAAACAGTAGACCATTGTATTCATGCACTAAATGACATGTTTATGTTTTATGGTATGTGGAGCATACCTCAATAATCCACAATAGCCAAGAAGTGGAAACAACCTAAATGCCCATTGAGAGATGAATTAAAATGTGGTACATACATACAATGGAATACTCAGCCATAAAAAGAACAAAATAGTGCCATTTGCAACAACATAGATGCAACCAGAGAGTCTCATACTAAATGAAATAAGTCAGAAAGAGAAAGACAAATACCATATGATGTCACTTATATGTGGAATCTAAAATATGGCACAAATGATCCTACCTACAAAATGGAAACAGATCACAGACATGGAGAACAGACGTGTGGTTGCCAGGTAGGAAGGAGTAGGATGGACTGGGAGTATGGGGTTAGTAGATGCAAACTGTTACATTTGGAATGAATAAGCAATGGGGTCCTACTATATAGCACAGGAAATATGTCTCTGGGGTTAGGACATGATGGAAGATAGTATGAAAAATAAAAAAATGTACTAATATGTATGACTGGATCACTTTGCTATACAACAGAAAATGAAGGAACATTGTAAATCAACCATAATAAAAATTAAAAAATAAAAAATAAAATAAAATATATATAAATTAAAAATTAAAGAAAGGAAAGAAATCTTGGAATGGCAATAATCATATCAGATATGTAAACTTCAAAACAAGCAATATTAACAGGGATAAAAGGGTCATTACATAATTATGAAGGGGTCAGTTCACCAAGTAAACAACAGTAAATGTGTGTGCGCCTAACAACAGAGCTTTAAAATAGAGGGAGCAAATACAGAACTCAGAAAGAAATAAACAAATCGACATTTATAGCTGGAGATTTCAACACTCATTCTATAGTACTTGATAGATCAAGTACAGAGAAATAATATGTATATAAATGAATTGAGTCATGCTATGCAGTCAAAAATCTGTACATAACTATACTTTTGCCCTCTCTATCCATGGTTACAAATCTAAGGATTCAATCAATGGCAGATCATGTAGTGACGTAGTACGTATTTACTGAAAAATTCCAAAAATAACTGGATTACTGTAGTTCAATTATTTGGATATGACACCAAAGTAAACAAGTGGGCTACATCAAACTAAAAAGATTTTGTACAGCAATAGAAACATTTAGTACAGCAATAGAAACAATCATCAAAATGAAAAGGCAACCCACTGAATAGGGGAAAGTATTTCTGAACCATATAGCTGACAAGGAGTTAATATACAAAATATATAAGAATCTCATACAACTGAATAGCAACAACATACCTCACACTACATATAAAATCAGCTCAAAATAAATTTAGACAGAAATAGAAAAACTAAATTTTTTAAAATTTTAGTTTCTTAATATGGTGTATTACATTGATTGGCATACCTAGTCTTTAGAGAAATGCAAATCAAAACCACAATGAGAAAACATTCATAGCACTAGAAAGACTGCAATTAAAAAAAAAGATAGATAATAAAAGTTGTTTAAAAAACATGAAGAAATTGGAAATCTCATGCTTTGCTGGTAGGAACATAAAATGATGCAGTAACTTTAAAAAACTGTTTGACAGTTTCTCAAAAATGTTTAAAAATAGAGTTACTATATGACACAGAAATTCCACTCCAAGGTACATAAATAAAAGAAATGAAAACATATCTCCACAAAAAACTTGCACATGAATTTCATAGCAGCATTATTTATAAAAAGAAAAGCAGAAACAACTCATTCGGCTCTTGACTGATGATTAGATAAATAAAACTATAAAACTTCTTAGAAAAAACATAGCAGAAAATAGGACCAAGGGTGAAAGTTAGGCAAGTGAAGGGCCCAGGGAGCAAAATTCAAGAATGTCCTCACCCTTGGGGACTTTCACAACCTTAAGAGATACTCCTTAAGTTTTGCACCCTAGATCAATCACCTCTTAGGTCTAATACAGACTTTGAGAGAATGCTTAGTGAATCGTGGGTAGACAAATATGTCTTAGAAATGATACCTAGAGTTAGATCCTAAACATTTTTAACATGGTAAACTGAATGTCATTAAAATTAAAGACCTCTGCTCTTCAAAAGACGGAATGAAAAACAAGTCACTGGAGCTCCTCTTGTGGCTCAGCAGAAACAAACCCCACTAGTATCCATGAGGATGTGGGTTCGATCCCTGGCCTCAATCAGTGGGTTAGGGATCCTGCATTGCTGTGAGCTGTGGTGTAGGTCACAGATGCTGCTTGAATCTCACATTGCTCTGGCTGTGGTGTAGGCCGGCAGCTGTAGCTCCAATTTGACCCTTAGCCTGGGAACTACCATATGCCACAGCTGTGGCCCTTAAAAAAAAAGAAAGAAAGAAAAACAAGTCACAAGCTGGAAAAAAAATTATCCAGAATATATTAAAACACCTTTTAACACTTAATCAAAAATTTCAGTTAAAAATAGGAAGACTTACACAGACATATGAAAAGTGCTCAACATCATTACCTGTAGGTAAATAAGAATTAAATAGTGTATATTTATACAATGAAATATTATTTTATGTTTAAAAAGAATGAAGTTCTGATACATGTCGTAACATGGTTAAATCTTGAAAATATTATGGTACATGAAAGAAGCCAGTCACAAAAGACTGCATATTGTATTATTCCGTTTATACAAAATATCCAGAGTAGGGAAGTCTGTAGAAATAGAAAGTAGTTTGGTGATTGCCTAGACTTAGGGGTTAGGGAAGACAGAGACTGACTGCTTATTGGCACATGGTTAGTTTTTGGAGTGATAAAAATATTATTAAATTAGATTATGGCAACGGTTGCCCAACTGTGAAATATACTAACAATATTCAACTGTATGCTCTAAATTATAGATTGCAAATTGTGGAAACTATATCTAAAGAAAGGTTTTTTAAATAACCTGGATATTTCCACTCAGAACAGGATCACATAGCCCTTTTTTCTCCCAAGCTCCTCCCTATCAAGTACAACTCTAAGCACTGGAAATAATTTCAGAGAAAGCCAAAGGAGAATTCTAAAAGATAAAAGAGGAGGTTTGGGAGTGTAGAACTGGAGGAAGAGTGCAGCATCAAGACACCTTGATAAAGGCAGTCCAAGCCTGTTGTTTCCTGAACACCAGCTTAGTTTTAGAAGTAGAAGGTGGCCCACGTAGGCACATTCTTTTTCTGGATCAAATGAAAAATCCCACCTACAACAGGTGAGCCAGGCAGCACTACAAATCATTAACAGATGACAGAAAAATCTCCAAAACACTTATGAACAAACCTTCTAAATAATCCATTGGTCGATGAGAAAGTCTTAAAGGAAATTTTAAAATATACTGACCTGAATGAAAATATTACATATTGAAATTTGTGGTACACTGTTAAAGCACTGAATATTTACATTAAAAAAAGAAAATCAATCATCTAAGTTCCTACCTTAAGAAACTAGAAAAAGAAGATGAAAATATACAAGAATAAAGCAGAAGAGAGGCTGCATTTGGGATGAGGTAAAGCGAATACGGCTGTTGTTTGAACGGAATGATATGGGAGTGCAATATGAATGGGAGAATTACAGAAGGACATGGCCTGGAACTTGCAAAAGGATTGCTGAATGGCCTAAGGGCCCAGCTGAGGTTGGAAATTCTAACTATTAGATGCGCCAGTATTTGGAGGGCTACCACTTTCACGGTGGTCATTATGAGACTGGAGAAATCAGACGTGTGGAGGGACCCAAGGCTGAAAGTAAATAGTACAGACAAGGTATTTCGAGGGCAAGGGGATGAAAATACAGTCAGTTCTAAATTAATATGCCTGAGATCCTGCCTGCATGGGGAAAGAAATGAGACGTCTTGACGCGCTAGATATCTCACCAAGGCCAAACAGAAGATGATGTGGGATCCAGTCCTTGTTAGGAGATTAGAGCCCAAATGGGATACTAAGTCTTTCAGGAGTGAAGTCATGCCCAGTGATACCAAGTGGCTGCAGGTGGCTGAGGTGCAAAATTAAAGGAAAAAAGACTAGTGTGTGCAGGATGGGTCTTCCACGTAGGTATTAGTGGGGTCACCTAGGATGAGAAGAGAACTTGGAGTGGCAAGGAAGCTTGTTGATCGGGTCCTTAGAGGATGGGGAAGGGTGAGGATAATACCCACACCTACTCAGCAGTCTCATCCGCAACTCCTAGGTTAGCATTAGAGGGGAACGCAGGGGAAGGAATAAGGTCCGGAGACAGCCTGGTTTCAGGGAAGGCCAGGAAGTGAAAGGAAAGTTTCGAATCAACCTGCTTGCCTGTTTGTTATCTGGCCTATTTGTTGGTTTTTAAGTTGAGTGGGAAAAGCACAGGTAAACTTTTCCAGGGATACATGATATTATTTTGGCTCCATAAAATCCTGGAATGGCCATCAGAAGGCCTGTTCTGAATCTTAATACAAATCGCTGACCTCAAGTAAGTCCCTTCCAAATATGAGCCCTAGTGCAACCATTCATATAACAGAGACTTAGAATGGAGGCGTTCTACATTTCCACTGTGGATTTTTTTTTTTTTTTTTGTCTTTTTAGGGCCACGCCTGCGGCATATGGAAGTTCCCAGGCTAGTGGCTGAATTGGAGCTGTAGACGCCGCCGACCTACGCCACAGCAACGCAGGACTCAAGCCGCATCTGCGACTTACGCCACGGCTCATGGCAATGCCAGATCCTTAACCCACTGAGTGAGGCCAGGGATCAAACCTGCGCCCTCATGCATACTAGTTGTGCCACCATGGGAACTCCATATCTGTGGATCCTAGATACAACTTCTGGGGTCTGCTTAAGATGTCACAGTTACTGTGTAACAGCTTGTGTGGAGAAAGGACTTATAAGGAAGGAACCTGAGGCTTCTTGTTAATAGTGCAAATCCCATCCAAAAAACTGACTGCAGATATCATAGTCCATCTTTGTGTTAGAGGAAGAGTCCTAAAATGTATAAATCAGTATAATCTAGTGGTTAAACACTCCAACTTTGAATACTGGCTGTCTTCCACAAACCAGATGTATAATTTGGGCAGCTTATTTGACCTCTCTGTGACTCATTTTCCTCAAAAAGAAAATGAGAATGAAGGTAACATATATCTCATAGAGTTGTGAATATTAAATAAAATGATACAAGTAAAGCTTTAGACACATTTCCAAGAACTGAGTATGTGTGAACTATCATTATTGTTGTTGTTGTAAAATAATAAAGATTACAGGAGAGACTCAATATTACCTTTCCACTGTCTGTAAAACTCTACCCAAGGAAATATCTAAAGAGTAGTGTGCAAAAATAGATAATACAAACCATTCCACTTTCTGGGGCCCTGTCCCCGACATGGGAAATTTCCAAGCATCTCATGACGTCTCAAGCGTTCAAGAAAGGTTGGAGGTCCCATCAATCACATTCTTCTCTTACCCTTGGAAATCTTATGTCTCCAGATGTTTCTAGATTTTCATCTTTGACCAATCCAATGGGAATTTCTTAGCTGAGAACACCTAGCGATCTCTCCCTTTACTCTCCTCTTTTCTCCTTTAAGAGGCCCTCCTCCTAAGCTTTATTCCTTTCCCCTAATTCTCCTTCATACCCACTTAAGCATTTATTCTACTTTAACCCTTCCATTCTCTTTACTCAGTTACAGTTACTTTTCTTCCATCTTACTTGCCTTCATCCCACATCACTCTTTATTCCATTTCTCTCCATCCATTTATCCTACGTCAGCCCCTCCCCTCTCTTCCCCATTGCCCCCATTTACCCCACAACATCCCTCTTTATTCCATTTCTCTCCACCCCTTTATCCCATGTCAGCCTCTCTCCTCCATTCCCCATCACCTCCTCCCCTTTACCCAACATCATCCCTCTTTCTTCCATCTCACCCCCTGATTCCATTTCTCTGCATCACCTCTATTCTCTATCACCCCTCTTATCTATGCTCCATCACCCCTCCTTTATTTACTTCACCCCCTTATTCCACTTCTCTCCATCCCTTATCCTATGTCACTCCTCTTCTCTATTCCCAGTCGCTCACTCCTCTCTATTCCCCATCACCCCTCCCCTCTACTCCCCATTGCCCCCTCCCATTTACCCCACATCACCCTGCTTTATTCCACTTCTCTCCATCCCTTTATCCCATGTCAGACCCTCCCCTCTATTCCTCATCACCTCCTCCCCTTTACCCAACATCTCCCCTTTCTTCCATCTCACCCCGATTTCATTTCTCTGCATCACCTCTGTTCATTATCACCCCCTTATCTGTGCCCCATCACACCACTTTATTTGTCTTCAGCTCTTTGTTCCATTTCTTTCCATCCCTTATCCCATGTCACTCTTCCTCTCTATTCCCCATCACCCCACCCCTTCCCTCTATTCCCCCGTCCTGTTACCCCACACCACTCCCTTTGTTCCACCTTGCCTCTGATTCTGTTTCTCTCCACCCCTTTATCGCACGTCACTCCCTCCTCTGTGTTCCCCATCACTTTATCCCCTCAATTCCCTATCACCTCTCCTCTCTATTCCTCATCTCCTGCCTTTATCCTACTTCACATCCCTTAATTTCATTTCTCTCCATCCCTTTATCCCATGTTACCCCCCCGTATTTTCAATCACCCCCTCCCCTTTACCTCACATCAGCCCCCTTTATTCCACCTCACCACCTGATTCCATTTCTATTACCTCTAGTCTCTATCACCCCTCTTCTATATGCCCCATCACCCCCTTTGACTTCAGCCCTTTGTTCCATTTCTCTTCACCCCTTTATCACATATCACCCCCTCTTTATTCCTCATCACTTCTCCCCTCTATTCTTCATCACCTCCTTCCCTTTACCCCACATCATCCCCCTTCATTCCATTTCCCTCCATCCATTTATCCCAAGTCACCCCTCCCCTCTATTCCCCATTGTCCCCTCCCTTTTACCCCACATCAGCCCCCTTTATTCCTCCTCACCACTTGATTCCATTTCTCTCCACCACCTCTAGTCTCTATCACCCCTCTTCTTTATGCCCCATCACCCCCTTTTATTTGACTTCATCCCTTATTCCATTTCTCTCCACCTCTTTATCCCATGTCACCTCTTCTATTTCCCATCAATCTCTCCCTTCCGTTTCCCCATCACCCCCTCCCCTATTCCTCATCATCTCCACCACTTTACCACACATCACTCCCCTTTTTTTCCATTTTTCTCCATCCCAATTCACCACCAAAATTTCAAATTAAAAAAAAATAAAAACAGTAAGCCATGGATATGCTGCTGTCACAATACAGATGTTTATTAATGATTAAATTCCAGAGAAGTTTTAACAATCACAAATCTTCGAGCTCTGCGGTTGTTACCTATTGTGTGATCAATTTCTATCCCTCAATACAATACACCCTTCATTCTATGGATCTTAGCAGTTGTTACCCATCAATAACAGCTATAATTTTGGATGTCATACATAACCCATATCTGTGTGTTACCAGAGCGTGTCCCGCAAATTTGGACCGTCCTGCATAGAGGAACTACAGAGACAATATTTAAGAAAGTTTGTAATTAGGTGACTTTTACTACTTGAATCTATGTGTGCATACCTAACTAGCTGTTTTGCTGACAACAGGATGTGACTACCAGCTGTCTGTAAAACAGATCTAGGCAATAAAATCAAATTTTTCCTCTAACTTTTGAACCCGGAAAGGCTAGTTAGGTGTCCTAGGATTTGGGGGGTAGCTGTTTGATGAGCTATTGGTCCAAATAATTTGGAAAAAATTATCCTGAGGCAGTGGAGTTGCTGCGGGGACACGGCTATGAGTTGGTGTGACATAGTTTAGCATTAATTGTCAGCTGTCAGGAGGCTGACCTAACGTCCTAGCGTACCTCTTGAGGGCCTTTCCAATTGAGCTCTTAGGAGGAGGGGAGGAAAGTCAGGAAAAGCATGCAATCCCCTTTGGGGGAGGGAAAGCACCTCGAGATTTGCGAGCTTCTCTGGGACAGGTGTTTACCACAAATGTCACATCAATTAAAGGAACAGCTGTAGTAGGGGAAAGCCCGGATCAGGGGTAAAAGAGAGAGGCAAGGTAGCACCAGGGAGCCTGAGCATGACACAGAAACATCTCTGCTTTTACCAGCTGAAGGGACCAAGCATCCCCAGTGAAGGGCCTGGCAGTGTGTTCGGAATTCTCAGCCTGACCCGAGCATCAGGTAGAACTCCTTCTCAGCCTCAGTTCTTTACCCTCGAGACGCTTCTTAATGTTTCCTGTGACATCCCAGGTCTACCCCCACCCTTTCCCCCTGTCCGGCACCAGATAGAAGGGAAAACATCTAAGGAAAGAAGTAGCCGATGCCAGTTTTGGCCTCCTTCTCCCGGGGCACACGGAGCAATGGGCGGTCTTGCTCCAGAATGGGGGGGTTACCCGCTCCTTCCTCATCGTCATGGGAACGGGCAGTGCCGGGAGGCACAGCTGGCTCCTCAGAGGAATCTGGAAAATAGTAACAATGTTAACTCCTGATGTTTCTACACTTCATACTTTGCACAGCAGGCAAGGGATTAAGACCTAAATGTTGAGCTTCAAATACAATATGAGGCAAGACGTTAGGGCAGAAATGATTATCCCCATTTGACATGTAAGAAAACCGTAGCCTAGCAGTGAAACAGAGAGCTCTAAATCTAGACCCACTGTGGAAGCTGGGTGTGGGGAGGGGGCAGGAAGGCGGGGCTGTGTTAGAGAACAGAGTGAGACAGATACCCCGTGCTTAGAGCAAATGGGCAATACCACCCGGGAAGTGGGGAAGTGGGTGGCCTCTTAACAACCACCACCACCCTACAACCAGCCGGACTAATTTTACTAAGCAAATGAGTAACAAAGCTGGAGCCGGAAGCTTACAGCACTTCATGGAGTGGAGAAAGCAGATGTCGGTCTTCAATGCCTCTGAGGAGGACCTGTAGTCCAAGACTTGGCCAGGCCGTGACTTGTTTTTAAGGAAGGTGGTATCTACAAGAAATATAACATCTGCATCTTTCTTACGGAACTGGGTGGACTTTGGATTCTGAACTCCTTTAGGGTCAAGACTATTAGGCATTGGGACTGCTTCCACATTCATGGTTTCTTCAAGACTGACGGCTAGGTCTGGCTGAGGGTCTGGAATTGTATTGTGAATGGAGACATCTTCAGGCTCTGGAGCCACGTTGGTGACTTCGTCTTCTTCAAAAGTGTTGGCTGGGTCTTTCTGAGAATCTGGATTTTCGTTGTGAATCTGAGCATCCTCAGGCTCAGGAACCACACTGAGAACTGTGTTTTCTTCAGAGTCTTGGACTCCACTGGCACCAGAGGCTTCTTTGTGCCCTGGAATTTCTTCGGCCTCTGAGGCTTCTTCATTGTTTGAGACTCCACTCACATCTGAGGATTCTTCCTGGTTTTGAATTTCATCTTCAGGGCTCGTTACCACATGGAAAGCCGGGACCTCTTCAGGGCTGGAGTCTTCTTCAGAGCCTGCAATTTCATTGACTTCCAGAGTTTCTTCATAATCTGGAATTTCTTCAGTATCTGAGATTTCTTCATCATTTGGGACTCCATCAAGAGCTGGAACCTCTTCAGGATTGGGGTCTTCTTCAGAGTCTGAGAGTCCATTAACCTCTGGGGATTCTTCATGATTTGGGATTTCAGGACCACCGGGGGCTTCTTCAGGGCTTGGGACGACATGAAAAGCTGGGACTTCGTCAAAATCAAGGTCTTCGTCAGAGCCTGAAATCCCATTGGCCTCTGGGGCTTCTTCATGGTCTGGAACTTCTTCAGCACTTGAGGCTTCATCATTCAGGATTTCTTCAAGGGCTGGGTCCTCTTCAAGATTGGGGTCCTCTTCAGAATCTGGGTTCTCATCATTATCTGAGTCATCTGCCTGGTCTGGGATTTCATCAGTGTCAGGGGCTTCTTCATTGTCTGGGGTTTCATCAGTATCTGAGGCTTCTTCACTGTTCAAGATTACATCAAGATAGGGAACTTCTGCAAGGTCAAGATTTTGGTAATCTTCAAAATCTGGCCCTTCTTCAAGGTCCTGGTTTGGATTTTCTCCAGGGTTTGGGATTTCTTGCATATAGAGGACTCCTTCAGGGTCTGGAACCATATCAAAATATGGTATTTCTTCAAAGTCTGGGATTTCAATGAGCTCTGGAATTTCATCATCAGGGTCTAGAATGTCCTCAAGGGGAGGAAGATCATCAAAATTCAGGTAATCATCATCATCATCATCATCATCATCTTCTTCTTCTTCTTCTTCATCAAGCTCTGGAATGCCTTCGAGATGTGGGCCCTGAATTTCAAGGTCATTTGGAATCTCGAGACCTTGGACTTCACCAAAGAGTAGTCCTTGATTGAGGTATTCAAATACTAGTTCTTCATTGACTGACACATCTTCCTCAGAGGACTCATCTTCCTCAAGGGGCTCATCTTCAGCAAAGACCTGGCCTTCAGGAAGGGCCAGACCTTCACCAAGGGACTGACCTTCAGCAAAGGTCTGACCTCCAGCAGGGAACTGACCTTCATCAAAGGGCTTGCTTTGAGCAAGGACAGCAGCCCGGGCTTCAGCAGAGTTTTCCACTGGATCAGAAAGTAAAGCATCTTCTTCCATCTTTATCCGTGCACTCCTGAGGGGGAATGAATTTGAAAAAGCCAGTCAGTTTGTGTACTCGGTTGACTAACATAAAGATGGCCTAGGGTTGGAAGCCCCCATAGGAGACTCTCCTTCAGGCTAAAAATGAACAAAACTAAGAAAACACTCACTGGATCTTCCTCAAATTCCTGCGTCTGATAAAATCAAGGGCTTCGGGACTGGATTTCCACACACGCTTAGCCACCTGCCTCTGAATATGGGGAGGCACCTGAGGGTAAAATTAGCAAGGTTAGCCTTTATTACACGACACTTTAAAATTTATATTCATCTCTGTCAGGGACCCAGAACTAAAGGCACCATGGCCAGCTAATGAAGGAAGGGTTTCTAGGCTGGAAGACTTGTGACTGCCTGCTTTGGGCACTCTTGGGGATGTATGTACAACTCTTCCTTGCCTTGTGAACAGGAGAGAGGGCTGTGAAACAAGTGCGTCCAAAGCTTCCACCTACCTGGAAGAGGACATCCCAGTTATCAATCATGGCACGGACCACATTGACCGAAGCGACATAGTGGTCAATGCCCAGTCTTGTCTTCCTGGACTCCCGCTTGGCAGACTGCCCCCTCTTGAGGAGGGCAGATCCAAACACCAAAGCCAAATTGGTGGAGGTCATACGATTGCCCGAAACCTAGGTAAAGGATAGCAGAAAGTGATCAGCTCTGAAGTAGTAATGGAAGTTAAACGAATAGAAGGACTCTTTTTGTTCTTGTTTCCCTCTCCCTTTGTCTCACTGTTGCTAGCTCTGTCTTGCTCTCACATACTCTCACGCGTGTCCCCTGCTATAACTCTCGCTACACTTTCCCAGCGTTTTTTACCAGCTGTCCATCCATGCCAATGGAGTCCTCGCAGTTCTCAGTGATCTTATGCAGGGCCTTCAGCAGACGCTCCAGGGTGTCACTGTGGCAAGGTGGCATCAGGTAAACCAGCAATTGCAGGGCAGAAAGCTGATCCTGCGGCTTCAGAGCTAGAGGAAGGAAAACAGGGACCGGCTTAGGGGGCTAGCCTTGGTAGCAGCCTGATACAAAGAGAGATGTGATTCTGGTTAAGAACTGCCAAAGGCTATGAAGAAAGTACCCAGGTGTCTGCTCTTTGCTCACTCTCCAAGTTTTTGAGTTCTGGAGCCCTAAAAGCAAGAAGTGCTCCCATCAAAATCAGACCCCCCACTACATAACCCAGGTTCTCCTTTGCCCGGAGAGGGTGCACACAGCTTCAAGAAGCTCTAGAGAAATTTCCAAACAACAGACTTAGAATGGAATCTGGAGAGGTGTTTCCATCTTCTGATGTTCGTTTTGCCTTTAGGTCCTTGGGGATCTTGCGGCCTGAGCTCTGTCCCAAGACCCCCACAAACCCCGTACTGTTTCCTTTCCTTGCCCAACAAGGGAGAGACTCACTTGCTGTCAGGAGGAAGGACATGTATAGATCGTCTGGCAGCAGAGAGTCCTTCATGTCACAGAAAAACTCCCTGAGGAGTGCGGCCACATCATGCACATTCCGAGTGTCATCCAGCACTACATCCAGCCCTTGATCAAATTCTTCACGGAGCTAGAAAAAGGGAGAGAATACATCTGCCCTGGCTGCTCTGCCCACCGCGGGCTCCCTCCTGGCCACTCCCTCAGTACGTCTCAGGCTCCAGTGGAGGTGGCTGCCACTTGGTATGCCTAGCGGGCTAGAAAGAAGACCTTGCTCCCCACGCCAGCCAGGCCTGACATTCTTTTCAGGTCTGTGGGGAAGCACCGCCCCCACCTGCTGTTTCTCATTCAAGGAACAAAAGTGGAAAGTAGTTGACTTACCTTGCGTACTCTCGCCTCAGAATATTCCAGAGTGAAAATCCCCACCGTGCTTAAGCCTGAAAGAAAAGATGCTAAGTATCTCTGCTCTTTCCGGCCACATAGCATTTCCCTTCCCCTACCCCCCACCCCTTGCAGCCCGGGGCCTAAACTGCAGCAGAGAAATGTTCCAAGCTCTTCACCCTTTGACCTCTCTCCTCTCCTTATCCTTTGAACACAATTCTTTCCCCTTCGTTGCCTCCTACCTTGACTTAACCATCATTTTCGGCCCCTCACCGTGTTTCTCGATGAAGCTGCAGCAAGCCTCCACAACCTGGGGGATTTGCTTAGCAATCGGATTGAGGCTCATCTTCCTTTTGGATCCCAGAAGTCGCTGGCCAATTGGTAAGGAAATCTTGGAAAGCTGCAGGGTCTGCAACAGCAGGGCCCCATCCTCCAGTTCGGCCAGGCTATCCACAGACACTGCACCCTTGGAGAAAACCAGACTATCTGAAAATGGGGGAGCAAGGGGTGGCCTTGGACCTTCCTGAGGATTGCGTCACATTCACAACAGCAGACATTCTCTTTGTGGCAAGCCAATTACACCCTTCCAACAAGTTCTCTTCAGCTCCCCTCCCCTCTGAGGACACAGGCCTTGACCCTGCCGCCCCTGCCTGAAACCTGGAGGGTTTAACTCACTCGACGCCCACGACGAGTGAACTCGCGGGGCAGGGAGGGTTCATCCCGTCTGCGACTGAAAAAGCGCCTGATGCGGCCAAACATCCTTTGCACCACGTTTCCCCGACGACGGCCCCCAGCCCGACCGGCGCTGGCTTCTTCAATCTGCATCGCGGCTCTCAGTTCAAGTTGCTTTCGGCGGGTCAGCTCATTCACCAGCACCTCTTCCAGACGAATGCCAAACGTCTTGAGAGATACGGCTGGGGAGCCAGGGAGAGAAAGAATGAGAAACGGCAATGCTCCGCAGCTCTTAAATCAGGAGGAATTGCAGGGGCCGTAGCACTTGTCTAAGCAACCGCCCCCAGCCAACCCGACCCCGCCAGACCCGCAGCGCCCCTCCCTGGGGAGGGAGCCAACTAGACCTTGCAGTGGTCTGGCTGAAAGACTCGGCTCCACTCAACTACCCCGACGGGGTCCCTGCCTTAAGTCCTGCCCAGGGGGTGACCACCTTGAAGCAATGGAGGCAATTTCTTCTGGGCGACCTGTCTAGGGTGGATCCACTAAGAAGGCTTTAGGAAGATCTGATGGGACCGCCCCGCACTCCTGCCACTAGTGCGCCATTTCCTGAAACCATTCCCTGCAGAGTTTCTGGAAAGCGGGGTGGGGGCTGGGGGGAGGCGGTCAGTGCCCCCAAGGGCTGTGGGCTCCTCCCTGTCTCCAGGGGCCAGGGACGCCAGACAGGAGGGGTGCAGCATTCCATTTCTTTACTAAGGAAAGTACGAGAACCCCTCACCCCTCTCTTCTCCTCTCAGAATCAGAAACCACTTCTCCAAGGTGTTTGGACGGTCAATAGGTAGAGCTATGGGAAGAGAAAAAGAAAACACACGCACTCTCACACACAGAGGATTTGATAAGTGACTAAAACGTCGCAACGCATTGATCTACAGGGATTCGGAGGGAGGGCCAAACAGCTCGGTCCAGCCCCCGAAAAGTGTTTTGCTTTCACTCAGCCTCAGTTTCCCGGTGTGAAAACGGGACCAGTCCCATCTGCCACATAGGAGACTCAAGGATTTAACCAAACCAGATCCTCTAAGGCGCCGCGTGCGCAGCGCGCACCTTGTTACGCACCAGCAGTAGCACATCACGACGCTTAAAGGAGAAATTCCGGGGCTCCGAGGCTGCGGGACAGCGCAACAGGCGAGGGGAGGGGCTCTGCGTGCGGCAGCTGCGCCGCGAGTAAGGGTCGCTAAGTTACTGCGGGCGCGCTCGCTCCCGGGATGCCGTCGGCTCCCCGCGCTGCGGCGGCGGGAGAAGCGGCGACCCTGGCTGTCCCCGCACTGCGACCCTCGCAGCGGCGGCTGCCCGCCGGGTCTCCAGGCCTTTGGCTGCGCCCCTTTTAGGCTGTGCCTGCTGCGCGCGCCAAGCGGACCTGCCGCCCCCTGCACTTTCCACCACTGCGGCAGCGCCCCTCGGCTCGCGCGCCCCCTCCCTCCTCCCCTCGGCGCCCGCCCCGCAGAGACCGCTGGTGCGCTCGCCCCGCGTCCCGAGCTGGGTCCCGCTCGCTCCGCTGCGGCCAGCAGAGGTGGGCCGCGCTCCCAGCGCACCTGTCGCCGCCGCTCCCCGCACCCGCACCTCCCTCCCGCTACACGCCTGGATTGGCGCGTGTCTCTCTCTGTCTCGGTATCTCTCTTTACTCTCAACCGCGCTGTCTCTGTCCCAGTCCTAAGTGTCCCTCTGCACCTCCACCTCGTTCCGATTCGTTCTAGCACCGAACCTGGTGCATCTGTCTCTTTACCTGTCCTCTGTCCACCTGTCTGTCCCTGATATCCGCGGGTCTTCCTGGCCC
>PVHT020000015.1:35792375-35817401 GCA_004024745.2 Catagonus wagneri | reverse complement strand
AAAAAAAAAAGAAGAAAAAGATTTTTAAAAAAGTCTACCCTACTAACAATTTTAAAATGCACATTAGGATAAGAATAATGTAATATCTTTCCATCAATTATTTAGAACATTGATGGAGTTTATTTTTATTTTTTAATGATAATGCTTGATGCTGTCCAGTTTGGGTAAAATGGGCACATTCATTTAGGTGAAGAGCCCTGTAAATTTTGTACAACTCTTCTAGAAAGTAAACTGGACACATGAGTCTGAAGCCAAAAGTCATCCCCAGGCCCTTTGACCCAGTAATTCCCCTTCTAGGAATCTATTCTAATGAAATTTTCCTACAGACAGGAAAAACCACATGTACATGAGCCAAAACAGTAAAAACTTAAGGGAAAAAAAGCTAGTCCAGCAACAAGAGTAGTTATATAAATTATGGAATAGCCACAGCATGGACAATTATGCAATCATTAAAGTGATGTTTACAAGGAGTTTTTAAACAACGAATACAAAACACAGAATTGTATTAGTTATGATTACAACTATGTGAAGGAAAACATGCATAAAAATAAAAGACTAAAATAAATGCACCCGATCACTAACAATAGCTGTATTAAGTGATGATATTTGTTTGCCTTTTCCTTTTTATCTATTTACCAAAAATTGTGCAACTTGATTATTTTTCCTGGAAAAAAAAAAAGCCCATCAGTTTGTAGCAAAACAAACAAACATCATTTCCAGGCCATTTCTAATGAGACTCCTTATACAGGAATGGTAGAGTGAAGTTTCTTAGTGCATTGGCAAACCCGTTTTATAGCCCCCTTCTCCATGGTGCCCACCGTCTCATACTTCTCCCAGGCTGCACAAGATCCCCTAGAAGGGATCTCCCTGGACCCCACACAGCATCCTTTCCTGCACATCTTCACCTTTATTATTATTTGTTCTTTTATGCATGCATTAAAAAGAAAAGGAAAGGAAACTGTATGAATTGTCCACTTTGTGGCAGGCACAGAAGATTCAAATATGAGCAAAACAAGAATACTCTTTTCATAAAGGATTTCACAGTGCAAGTGTAGGAGATA
Organism: Catagonus wagneri; assembly: GCA_004024745.2. Taxonomy (NCBI): domain Eukaryota; kingdom Metazoa; phylum Chordata; class Mammalia; order Artiodactyla; family Tayassuidae; genus Catagonus; species Catagonus wagneri. Next base: position 35,816,340 of record PVHT020000015.1, on the reverse strand, counting down.
CATAGGTTAGCAACAATTTACAAAACCTCGTGATAAGTCAATCGGCCAAGATATAAACAAACTACTGTGAAAGCAGAAAGGAGGAAACATCCAAATCTGCCTGGAGACAGGGAGGGGGGAGCGTCCAGAAAGAGAGAACAGGTTGTGCACAGGCAAGGAGAAGGGAGAGAGGTTGCTATATTCTTAGGGCTGTATAAAGGGGATGGAAGGACATAAATCTGGATAGGCAGGAATGAGATCATGAAGCCATGTTAAGGATTTGGACTTTCTCAGGAAGGCAACAGGGAACTACTGCAAGGTTTTAAGTGGGACATGACAGAGTCAGAGCTGTAGCTTGGAAAAATCACAGAGCAGTGAGAAGCCTGGTTTGGGCAGAAAGCTTGAAGTATGTACCTCATCCAAGAGGCACGAGATGCTGACACTGTCAGTGGGGCTGCAGCAGGGGATGGATTTTATGGGTAGATTTGACAGGACTGTGAGAATTTTTTCATTATAATGGAAACAATAGCTCCAAAGTTTATGGCTTGGGTGAGTGAGTGGATGCTTGTTCCGGACAGATAAGATAATTTGGGACACAGGGAACCAAACCTTTTGATAAGAAGGGAAGTGGTCACATGCTACTTTTCTGAGCTTCCCTTCCCCTTGGAGTTTTATGAAATAGTCTATATGTTATTTGGGGGGGGGAGTTAAACTCCTAAGATCAGGTAATGTGACTTTGACAGAGAAAAGGTAGGTAAGACTGTATCATTCAATAATCTATATAAATGATCTCTGTCCAAAAAAAATCCCTCACTTTTGTTTCCAAAATCCTCCTTTGTCCACTTTCCTTAATGGCCAGTCACACACATCAGAAATAAACACTTGCCAGGTAACTGAAATTCAATATAAAATAGCATGAGGAATATTTCTATGCCTTTTCAGCTGAACTAAGAGGAAAATTCTTAGCACAGATCTTTTCTTTAAAGTTCCTTCAACTGCAAAGCAATATCCCCTGGACCCAAACTGAATGCCTAAGCCCAATCACCAAACTGCAGCCACAAAATGACCATTTTAACCAAAGGTACATGCACAGAACCTAGCCACAGTCCCAAACTAAGCAGCTAATAACCCCTCATTCACAATGGCAGGTCAAAAACCTATTAGCCAAGTGTCTCATTCTGACACACACAGCCTAGCTCCGGCTGAATTTCTTACATGGCTTCCCCTTTCCCTTTACCCCGATTTGTGTACCTGTTTTGGAGTTGTAGCTATTTCTTCTTGTCAAGGGTTTCAAGATCTGGTCATCCAAAGAGAAGAGCTGCTTCTTTCCCAAAAAAACCAAGATGAAACTCAATCGTTCTTCCCCTCAAAAGATAAGGTGAGAACAAACAAGAGAACCTCAAAACAACGCCAGCCAAATGAGAGAGAGTGAAGCCTTTGAGAGATGAGTCAGCCTAGATGCTTACAATTCCAAAGGAAATCAAAGGCCTTAGAATAAACCGTTTGTCATTGCCTCCTGCTCAAAGATACAGAGCGAAACTTAAGAGCAATCATATGCCACAATTCTGCCAGCAAAATTGACACTGTCTCATTTTCCTTCAACCCTCTCAAGGCACCAGTAGAAAACTGGACAGAAGCAGGATTAGGAAGGCCCGTTTGTCCAGACAAGAAACAGACGGGCAGGTTGGGGGGGGGGGCAGGGGACAGTAATTAGGCTTCAACACCATGAGAGGCACACAACAGATACTTGAGATTTGAACACTTGTCCTAGGGTCTCACTCCCCAAGTTGATCCCAAAAGGAGGATCCTCACAGAGAACGAGGTGCCAAGAGACCTCTCTTGCTCCAAAGTATCTTCCCCTCCCCTCTTCAGCATGCCCTGGTGCTGGCCTAAAGGGACCAAGACTTCAAAAAAGTACTCAAGAAGGGAGAGGGAAGTAAGCCCTTTTAGTTTCAGCCTAGAATTCAAGACATTTGCAAAAACAGTATCCTTAGACACATATCTGTAAAGGTCCCTGGAGGTGGAGCTAAATAGAACTGAGTTCAAAACCAAGCTTTGTGATTTCCTAGCTGTGTGACCTTAGGAAAATTTGTTGAATTCTCTGAGCCTCAGTGGCTTCCTCTATAAAATGGGGAAATGATGCACTACCCATTTCAGGAATCGTGTAAGAATTAAATGAATACTGTATGTGTGATATTTAGCATCAGTTTGTAATAAACACATTGATATCAAAGGTTCTTTGCAGAGGGCCTGGCTTTACCAGAAAATAACAGTTTTCAAAAGTAATTACATAAAATTAGAATTTATATCAATGCATCTGACTTAGTTCAATCTCCACTAAATTTGAATTAAATTAAAACAGGTAAAAAGAGCTTGGGAGACTGTTGGGAATAGATCCTTCTTCAATCTCCAATGGCATCAGAGTCAAGTATAAAAAAATCATTTTGCAAAATTTAGAAAATCTAACTGCACAGGTCAATTTTTCAAATGCTATTATTCAGATTAGTAAAATAAGTCTCAAAATTTACTTAATTTTTAAACCATCCAATCTTACATTGTCACTACCAAAAAAACCATATGATTTCATTTGGATCAGTAAAGGGTATTAGCAGATACCAAGGGAGAGAATTTGAACAAAGAGCACAGGCACACCCAGATCAAATCCCCAGCAATACAAAGAGGGGAAACACACATGAGTGACATCAGGCTAGTTCCTTGTGTCTTCCTGAAATGCGTGACACAGATAGAGAAACAAATTAACATCAAAAAGGTCACCCCAATTCGACACTGTGAGGACAGAACTGTTTCAGCTAGGCATAAATCCATAGCCTTTCACAATTTAGAGGACTAATTTACTCCATTGCCTCCATCAAATAGTTAGGGATGGTGCAGTGTTCACTGGTAAACACCTCTGAGAAAAAAAATCAGGACTGCACCGATACCATCGATAGAATCCTTAAAAATTAGGCACTTTGTGGCACCATCAGAATTTTGCTTCTAGCCACCGAGAGATCTTTGGACTTCGAGAAACTGATAATGTGCAGGGCTGAGTGCCCAGAAGGCATTGCGTCTACGGTATTCAAATGTCTACAAGCAGTGACAATAGATAAAGACACCCCCATTAATATATCACACCATGGGAAAAAGATACAGGTCTCTAGATGAGAACATTCGGGCACCAATTTGGTCTGCTGGCACATTACCACATTCATCCTTGAGCATTAATGAGTTAGCCTTTAAGTTGTTAGTCCATAACCTCCATTTCAGCGAAGGCTGCAGTCGTGATGAGCAAAAATGACTCATTTTACCCTATGTGGTATAATGCCCCAAGATAATTAAATTTGGGGACAGCGTTCTTCAATATGTGGAGTCAGCCCATCATGCCATAGCAGAAGCTCATAAACCTAAAGGTTGTGCTGTTAAAATACATTCAGAAAAGCTCTGGAATGAAAAAAATTTTTTTTCCCAGAACTTCTTAGAATATTATAATGGCTAAGATATAGAAGGGACCTTAGCCATCACCTAGACCAAAGCTTCCATTCTACAATTCAAAACACTGAGGCCCAAAGAGAGACGGGAGTTTGCCCGAGGCCACACAACAATTTGACAGCAGAATCTAGACGAGAAGCCAGTTCTGAGTCCTAGGGCTCTTTCCACTGCCCTATCCACCTTTGCTCTTACTAGCTACAAAATCATGCATAGCTAAATAATTAAATCAAAAGAGTGGACACATAATCAAAGCCTGATTCGATAAGCCAAGGGAGGTCATACCCGAAAGCAGACAGCTACCACAAATTACAACCTCTTTGGAAAATAAGTACAGTCATCATTCTATAGAACGCGGGACGCCCTTTTAAAATTTTTATTGACTAAAGAAACAACTCAAGCTCAGGATGGTGAAAGGCAATCTTTATTCTATAAACATCCTAAAGAACAGTGTAAACAAGGTGATGTGACATCAAATACAAGATATAGATATTCTCACTGTGATCGGCAGTATGTGTCAGAATACATAACAGTGTTGCCATCACAAGCTGTGTCACCCTTTATCTTTTTTTCCCTTTTGGTTGCTGCTTCTATTACGTTGTGACGAAAAAAAGTAAAAATAAATAAATAAATAAATAAGATGTTCCGTCAGTAGGTTAAATTTTTTTCTAAGTTTTCCTGTGCTTTTCATTTTCTCAAAAGCTTCCCATACGTCCATTATTTCCAGACCCTAGCGCACAGTAGGTGTTCAATGTGTGTGTTGGGTGAATCATAGGATTATAAACTCTGACAGTTTTGAGAGAACATAAAGGTGTTGTAATTAAAACAGCTATTCGTGATTCATGGATAAATGAATCATGCCACTTTGTTCTCACAATAGCCCCTGGGAAGGAGGTGGGTTGGGTATTATTTTTCCTATTTTACAGATAGCAACACACTAGGGCTCTGGAGAGGTTTTAACTTACCTGAAGTTTTACAAACATGCTATGGAGGAATACAGTCTGGGAACCAGACTATCCTCGGGCCTGGTCTTTGCACCAAATCACGGTATTTCTTGGTATACATCACCAACACTTGCCACCTGTAACCCGGACAGCCTGAGCCAAGACTAATTCTTAAGAGGTGGCTAGATTTTTGAAGCCTTTTTTTTTTTTTTTTTTTTGGCCACGGGTGCAGCATGTGGAAGTTTCTGGGCTGGGGATTCCTGAGGGAAGTTCCTGAGCCACAACAGTGACAATGCAGGATCCTTAACCCACTGCACCACAAGGGAATTCCTAAAGTCTTTTTTTTTTTTTTTTAATATACACACTATTCTTGGTAAATGGGCATGAAAGTAGATGACTGATGGATAGGATAGATAGATAGATAGATAGATAGATAGATAGATAGATATAGAGATACCGATATGTATAGTTTTGGAAAACACTATTATGAAAGGTAGAGAAGAGGAGTGGATAGAAGAGAAAGGCACCAAAAGCCCGATGTATTCCTCCCATCAGACCTCTTGCCTTATCACTTCCCAAGCTGACAGTAAGGCATCCTGAAAAGGTCCTGAGATATGGACTAGAACTTGGGTTCAAAATCCCAGCCTTACCACATATAAGTTCACACACTCACAAGCCAAATGACTTGGAGCTAATTACATCACTTTGCCGAGGCTCAGTTTTATCACCTTACAAAATAAAGACCATGATACCTATTAGGTGTGGCTGTAGTAAAGATTAAATAAAAGACGGGGTGAAATGAAAGAATCCTCAAAGGCTGTTGTACCAAGGTGAGGAATTGTGCACGCCCTCCTCCTCCCCAATAACTGAGAGTCAAATTTGAAAGGAGGACTGAGCAGAAGTGCTGCTATTTTGAATGAAGCAGATAGTGACCCCACTGAAGAACGCCCTTGCACCATCCATTGAAGGTGAAAGTGGGAACTCAACCCCTGTCAGCAGGTGCTTACTTTCAGAGGGGATGAGGTGAACTATTTTTTTCACTGGATCTTTCATGATCAGAAATGCAAGGCAACTAATCGTGGGGGCTCAGGGGCACCAGGCTAAGCTCCGAAATGTAGAAAAAAGTTAACTGGCCACAAAGGGGATTTAGTCCCTGCCTTTGATTTCCTTGCTAGGGATGGTGGAGGAAAGAGAGTCGTCATGTGGAGTGGAAAACCCCAGCTCCTGCTCTTGGAGTCTTACAACCTAGTTGGAGGTCACTCAAATGTCAACAGTCTGAAGGGCTATCAACAAAGGCCCATGGGTTTAACATCAGCCTTCTCTGCCCTCATTTAAATATATTTCCTCTCCTTTGTTTCCCTAAGGACTATTAAGAATTGACTGTTTCTTCAGGGCCACCAGCACTGGGCAGACCCTTATTTAGTTGTAGGTTTTTTAGCGTGCACGCAGTGAACTCTGATATATCTGTCCCATCTTCCCCACACCCCTGTCCCCCAAACTCCCCTCTTTTAAGGCACATTCCCTTTCAGACACATACATTCCCTCTCACACACACACACACAGCCTCATGCATTCTCACATATGCATTTACACACACACACTCACACGCACACAGAAAGAGAACTCCTCCATTGTATTTGCTACAACAGAGAGGAGGAGAGAAATGAGATTTTGAATTAAAAACAGGGTCAGTAAGCATTTGCCCCTCTAGACCACAGCTGGGGCCTCCACAGAGTGGGCACGAAAGGGAAAATATCAGTGGGCGCACTTCCCCCAAACTATCTGGACAGAAATCTGCCAAGGAAACCTTCAGAATAAAGTTATTCTGCGAATCTGTGCTGAAAGCTACCCCTTTTCCACCTTCGTTCCCCCACCCCCACCTGCTTCTCTTCCTTTGATTGTATCTTTCCCAAGAAGCATTCAATTTTCTGCAGTTTTCTTTTTCAAAATCGTGAGTGGCTGTCATGGGGAACTGGGGCTGTGGGAGATGTTTTTCTGATAGTTTTCGTGATAGGAAGGGTATTTTAAAGCTACATTAAAATAACGGTATTTTTTAAAATGTCAGTGTCTGTCTAACTACCTGTACCTTTCCTCCTTCACAATTAGACCACTGTATTGGCTATGACGCAGTGAAAAAAAAAAAAAAAAAGTCCTAGGCCAGGAGTCAGGAGGTCTGCCTAGTTATCAAGCAGCCAAGTGGTCTTGGGCAAGTCTGTGAGCATCGCCAAGCCCCAAAGCGCAGCCAGTGTAATTCATTATTATCCCGTTTATTTAAGAACACGGCAGAGACAAAGCCTTGGGTCTGCCGAGTCCTTGATTCTTTTACAGGACTTGGCCACGTCCAGGACACGGGGCCACGCTGCCGCTGTTCACAGGTGGAACAAGAGAGCATCCCTGCCCCTCTGCGGGCTTTTGGGCGCCAGAGGCGGCGCGGGGAAGGGGGGGTGTCCTAGCCGGTCTCCCTCTCCCTCCCTAATAGAGTTCCAGCCGGACACCCTATCCCCCAGACCCCGAACTCGGTGACGGCGGAGGGAGGAGGAGCAGGGTGAGGGGGAGAGGGACAGGAGCCCGCCGGTCGCGACTTTGCGCCCGCCCCTGGAAGGGCTGTCCCGGGCCACAGGTTGCCGCTCCAGAGCGCGGTCAGACTGGCTTGCGCCCCGCGTGTGCCGCTCTTACCTGGCTCAAGAGCGCGCAGAACCTGCAAAGTTAAACAAAGCCCCGCGGCGCGCAGATAAAACACTCTCGCTGCCGGCCCCTGCGGAGAATACGGGGGAAAAAAAAAAGCAATCTGTCTTGCCGCGGTGTGCTCCGCGACTGAGCCGTGGAACGCGAAAAGCTGGGCACCCTGCAGGGCACTGGTAGATTTCCTCTGCCGCCCTCCCTCCCGTCGGGCCCCTCCACTTGGCGTGCCCTCACCTCCCACTCCAGCCCCTCGAGGGGCCGCACTCCGGCCCCTGGAGCCCTGCCCCTGCGCTACCTCTTGGCGACTCTCCTGGTCCTGCCAGGGAATAAATGGCTGCCTGACCCGCTGGTCGGTTCCGCGGCGCGACCACGACCCGTCCTGGGACGAGCTGCAGTCACTGCGAGCGCTGAGCTCTGCCGCTCAGATTCCCCCACACTCTCAGAAGCTTCCGCGCTGGGGCAGGGGCTGATTCGTGGCAATTTTCTTCGCAGCAACCAGCTCAGTGCCTTACGCGTACCTGTTTGCTAAATTCCCTGGGCTACTCCCACTGTTTCTCATCGTACCCACCCACCCCCCTCCCCGCCGCCCCAGTCTTCTCTCCCTTTATTTAAAGCTAATTTCTCCTTCAAGACTCAGCCCAAGGGTCTCTTCCTCTTTGGGCTTTGAATTTCTCTTCTCCTGGCCAGGCCACACACTCTCACCTTACAGGTGATGGAAAGGCAGAAGTGGAGGTTCAAAGGGCACAGAGCTAATTAGTGGCAGAGAAAGGGAAAGGCCCCAAACTCCTGAAACCCAGCCTGGCACACCTTTGGCTACTCCTCTTCACTCCCCTTCTGCCTGGACTGGTGGGGCACTAAAGGACAGGAAGCATCTCTTATTGGCCCTTTGCCCACGAGGGGTGAACAGGGAACGAGCTCTTTCCTCTCTTCGCCTCTCTCTCCCTGCTCTTTGTTTTCCACCTTGTCCAGGGCCTCTGCTCTCCCACACTCAGAGACAAAAAGATCATTTTGTTCAGAGTTCAATAAATAGCAAGAACAAACATAAGGCCTCTACCCATCTAGATGAGAGCGGTCTCAGTAATGCCCCCAACACACACACACACACACACACACACACACACACACACACACACCTCTATACACGCACATACATCTATAGTCTTTGTCTTTCTTTGTCTATATTCTTGGCATCTGGAGAAGTCAGAAGGCCATTCACACCTGCCCAAACCATCCTACCTTCTAATACTGCTTCCAAAAATGCCTCCTTCTAATCTGCAGCCCAGCAATCATATATTCAAATCACAATTCATCCAAGCAAAAATATATTATTCACAGGCACTAAATATTCTCATCTGATGCAACAAGGGCGATACGGGGTTATAAACACATGATCTCAAGTGGGAGAGACTTCAAAAACACAATTACACCCTCTCCCAGTTGGGTTTTCTCCTCTCCTGGACGAAGTAAATGAATGAAGGGAGAGTGCTGTTGACACTGAGGGCCAGGAATGGAAAAGAAAGAGGAGAAGAGAATCAAGGGTATCAGAGACTCTGGGTGAGCCCAGAAAGAGGGGAAGAAAGGGAGCAGAGCCTGGGCAAAGGTGAGGAGGAAGGAAGGGGGGAAGGGGAGGCAGAATGACAGAGGGCAGGTCCAAGAGGACCTGGACTTATTCCCCTAAGGCTCAGAGATGTGGGTCTTAGGGATCAGATTGGAAATGACCCAGAAGCCCAGTGGTAAGTGTCTCTCATCCACTAGCAAAGGGAGAGACAGCTTCTGGCTCTGGCAGCAGCTTTGGTGTCACTCTTCTCACTCTAACTACTACCTGAGCACCAGCACCACCAAGAAGGTGCCTTCTTCCCCTATAAGTAAATAAATCTTACCCGACCCAGGAATGTAATTTGAATGCTCAGGGCAGTTTTCCCTTCCCCTGAAGCAGAGGATCTTTCCCTCTCCTCCTGCTGAACTGGGCTGGTGCTGCTCCTTTATACTTCTAAAGCACCAAGTTGGAGGGGGAGGGGAGGGAGCGGCAGTTTGAGGATGGTCTGATTTGTCCCTGGCATCCTCTCTCTCTCTCTCTCCCCCATCCCCCATATATATATATATATATATATATATATATATATATATATATATTTTTTTTTTTTTTTCTGCAGCGTCTCCTTCTGACCCTGGCAGCTCTGCTCCACTTCCTCACTACAGCCTCCTGCAGCCAGTTCCCCCACCCCTGTGATAAAGGACTGATACAGGGGTTCGTTCGTCTTTCTGGCGGTGTTTGTTTTCTAATGAGGAATCTTATACTGATATGCTGGTGAAAGATCTGAGCTGGGAGTGGGTGGGTGTCACAGAAGAGGAAAAGAGAAACCCACCCAGGTAGCCAACTGCCTTGAAAGCAACACAGTTTGGCACTGGGGGCAGCCTGGAGACGTAATTTGAACCTGAGTGCATAGGGAGCCAATTTAGGCAGAGGACTGGCAGGCTATTGGCTTACGTTTCAGTGATTGCCTTGGTAACATAAATACATAAAAACTGCACGATGTATTAGAGAGAAAGTAGATGACTATCCACTCAGCCTCAGTTTTCTCAACTGCAAAATATGGGAATAAATGTCCACCCCATAGCACTGTGGGAAAGTGTGTGTCAAGTAACATTGGTAAAACACTTAACGCGGGCTTGGCACAGAGCCCCTTGTCCCTTTAACTTCCTTCCCGTGTTGAGAACTGGAAGGAAGAAGGCTTGCCCAAGGTCATACAGCAAGTTATCAGAGTCAAGATTAGAACCCAAGTCTCCCAAACCTCCTCCAGGAAGAATGTTTCCACTCCACTTCCTCCTCTAAGTTGCCAGGCTATCCTTTGCAGCTTGGAGGGGTGGAAGTGGGTACAGACGCTCTACCACTTACTCCCGGCCTCAAGGCTTCTGCTTCATCCTTTCTCGTCATCACTCAAGTCATCTCCCTTTGCCATTTTGAACTAATTCACTGCCACTTCAGCACCACCTCTGCTGCCCAACTCTGAGACGGTGACTCACCCTTTAGCTGGCCAGGGCCTCCACCCTCCAGAAAAGAGGCTTTCTTCTTAATTGATTGCAGAAGCCTCGGCTGCAGTGAGATAAACCCCTTCGGGGAGGCTCAGGGCTGGAGGGCTTTGAGAGTAATAGCCCCTTATTCAAAAGTCACCCCTCTCCCTCCCCACAGTGCCCGGGGTGCTTCTATTTGAGTCTCTCTCTAGATTCCTTATGATAACTCCTTATGTGCCCTTAAGTCTCAGTGTTTCCAAGGGATTTCACCAGGGCCTCATTTTGCTGCATGTATACAGTAGCCTGTGCTATAGCTGGCATCGTGCTAGGCACTGGCGAGACATCAGGTAAAAGGAGACGTCCCTGGAATCCAATGAGTGTTCACTACAATTTAAAAAAATAACGTGGGAACTTGGAAAGGAGGAGAAGAATGTGGTGTGAGAGTGGGAATGAATCAGGAAGTCCCTCTGAGGGGGGAGGTGATGGGCAGATGGCCTCGCTGTAGCCCCAAGGACTGGGGCTGGGAACTGAAATTTCGTGTGGCCGGTGAATGCCTCTAGAATCACTGGTGCAGACATTTCTCTTAAACATGGCACACTGCTTAAGAAACTGAATGTTAATTGAACCTCTGTCCATCCTCTGGCTTGGAGGCATTACCCGGTGGCCATATCCCCCTTCTAACCTCTGATCCCCCGCTTCCCCAGACTCCCCAGTCTTCATTCTTGATGAGGGTGAGGGAGAGGGAATAAAAGAAAATGAACATCCTTGGAATCTTAACTGGAATAAGCACTTTACACATGTTTCTTTCTCTAAACTTCACAACCACCCTGCAACCTAAGCCAGTGACCTGCCAGGATACTCAGCTGCGAAGTGGCAGAGCTGAGATTCGAACCTACAGCGACTCCCAATCCTGTGCGCTTTGCCTCGCAAGGCGCTTTACACAATCCGTCGCCTCAGGAGGGAGTCCTCTTCCTCATCCTCGCCGTCACCAGCTGTCCATCTCTACAGAAAGGAGGCAGGCAGAGAACGGGAGCCAGATGGTAATCTGGCGGCAGAGTGTTCCGGAGTGAGCGCTGTACTCCGCTACGATGGGAAGGGATCTCAAGAGTTTCCCGAAGGGGCTCTGCCGCCAGAAGTGCAAAAGCACCCTCGGCGACTCTACCACCCCCTGCCGCCGGTGGCTCCCCGGCCAGGGCAGCCATTCCCTGGAGGGCTTGTGTGCTAAGAAAAAGAGTTCATTGACTGCCTGAGAGCTGTCGCGGGCTGGTGCTGGGCTGCAGATAGCCTTGCCAGATTTGGTGACAAAAGCGGGAGGGAGGGGCATTTAAGACGCCCTACTATGTGTCCAGCACGGTGTCAGTGATTTCTAATGGCCGTTGCCTTTTTTTTTTGTAAAAATTAGTTGCTTTGCAAAATAGCGAGCTCTCCATTAAGAGACGTCTTCAAACTAGACTAGAACAGGTTTCGCAAAAAAGCTTGTCTGCAAATCTAAACTCCTTACTTCTTGAAAACCAGTAAAGTCTCCTACCCCTGACAGTTGCTCATCCTCTCGGGTAGGGGGCAGGAAGAAGCACCCCTCCCCCACCCCCTGCGGGGAGCGGAGGTCACCGCCGGGAAGGGGTCTGGGGGAGGATGCTAAGGGGAGGAGCTTCGGGCAGGGTCGACCATACGCAGAATCAGGGTCCCAGCGGAGCTCACGTGCCCTCCGCCCGCCGGCGGATTCCCCGGACCTTCCAGTTTTCCCGGGTTCCGCCTGGACCCCGCCTGGACCCAACTCACTTACTCCCTTTGCCTGGGAATGGGGAACAAGCGGGTTAATGGGAGCAGTACTCCAGGTCAAAGGGAAAAGAGCGTCGGCGCCCGCAGCGCCTCCTCCGCCCATCCCCCCTCCTTCCTTCCCCCTCCTCCCATTCGCCCCCTTCTCTTCCTCCCGGAGGGAAGGAGGGGGCGGGCTGTATGTGTATGTATGCATGTACGCGTGTGTGCGTGCGCGCGAATGCGATTCGCCTATGTGTGTTCCGTGTGTGGCTCGGTGTAGGGGGGTGTGTGCATGTTGCACATTTTAGTCCGAGCGCTTAGTGTGAAGTGTATTTGCTTTGCGCCCGGACGTGGAGCCTGTGTTTGTGCAGGATTTGTGTGTGCATGCTTGCAGGTTGTACGTTTCTGCCCGATTACAGTGTGACTGTGTGGGTGCGGTCTGGATGTGGGTGTGTTCGATGTATGTTTCTGCCGGGGTTTGTGGTCATGCTGTGTATGCAGTGTGTGTGTCTATGTGTGTGCCCCTTGAAGCTGGTGTGTATATGTTCATTTGGTGTGTGTTTACCCTTAACTGGGCTGTGTCAGTGTGGGTTTATGGGCGGTGGTTGTTGTGGCGTGTAGTATGTTTGTGAGCAAGGTGTCTATTATGTGAGCCTACTTAAGGTGTGTGTGTTCAAAGGTTTGTGTGTGTAAGGGTGCAGTGTGTGTCTTTGGGTGTGATATGTTCGTGTGTGTGTGTGTGTGTGTGTGTGTGTGTGTGGTGGGGATGCAGGCGGCCAGTGTATATGCTAGGATGAAGGGCTGTGTGTGTCTTGGAGGGGGGTCCGCAGCGTGAGTTAATGGGTGTGGTGTGTAAGCACCGGGTTGTCTAAAGAACCCAGGTGACTGTGTGCTTGGTGGTTTTTCTTTTTTTTTTTCTTTTTTTGGATTGGAGGCTGGGGTGAGGAGGGGGCTTTGCTCCAGGACTGAGACAAGGAAGGAGATAGACCTGAGCAGAGTCGCCCCGTGGCCTGACCAGCCCGGTCTGGGTCCGCCTGGGTCCCCCGACCCTCTGCTGTGCACAAGGCCCTCTGGGGCAGGGTGTGAGCTTACCTGACTGCTTAGAGGAAAGAAGAGGAGGGCGCCGCACGTGATTGGCCAGGTAGGGCGCCTAAGGCGCGGTGCAGGGGCTGGTGGGAGTAAACTGGAAAGATTCTTGGTCACTGATCCTCCCCTCCCCCCAGGAGATCCCAGTTGGTGCCCAGCAAAGCCCAGCTGTTTGCTCAAGGCCTGGCTGTTTCACAGCTCTTTGGCTTTGTGTGGGCAGATACAGTTGCCTGGAACCCCATTTCCCCTGGGCCTCCTGACAAACTCCTACTTATTTTTTTAAAAACTAACTCAGGAGTCACAAAACTTTCTCTGCTTTTCTGTACCCCTCCCTCCCAGTTGAGGGCTCCCTCCTTTGAGCCAGTAGAGTCCCACTCTCCACACTCCTCATGACATGATCCTTCATAACTGCAGTTATTTCTTTCTCCTTGTAAACTCTGGGCTCCTGTAGAGAATGCCTGGTATATAGTAAGAATCATAACAGTGAGCATGAGAATAGTGTTACCATTTATTAAGCACTTATTGTATACCAGGCATCATGCTAGTGCTCTTACATGCATTAGTTCCTTGAATTCTCACAATGGCTCTATGATGAAGATAGAGCTATGATTATCACTATTTTGCACATCACACATCAGACTCAGAGTAGTTAAGTAACTTTTCCAAGGTCACACAGCCAGTAGGAGGCAGAACTGGTATCTGAAACCCAGGTTTGCCAAGCTCCCTGAACCTTTCTTCTGTACCAGGCAGCCTCGCCAAGAGTCCTTCATTTCTGCTAGGCATTACAGTTCTCTATCAAACAGTATCATTTCCCAACAAATCTTTGAGTTTACTGACAGCACCAAGAGTGCTCCTCATAATTACTTTCTTTGTCTCTCAGGCAGTTGATACCTTCTCCACCTAATTACCTGCTTTGTTGACACCTCAAAATCTTTAATTACTCTAGGCTCATAAGCACCTCACCAGCTCCAGTTCTGGGAGCTCTCCTTAAGCTGGTGCTGAAAGAAAGAGCAGAGAAAGAGCGTTTTCTAGCCACAGGGTCAAGGGAATTGGGTATGGATGGGGATGGGGATGAGGGATGAGGATGGAGTAAGAGAACCATTCACAGCTTCCCACAGACCCATTTTTAGGGCATTGCCATCAGAAGTTGGTATGCAGTAAATTTCAAGCAGACCGGCCATTTCCATATCAAACTGCACATAGGAAAACAAGCAGAGATCCGCCCCCCCAGATTCCTGAATGGGCCTTACTTTGTATTATTCATGTTTGGGGGGAGCACTGTGCCTACCTAATTGGGCTCATACTGCTCTAATGCCTTCCAAGCAGTCAATTTCAAATTAAAACAATACATCGCATTTTGGGGGAACACATGGGGGGGTGGCTCCCCCGGCACAGCTAAAGGGCTGCTGGAAGAACTGGCTTCCAGCTCAGCCCCCAGGGAGCCAGCCTAGACTGCTGCAGAGAGGTCAGGGGGTGGATGGAGAGGGACAATTCAACAGTGGTGAGTCACTTTACCACTTTTCAGGGAGAAAAGCAGAGAAGCAGGATTTAAATTGCTACTGTTATTATTGTGCCCTTTCAACTGGCACAAATGAGCCTGGTGTGCAGAGGAGAAGCAGCTGGGACATCCATAAAGCTCCCCCCACCCCACCAGCCGGGCCTGGGTCAGCACCACCTTATCCTGTGTGGGCAGAAAGCAATGCCTAAACTACTATGTAGCCAGAAAGTCTTTTTTTAAATGGAGGCGGGGGCGGGGGTGGAGGGGTGCGGGGTGCTAGAGAGGCCAGTCTAAGTCACACGGGGGTTCAGACTAGTTGAAGCCCTTTAGTAATTCCGTACAAGAAGTTCACGCAAACTTTGGTGTCTCCCAGCATCTGGTCTCAGGCACTTGGTTTTCTTGCTGCTGCGGGGGGCGGGGGTCTGACACCTCCTCGCTGCCCTTTGAATATACCAGTTCCACTTCCACTTCCCCACAGTCGCTCCTGCGAGGACTCTGTCTCCCATCCCAACACACACACACACACACACACACACACACACACACACACACACACCCTGGACCACCTATCTAAATTCTGTTGTCTAAGTCCCACCTGGTTGCGTGAAGACTGCCTGGTTTACTCCAGCCCAGTACTCTTACCTGTGAAATGGGCAAACTTCAACTTCGAAGAAGCCAAAAGCTCCAGGGTTGTGGCTCCAAAGATGCAGTTCTGGACCAGAGGCTCTAAATCAGTGTAATAGAAGGCTAGCCTTACTCCCCCTGCCCCCATCCATATGAACAGTGGGATAGTAGGGGCTACCAGGACCCTTATCAACACTGCCACCACCATGGGGTACACACACACACACACACACACACATACACACCTTTCCCTGGAGCTTAAAATCCCCGCTACAAGTCTCTCTCTTTGGAGTTCATTAACATGAGGATTATATGGGGAATTATAAAGGTGGGGAAAAGCTTTAATAACCCCCTTTACTGCCAAATGTAAGCAGAGATTCACTTGTTTTCACCCTAAAAAAACAAGAACCTGTATGGGCAGGGCACCAAAATGTGAATTTTACTGAAGAGAGAGATCTTAGTTTTTCCAAGAAAAATGTGAGTAAAACCCTTTAAAGATCAGGACCTTCATCTTTTCCATGGGGGCAGAGGAGCTTTGGAGTGCGACCGCTTTGAGTTTGTATCCCAGCTCCATCACTTACTTGCTGTGGGATCTTGGCAAGGTTACTTCATCTCTCTGAACCTCAGTTTTCTCATCTGTAGATTGGCGATGTTAACACCTGCCTTAGAAATGCTCACATGACTGAAGGAGGTAAAATACGGAAAGGGTCAGCCAGATGCCTAACGTGTATAGTAAATGTTCAAGAAAAGGTTAAGACCTTCTCTTGCTCTACTCCCCCCGCCCCCAAATACAGCCCAGAGTGAATCAACCGAGGTGTTCATGGACCGAAGCCAACTGACTAAGCTGCCAATTTTCCTCATTACTGGTGTGTCTGACACTCTTGAAATAGCCCCTCTTCTTTTAGGGTGATGTTTTGATCAGCCTAATGCAGCCTGGAAGAATTGGACCCTAAGTCCAATTCTCACTCTGCAGTTTCTCCTGGCAGTGTTAATGAGACCAAGGTTTCGCATGTAATGCTCTGTATAGGAAAGTTTCAAACTACCTGCTCAGCGTCAAGACCCCCTCCCACCTCACCTATGGCTTGAGCTCCCCAACCCTCGCTTCAGACCCAGTCCCAACCCGGTCTCTTAAATATGTGCCCTGGTGCCCAAGGGAATGACAGCAGGAATATCCCCTGGCCAAACTGGCCCCGTGACTCCTGTTTTGTTTTCGGTTTTGGTTTTGTTTTTTCTGACCTCTACCCTAGAGATGTGGAAGGGCTCCTAGAAGCCACCCTTTTCCTAGCAGCCACCAAGGCTGGGGAGCAGATGAGGGGACAGATGACGTTTCTCTGAGGTATACTCTGCAACACCTCGAATCCAGTTCCAGGGAGTTGTTATTTATCTGTTCACAGTTACAGGAAAAGAATATCTACCCTTTGCTAAAGTAAGGGAAGACCCCAATCTGTGCCCTTTCCTCCCTGATGCTACTGCCTCCCTCTAGAGACGGAAGCACGTCACTACAAGCTAAAGCTGCATTTGGGCAGGGAGTGGGGGGGGAGGTTGAGGAGTTGAAGGGAGGGGGGACATACAGTCCCAGGAAGGGATAAAGACGCTACAGAGCAGAAAAGTATTGAGATTTGTGGCAGGAAAAGCTCTAAGAGGCCAGGCTGCAGGAGCTCCTAGTGTCTGGAAGATGCCTTCAATTCCTCCCTCTCCTCACCTCTCTTACTCATCCTGCCTGCTGCCCTGCACGACCCTAGACTCCACCGTGCAAGATAATCTATTAGTGATTCCCTCTGAGGATTTAGGGATGTTAAATCTCCTCCAGCTCTTACCCCTGTCTGCTTCTCAGGAGGTTCTGGAGCCCCTGATTTGAGGAGGAAAGTGGGAGGGGGTAACGATTAAGAGCCAGCCATACCCTACAGAGAATAGCTAGAACAGCGGTTGAAGATAGACCCTGGCCATGTAATAAGCATCCCTGGGCGTAGGGACCTACCCGTTGCTGGGTAGCAGGTGCCTATCCCAAGGAAGCCGCGTGGTTTCTCAAGAAGTGTATCTGAGACGTGACAGTAGCTGCCAAGGCTCATCAAACACGCCATCTACTTACTTCTGCTGATACATGTGAGAACAAATGATACTGCCAGAAGGAAACAGAAATCGTTTCCTAGTGACTCAGAGCCCCAGCAATAACACAGGTGGTGTTTGCGTTGCATCTTCCACTTGAATTGTGCACCTTTTCATAGAAAGAAATCCATAAGTAACCAAGCAGATCAAAGACCAGAATTTGGACTCCAGGCAAGGGAACATCATCAACATCGTACTGACCCCCTAATGAATGCCTGCTCTTTATCAGCATAGTGCTGGAAGCTTTGCAAATGTTATTTCTTTTAATCTCACTCAAGCTTTGAAATCAGGCCAAAAAGCGTTGTGATCCTTGCTCAGCAACTATGTGGCAGTGGCGAGTCACTGAAGCTCTCTGACTTTCTGTCTTTAAAATAAAGATGATAATACTGATCTCAAAGAGTTGTTACAAAAGTTAAATGAGATCATTTGTGTTAAGTGGCTGGGACACAGTAAATATTTGGAGAAGGAATAGAACACATCTTTTGATACCTGAGCCATAGAAGGCACTTAATATAGTGATATCTACAAGAACAACAACAATAATAATACAAATATTATTAAATAGTTATTAAAATAATAATTATGTATAATTTTAAAATGTGGACATTATTTTATCATTTTAGAAGAGGCTAAGAAACTTGTTCACAGCGCAACTATAAAAGCAGATCTAGGATTCCAAATAGTACTGCCCCTTCCCACCCAGTGTTAGGGGCCATTTCAAGATCATTGGAAAGATGACATTTAGCTGACCTCATTCAGTCATTACATTTAAACTAAAATTTGAAGAAATAAATCCCTTAGATTAAACAATATTTAGCGGGACTCTAGATCACTGTAATATTGTTTGAACTCTTTGTATACTATAGGCCTTCAATTCACCTTTTTAAAACCTCTTTAAATTATAAGAGTGATTTAGGAACAAACTGGAGAGAGATTTCGGGAAACAGAGAAAAACACTATATTATCCCGCCAACTTAACAGAATCCCTTACTTGACCTTGTTGCTAACTTTTCTTCAGTCTTTTAAAAATGCATATTTGACAGTTACCATCATACCAGTTTCTATGCTGCTACATATACCTCATAAACACTATTTTTATGAATGTAGCCTAGTCTAACAAGTGGCTATGTCATATAGTTTATTTAACCATTCCACTGCAGTTGGACATTTAGGTTGTCTCGGTAGATTAGTGTGAAAAAAGGAATGACATTGCTTTCACCATTGCCATCATCACCCTCGGAGACCTGGTGACCTGCTCTATCAAGGCCCAATATGCTTTCTGTCATTTGATAGTTAAGCTTGATGAATGTCAGCTCTACTGCTGGAGGCTGAGGTACACGTGTAAGAGTATTGTCCTCTGCCAGTTTTCATGGCACAGATTCTGCATTTTATCCTTATGGTGTATAAAGCATGGCCTAACCTAGGAACCTAAGCTTTAGAGTGTCATTTTTTTTTTTCTATGGAGAAATGGCTTTCGAGGTGCAAACAAACGATTTTCAAAGGAACTTTGGGAAGTCCTGCCATTGGTAGATGGATGTGCTAGTCTGATGCCATGAGCAGGGGAGTGGGGTATCTCATTGGCAAACTTGCCCCATCTTTAAAATAAGGATAATACTGATCTCAAATATGGGAAATAATCCTGTGCAGCTCAACCAGGCCTGGCCTCAGTGAATCGATTGGGTCCCATCTCCAAGAAAAGATCAAATTTGTATGTAAAGTGGGCCCTAGGGTCCCTTCAGCTTTAGAGTTTTGGCTGCTTTACAGAAGTCCAATTGTCTGCGGCTAAATCCAATGCCAAGAGTGAACTGGGGAGAGAATTTCAAGTGGGTCAATCGTGCTGTCCCTTTCCCTGGGAAAGAAGACCTTTCTGGGTCCCCATTCTTTCCAGATCTCAACGATGCCTCTCCCAGATGTCTTCATATGGTCATCGATTGCCCATTGTCACCCTCAAGAGATGGTTCTGATACACCAACCATCTCCTGAACAAGAGGTGGATGGGGGGGGCGGTGAAAGAAAATTTAGAATACTTCCCCCACTCTTCCCAGTCATTGGCCAGCTATCGCCCCCGCCAACCTCTGACTCCTGAGGATTTCTGGAAGGCATCTGAAGGGAGGCACTAAGGGCAATTATAACCCTACAGAATATCAAGAGTTACCCACAGAGTTACCTTTCATATTGTGCAACAGTTTTTGGGGATTGAAGGGGGAGGGGTGCAGCAAATGTATTCTTACCTGGTCAAAAAACTGCACCCAAAGACTAATTACTTATTTCAAAGTGATGGTGTGTGGATTAAACGAGATCACACATGTAAGGGGCTAAAACTAGGGCCCAGCATCTGGGAAGTGTTTTACATATATTAGTTGCCCTTGTACAGGAAACAGAGCTGGTGTAGGCAGTGGTGTACCGTTGGCATATGTAGGGGGACAGGGCTCACCTGACCGGAAATGCAGCAGCAAATGTAAGGTCTTGCACTTGGAGTCAAATTACTAAATACAGACTCTGGAAAGAACTGGGTTTACTTTTTAAAAAAACGAGTCGCTTCAGGTGAAGAAAGTATTTCTGATTATTTGTGTGAACGATGTGGCATGTACAAGGGATCCGTGTGTGGCGTGTGTATATGTGACGTGGTTATGTTGTATTGTATAAGTACGTGACGCATATGAAGTGTGTGTGCATTGGTGACTTGTATGTGGGCAGGTGTAGGTGTGGGAAGGTGTATGTACATATGTATTTGTGTCTGGGTATCTATGTACCATGAGTGTGAACGTGGGCTTTCAAAAGAGGGAAGGTCAGCCATCGGGATTATATTTACAGGGACACAGCTGGAAATCCTCTTTTGGCCAGGTCATTGGGCATTCACAACTTGGAGCATGTTCAAAGAAGAGCAGCTAGATGCGGGTAAGAGCCCTGTCGCCACGTCACGTGTTAAAGGGATGAAGGAACTGGGGAGGTTTGGCCTGGATAAAAACAGGGGTGAGTGGGGGTGGGGGAATGGAGAGGGCTGGCACTGTTCCCTTGGAAGGATCGTGAAGGTCAGCACCAGAGCCAGAAAAACAGAGATTTGGGTTCAGTTTAAGGGAAAAACTTCTAATTCTAATAGAAATGTCTGTCTTTAGATGGGGATGGGCTTCCTTCTGTGACATTGACCCTCTCCCAATGGGTTGATTCATAAAGGAGCCTTCACATCCTTGATCTCATTGAAGTCACACCACAGCCTTGTAGGCCAGGCAGGGGTGGAATGGTTCCCCTCTACTCCACTTTCAAGGGTAGTGTATTTAGGTATAAGGCCTTAAAAGGCATCTTATAGACAATCCCTTTTATTTTTCGATTCACCAGGATCACACACATTTGAAAATATATACAGAACAAAATATTAAACTCTATGTGTGTCTGCAGCTCTCTTTCCTTCTCAGGGAACTTGTGGCCTGCCAGAGACTGCACTTGAACTTGCTAAGCATGTTGCAGTCCCTTAGTAGCAGGTCAGACTCCTGGGCTGGTTCTTAGCTGGGGCTGGCAAGGACTAAAAACAGGTTTCTGCAGAATTAAGCTGCAGAGGCCCCTCCTCTCCCTGCTTCCCCTCCCCCGCCCGTGAGGGGGCAGAGGAAAGAGGAGACAACCCCAGGTTTGGTCTATGGCTGGTGACCAATGACGCACTCTCACCAATATAGATTTTGGAGGTGGAGACTATGGAAAAACAGGTGGCAGTGGGGGCAGGTGGCAGCCCAGAGGGGGTGGAGCGTACCAAGGGAGAGTGAAGGACAGTGTGGGTGGGGGTCCTGGGCAGTCTCAAAATGAAAATATCAAGTCTCCCGAAACTTTAAGGAGGAGAGAGATTCTCAGTTTCTAAAATGTACTTCATAGAAGTGGTTCCAGGAAAGGGGTGAAATGCCGCGCACGTATCACACGCGTGCTGTAATCTTTTGCACACCTATGTCCTCAGCCTCACAGGGAGAGGGGAAAACAGCATCGATCTCTAAGTACCCAAGGGAAGACCCGGACTAAAGACCCCAGGCCTCTGCCATCGGGCAGTTTGGGGCAGTGGGCCGCTGGCAGGGCCTCGGCTGAACCACATTTGCTGCCAACTCCCTGTATGACCTTGGGCAGGCCTTTGCCATCTCGGGCCTTCAGTGTCACCATCTCTTAAATAAAGGGTTTGAATTCGATGGCTCTCAGGGGCCCATGTTGATATTCTGTAATTGAGTTTGGGGCAAGGGGGACAAGTTTCAAGGTAAAATGATCACCGCCCCCCCCCCCCATCCTCAGGGTTCGTGGGCCCTAGCTGCCGGGCCAGGGGCGTTCATCCCAGGGTCTCTAGGGCCCTTGGGTTTTCGGGACTGCGCTCCTACGCTCTAGCTGGCCCTGAGGACCGCTGAGCCAGCGACTCCGCCCCCGCGCTCGACCCGCGTCCCGCCGAGCCATTAACGCGATCGCTCGCTGTTCCCGGCAAAGCCGGTGATTTATGCGGGGCCTCGACGGGGCCACCCTCGAGCCAGGAACAATTAGCTAAAAGCCGGCGGGAAGGGGGGCGGAGGGGCGGCGAGCCAAGCGCCAGGGCGCCCAGCCCGGGCTGCTGCCGCCGGCAGCTCCCGGGGGAGCCCCCCAGCCCCCCGACTCGCTGGGCCCCACTCACCACGCCGGGGGCGGGGCTCGAAGGCCGAGGCGAAAAGGCAGTCCAGCATCCACGCCATGGCCCGCGCTGGCGCCGCAGCCTCGCAGCCGGCTTCCGCGCCGGTCCCCCGCGCCGCCTGCCCTAAGTAGCCCCCGGTGACCACGCCCTGAGCCGCACCCTGCACCCAGCTAATAGTGTCTCGGTCACCGGACACCTCGGGCATGTCACGCAGGGGGCAGGGCCTCAGGGGAGCCCCCCCCCCCCCCGCCGGAGGCCAGGCCCGCTGGTCCCCGTAGCCCCTTCCCCCACGCGGAGGGAAGCTGAGATGCGGATCCTGTCCCGGGAAGCTCGGAGTCTGAGAGCGGGGACCCTGCCCCTATCCCGGGGAGCCCAGAGTCTGAGGGGTGACGCCATCTCGGCCCTGGTGAGCCCCGAATCTGAGAGCTTGGAAGGATGGCCCCTTCCCCAGGAAGCCCACACCGGGCGCCTCAAAGCGGGCCTGTCCCCAGAAGCTGGCATTTGAGGGCCAAGGGAGTGCACCTGTCCCAGGGAGCCTCAGATCTGAGGGTGAGACTGTATTCCAGCCCTACAATCCGCAGGTTTTAGCGGACACATAACCCCAGCCCTGGGGAGGCCCAGTCTAGGCGGGAAGCGGTGTCTGCCTTAGGAGCCCTGAACCGGAAGGGGAGGCACTGCCTCAGCCCCTGGGGACCCCCTGTTTTAGGGGAGGCATCACCTTGGCCGTGAGTAGCTCCAAACCTGATTGTATGTCACTGCTCTGGACCAAGAATGTGAGTGGGAGAAAGTTTTGCCCCCTGCCCCCAGGAGTCCCGGAGTTGAGATTAATTTTAATGTGCGGATCCCTCAGGGAAGAGAGAGATGCTTTCCTGCCTGGGCACTTTTGAGGGGGCTGATCCTCAACTGAGATGAAAGAACACAGTGTCAAATGTGGATAAATCTGGAGTGACCCCCGGTTGCCACTGCCTTAGAATTCCACTGCCTGTGCTTTTGCTCAGGGCACTGGCATATAGGAGGGGCACCAACATTTATTTTTAGAAAGAATTTGATATTTGATATTTCAACGGGGGGCTGGTACTGTGTTACATTTTGTTGCACTTCCTTTATGGCTTTGTATTTTTAAATTTTAAATACATATAGGGGCACATAACCATGATAGGTTCGGTGTTAGGACATCTGGTTGGAGTACCCCAATCCTGAGGTAGAAGCAGCCACCAGAGATGGACCATATTAAGCTAGAAGGGTTTCCAATCAATATTTCCTTTTCTATTCAAGTTCAGGGCCTCAAATTAATTTCTCCCCGATTCTCCATTGGCAGTTGAACAAATATGACTCTGTGCCTTGTTTTTCTCCGCTGGGAAAATGGGGCTCTGTCGATCAAAATGCTAGTGAAGAGGTAGAAAGAAATATGAAAAATCCTTCTCCAACAGCTCGATTGCAGGCCTGAGAAGTGGAAGCTGCAATCACAGGTCCTTTGAGGAGAGCAGTTATTACATTTGCTTTGCTAAACACTGATATTAGCATTAATGCAGCAAAAGGGGTGCATAAAATGGAAAAATCGCTTGTACTTCACCATGCAATTCTTAGCAGAGTAGAGCTGTAGTCAGAGTTGAAAGGGCCTCCACTCGTTTTCCTTCCTTTCTGAGAAACATGGTACCTCTCTGCCTTTGCACCAATTTCTAAATCATTTCCAATTTTCTCTGTTTTCTAAAAGCAATCAGAGTCAACAGACATTCACCAGACCTGCTCTTTTGCCAGTTTCTGCTGTACAAATACCCAGTCATCCAAGCCAAACAAGTCTGACATCTAGAAATGTCCGGTTTCAGGCTCTGGATATTTAAATCTTGGCCTTGCCTCTTCCCATAAGCTTATGCACCACCAGCCTTTGTAATGGCCTCAGTAGGTTTCTTTTTTTTCCAGCTGAATGAGTTTTTTTTTTTTTTTTGGTTCCCTTGTGGCATAAAGGCTGCCTGTCCAGTCCAATCCAATGGCCCTCAGTAACTGAAGTTTCTCTGCTTCCAGAATAGCTCTACCTAAAATACAAACTCATGACCACTATCCCTCTAAGTCGCTTTTTTTCTGCAGGAGGTGTGATGGGTAAAAGAACAAAGCTAAGGATGTTCACAGGCCTAGATTGGAGGCCCAGTTCTGCAGTGTAATCTT
>PVHT020000015.1:35613432-35791375 GCA_004024745.2 Catagonus wagneri | reverse complement strand
CTGCAGTGTAATCTTAATAACCTTTCTGAGACTTGGACTTCCTTGTCTGCAAAATGGGGCTATTAATAGTTGTGAACAAGCTCCCAGAAAACTAAAGCCTACTCATTTGGAAAAGAGAAAAGGGGAAATATAGAGTCCAGAATTCTCGAAATATTTTATTTAGCAGTGAAAAGAGCAGTTCTCCCCACTCCTTTTTCTTTGACCCATCTCCTCTGCCACTCAGTTACTTAGTATTGTAATCTTTACACTTAACTAAATGTCACATAATAGGGGAATGCGTTTACCCATCAATCCATCCATTCATATGACAAATATTTAACAATGTGTGTGAGATATTGAGCTATGTATATAATGTTGATTCACTCAGTGAATTATTATGCAATTATTTTTAAATGTATAATTTGGAAGAGTAGATGATAATCTGAAAGTACATTTACTTAAGGGAAAAATAATGAAAATGCAAAATATATGCAAACTATTATATAAACGGTGCAAATTAATAATAAGCTTATACGTAGAAAAACATATTAACAGGAAACACAACAGAATCTTAGTAGAGACTGTATTTAACCCACGCAATTATGGGCAATTTTAAACTTTTATTATTTCCATATTTTAGTATCTTCCAAATCTTCTTTAGTAAACATATATCATTTTCTGGAGTTAGAAAATACCACTTACAGAAAAAAAATAAAAACTGTAAAGTTGTCTGCTGAATCAAGGACTGGGTTAGGTAGGGAAAAGACTGGGGCCTTTAGGCTGTGGTTGTGCTATTGGTACAGGGCACTGGGCC
The DNA here is from genome assembly GCA_004024745.2 of Catagonus wagneri. Lineage (NCBI taxonomy): Eukaryota > Metazoa > Chordata > Mammalia > Artiodactyla > Tayassuidae > Catagonus > Catagonus wagneri. The sequence continues at coordinate 35,790,582 of PVHT020000015.1, read as the reverse complement.
TGGCTTTGGTGACCTAGAAAAAGCTGAAAGTTGGTCTGTGAGTAAAATGCACAGGTCCAGTGCAGGGCCACATAACCTGTTATGGTGCCTCCTTTACAAGAACGTAAAAGTCCTTAGCACCCCAAATGAGCAGCCAAGAACCTGCTGGCCCGAAACCCCTTACCAAGGTGCACAAGGGGCATATTGGGTATATCTGCCCTCACCCTGACAGCTTAAGGCTGAGAGCTTGACAGTTTGCTGCCTCTTCAGGGTCCCTCATTGCAATTCCTGTTAAAAGCCAAGCATCCTGCTCATAACGTAAGTCATTGTTTGCCGTGAAGTCATTAGCAGGAAGAACACATAATCTAGCTGAGAAGAAGGTACAGTGATGAAGTCAAGCTGGGGGCTTGTTGATTATGAGAAGAAAGGTTTCAAAGTTTCCTATCTTTTTTTCTTTCCTGAAACTCAAAAGTGCTTGGCGGAGTTCCCATCGTGGCGCAGCCATTAACGAATCCGACTAGGAACCATGAGGTTGCGGGTTCGATCCCTGGCCTTGCTCAGTGGGTTAACGATCCGGCGTTGCCGTGAGCTGTGGTGTAGATCGCAGATGCAGCTCGGATCTGGCGTTGCTGTGGCTCTGGCGTAGGCCGGCGGCTACAGCTCCAGTTAGACCCTGGAAACCTCCATATGCCTCTAGTGCGGCCCTAGAAAAGGCAAAAAATAGACCAAAGAAAAAAAAAAAAAGTACTTGGCACCTAGGCAAACAGTTGCTATTTAAATGGGATCCCAAACATCAAAGGCCTGTAAACTTTGTCATGGATCAGGATTTCCCACGGTATGGCCCACCGGACCAGATGCATCAGAATCACCTGGGATGTACTGCAACGATGCAGAACCCTTGCTCCCACTCCAGACTCAGTGAACAAGAATTTCTGGGTATGGGGACCAGAAAACAGCACTTTTAGCATGCTCTCTATAGGGACTCTTATACCCAATAAATTTAAACTCTAATATCGAGGAAAGAATGCGCTCCATCACCCTCTCGTCCCATTGCACTCCAGCTACTGGGAACACTGGTACAGCTGTCTGGAGAACTTGATCCCTTTAACCCCACTCTGTTTCCTCTGGGCGTATGGGTAAAATGTGGCATGAGAAAAAAACGAGCAAACCTCAAAACTTGACTGCTGATAGGGTCCAGTGGCATTCCAAATGAGCATACTCCACGGAAGGCATTCATTTGGATTTTCTAAGAATCTTCATGTATGTCTCTGTAGCGTTTTTCAGTCAGGTTATCTCATTTGGACTCTACTTGTCAGAGTCCTTAACATCAGGCAAGAACCAGCTGAAGCATCGTGGAAAGAGCAGGGCATTTAAAGCTAAAATATCAGGAGTGAGGCTGGGCATGTTGACTAACTGGCCCAATGGATACAAGTGTGTCTGCTTCTCAACTTGAGCCCCCGACTCCTCCCCTAGGAGCCGGGATCCCCCTCTCCCTCCCTGCCTCCTCCAGTGGCTCATTGTTAGGAAGTTCTCTGTAGTTTCAGGAGCAGATAACACAGGAAGCTACCCCCAGGCCCATGGAAGGCACTGGGAGATTAGCGAGCCCGCTTGCTTGTCAGCGGCCCCTTTTGAGGAGTCCTGGCAGAAGGCCCGTAGGGTGGTACGGGGTCACACATGTTCTCTAAAGGGACCTGTAAGCCTTAGGACCTCGCCGTGTTGCCTCCCTGACCTTCTGTTTGGGGAATTTATCTGGGCTCTCGGTGAACATGAGGAGGCCGTTTGGGACCTCTCCGAACCTCAGAAAGGCCTTGCTTTCCTCATTTCACAAATGGAGATGTACAAAGAAAACCTGAAGTTCCTTTCCAGCTACTTAACATTCCTAAGATACACTGCTTCCACAGCACTTTATTTTTTCCCCAGAGCTCTATTACTTCCAAACATTTTCATATCACCGAAGCCTGACAAGGTCCTGGCACCATCTTTGTGAGGTAGAAATGGGAGAAAATTATTCCCATTTTTTAAGTTAGAAAAGCTGAGGCAAAAGACACTAAGTGACTAGCCCAAAGTCACCGGGGCGGGGTTGGGGGGAGGGGAGAGGAGCCGAGCCCAGCCTTGAGGTCTCTTGTCACCCACCCCCACCCCCAGCCCGTTCTTTTCCAGTACTCCTCATCAATAGATCCCAGGAGCTGTCTGTCAGTGTGCTGACACCACTCAGGAAAATGCAAGTTTCATCCTGACACCAGGAAGACAGAGCTACGATTACGCTTTGGTCCCCAAGGAGGCAGAGAAATTGCTTTTAGTTGACAAGTGCATCTCCCACACACATACCCCTCTGGTTGAATGAAAAGATAAAATCGAGTTAAAAATCCCAAATGCTCACTTAATTTTGTAAAGCATTTTGCTCTTTGAGCTAAGGGTAGGCAGGATGATAGAATTTCTTAAGTCTAGAAGTCTCGACAGGGTGGGGAAGAATAGTAGGAATTAAGAGCGAGCATAGAAAAAAAGTGTCAGAAAGAAGAAAAAGTAGAGAGGTGATCTTTTAGTTTTGTGCTATAATTAATAAGAGAAAATGGAGCTATCTGAAAAAAAAAAAAAAGAACTAGAAAGAACCGGGGGGGGGGTATTTATGCCTTGAAAAACTGTAAAAGGTATAAGCCACTGAAATTTCCATTATAGATGAAAATTGTGTCGTTTCAATAACAAGCGTTTGGGGGCTGAGCAAGGGGGCTATGGACTTCGTGTGTTACCAGAGGCCTCCAGACCTGGGGCCAGGAAAGTTATTTTTCCTATGCTTTATTAGCTCTGAAGCTCATCACTGAAAATCACTTGCCCTTAAATGTTTAAGTGCGGCAGCTCCCAATGTGCGCATATATTTATTTTCACATCTGAACCTCATACAGCTTGGGAAACTGGCAGGACAGAGATTAGCACAATCCTCATTTAACTGATGTAGAAAGTGAAGCTCAAGAAAGGGAAGTGAATTGCCCACGGTCATTCTCCACCAGGACCGCTGTGTGCGCCTCCTTCTCTTGTACTTGCCTCCTTCTCACACCGCCTATATGCGGACTGAAATCTGGTCTTTAGGCCTCATGTACTTCCTGACCCCCTTTGGACTCTAGAGACTGGAACCTTTCCCCTAGCTGGGCATCGCAGAGCCCTTAAAAAGCTTCCTGGCGAAGAACATCCTTATTCTTAGGAGATACATGCTGAAGTATCTGCAAGTGAAGTGTCATGATGTCTGCAACGTGTGTGTGTGTGTGTGTGTGTGTGTGTGAGAGAGAGAGAGAGAGAGAGGAGAGGGAGAAAGGAGAGTATGCCAATATGGCAAATTATTAATAAGGGTACGTACAAATATTTGTGTCATTCTTTCTATTTTACCGTCTGTTTAAAAGTTTGAAAACACCACCTTGGGGGAACTCTCTCCACCTACCCGTGCTAAAGTCTGAGAGCCAGTGGCGTATCCCCTCCCACAGGGAGGCCTTCGGAATGGCTCAGCAGGAGGGACAGGCCAGACCGGGATGGTTTGGAAGTCTTAGCTGGGGTGGTGGGAAAACACCTCTGTGCTGAGTGGGAGTTTGTGATGAGGGATTTGGTGGGAAGGCAGCTAAACGGAAGCCCTAGAGAGAGTCCCCCACGATCTAATCAGAGGTAAATTTTTCCAAAAATAGTTAGCTTGTTTTTTTAAATTTCCGGGTTCACTTATTAGGTCTAGGAGTGTGATTAGAGAAAATCTAGTCTAACCTCCTCACATCCCAGGGAGGGAAAACGACAGCCAGCATCGCCCAGCAAGTTGGTGGCTGCAATGGAACTAGAGGCCCAAATGTCCAACCTCCTAGTCCAGGGTTCGGTCCATTATATCACACTGTCATCTCACCTTTGTGGGCTCTTGAAAGGTCATTTGCCCACCCCAGGGCTTGCTCTCTTCAGACCAGCATGGCATTTGGGGGATTTGCAGTCAGCAACAGTCCCTGTCACTGGGAACAAAGCCAGGCACCTGAAGGTGGCACCCGTCACATCCCATTGGAATGAATGACCTTCCCCTGAAACCAAGACAGGCCAGGCAGAATCTGGGAGTGACACCTTGAGAGCAGAGTTAGGCCAGGCTTGTGCGGCTGGTGTGCCATGGACATTCATGGCAGAGGAGGCTGTGGACTATGTCCTGGGCACTCTTTGCTGGGGAGTTTTCTACCTTTCTCGGCCTCCAAGTGATTTATACATAATTTTCAGAGCAGTCACTCTGGTTCATTGGTTTAGCTGCCATTACCCCTGAGGGGGTGGGTGGGCCTGCCACTTCCCCTGGTCTGTCTGTTCACAGGATTGGTGCATCAGACAGCTTAGCTGGACCCTCATGAGCCTGTTGGGATTAATGACATTTGACTGTAGATCGTGAGAAATCACATCATAGCTGCGAGTAGGGGTGGATGGAGGAAGCAGGAGGAGGGCAGAGGAAGGGAAAAGAGCCAAAGGGAGGGAAGAAAAGGCTGAGGGACAAGGGAAGAGGAAAATTCAATGAAGGAATTCTCTTGCATACCAACCCCTGACAGTTTTGAGCCTGTAGCTTCTCTCACTTTTAATCAACTCCTTTGTTAATTGCCATTTGTCAATGAAAGTAAGTCTTTCTCCACTATAACTCAATCCTGGGACAACTCAAGTCTTTATCAGGGACTCGGGGCTAGTTCCAGAGGCTGGTCTCCCCTAGCTAGTGAGTTGTTTGTCCTTATTCCCTGCGTTCCTATATCTCAGGCACTATGGGAGGCTGGTATGTGAACACTGGAACTGGCCCCAGGGCTAAAGATGCTAAGGGCTGACTATCTTCCAAGTTGATTTGGTTCTGGCACTCACTCAGGGCCCCTCTCTCTTTATTGCTGGGGCCAAGCACACTCTCCTACTTTCAAGCCCCCAGGGCTTATAACTACCCTGCCTGTCCACCTTCCCAAATCCCAGGAGACTTGTCAGATTGTAACTCAAGGGGCAAATCAAAGAGGGGCCATCAGAGCTACAACTGCCTAGGACCAGAGAACAGCCAAGCTGGAGGGAAGGGGTCATAGCTGGGGTCAGATCAAGGGGCAGAGAGGCCATATGATGCATTCAACTGGCTCTGTGTGCCTGCGAGAGAGCTGAAGCCTAGGCTGTATTCAGAAAGTCCTTCTCTTGACCTCAGTGGAAGAAATATTCAGCCAGATCACAGGACTCTGGGCCCCCAATGCCTTGGCAAATAACAGGAAAACTCAAGTCTCTGAATGACTGTGGACCCTGACCTTGTTTTTAAAAGGGGCTCTAGGATGGTGATTTTGGGAGGAAATTGGGAAAGAAGAGACTGTATGGCATGGGTATATGTCATAGATGGCTGGCTCTGCCAGCTGGGCCATGCTCTGGGACTACAGCTCTATTCTACCTCCCTGGACAGAGCGCCACCAGTAAATCCCCCCAAATCACACACTCTGCCATCCCCATAGACTGTCTATCAAATCTACTCAGTGATTATGAGATGCCCTGAAAGATACGGGGTCAGGAGTTATGGTCCAAGGCCAGGTTCAAGGACTGAATTCAGAACCTTGGTTTCTCTGGGTTTTTTGTTCTTCCTTTCCACTACAGAGGAAATAGGGACCCTCTGGGAGTCCCTCTTCACTGATGTGTAGCCCCTCCTGCTGCTGCCACCTCAGTCACCAAAGAGCCTCTCACTCTGGTCCCTTCAGTCTCTCCTTTTCCACTGCCCCTTTCCCTCTGCCTACGCACATCCCATCCTTCTCCACAAAACACGGTCTTTCCCTCAGCCTTTCTCTACCTGCTCTTGGGTCTGAAAAACTTCTCAAATGGATGGTCTCTGCCTCCACTCACTATTTTACTTCTTCCCATTCCACGCCCTCTATTGAAGGCCCTGATAACTTCCTAAGTCTAGATGCAGTGGCCCCTTGTCAGTTTTCATTCCTCTTGACAACCTGGCAGAATTTGCTCTCCCATGATTCTTTTCTCCTTATTGATCAAAAGTCCCTCTTTGGTAACCAGAAGTTTTTCTATGTCTGTGAGTCTATTTCTGCTTTGTATATAAGTTCATTTGTACCATTTTTTTTAGATTCCACATATAAGTGATATCATATGATATTTGTCTTTCTCTGACTTCACTTGGTATGATAATCTCTAGGTCTATCCATGTTGCTGGAAATGACATTATTCCATTCTTTTTTATGGCTGAGTGATATTCCATTATATACATGTACTACATCTTCCTTATCCACTCATGTGTTGATGAACACTTGGGTTCCTTCCATGTCTTAGCTATTGTAAATAGTTTTTCAGTGAATATTGAGGTGTGTGTATCTTTTTGAATCAGAACTTTCATCATTTCCAAATACATGTCTGAGGTAACTTATGGTTAACAAAGGGGAAAGGGGGGAGAGGGATAAATTGAGAGTATGGCATTAACAGATGCACACTACTATATATAAAATAAACAACAAGGATTTACTGTATAGCAAAGGGAACTCTACTCAATATCTTGTACTAACTTATAATGGCAAAGAATCTGAAAAAGAATATATACATGTGTATATATGTGTATACATGTGTGTATATATGTATATGTATTCACATATATGTGAATATATATATTCATATATATACACGCATATATGAATCACTTTGCTGCACACCTGAACATAAGACAATATTGTAAATCAACTATACTTTAAAAAAGAAAGTCCCTCCTTCCTTAGCTGCATCTCCCAGGTCTCATGTCTTGGACTTCTGCCTGCTCAATAGCCCTCCCTCACAATAACTTGCTTATTCATCTTCCCATTCTCTATGGGATTCTTCCCCACAGCGCACAAAGACATTCAAACTCTCCTATATGAAAACAACCTTTCTCTGACCCCCAGTCCCCTTGCAGCTATCATCCAATCTTCCTTTTCTCAGCCTATTCCTTAATACCTTAAAGTACAGCGTAGACTTGCTCTCCTCACTTCTCACTATACGCTCATTCCTCAGTCCACAGCATGATCGTGTCCTGCTCCTCTCTACACACATGCACGCTCTACTGAGACTCTTCTCACTGCAGCTACCAATGTCCTTTTGGAGGTCTAATCCAAGGGGACACAGTTATGTCCTAATTTTATTTGTCTTTCTCTGCAGAACACTACATTGTGAGTCCCTCCCTATTTATTGAAACTCCCTTCCCTTGGTTCTGAGGATACTGTGCTACACTAGCATTTTTATCAATGATTTCTCCTTCTGGCTCTGCATTCTTCTCTGGTACCTTAAATGGGAGCATCCTTCAAGGTTCTGTCCTTAGTGCTGTGTTCTTGTGTGCAGGTACTCACCTACTCTAATGGCTCTGATCGCTTTGTATCACTCACAGCACCTAAAACAGTGTCCTGCCTATAGCAGACAATTAATGTTTACCTAATTGATTAACATTTGTTAATTGCACAGGTCTGGTACATAACAAATGTTTCATAAAGCCTCTTAATAGGATTTCATGGCTTACAAACGCTTCCTATATATTTACCTCACTTCATCCTTACGCTAACCTGGTGAGGTTGACTCTTTTATTATTTTCGTTTTTATAAAAGAGAGAAGAGGAACGGAGCCAACATTTGTCTTCTGTCTATTCTGTGCCAAGTGCTTTATACACATTTTGAATTTAATCTTTACAACAGCCCTGTGAAGTAGGTGTTCTTAGCCACATTTTACAGATGGGAAAACTGAAGCTCAGAGAGGTACCCAAGATCACTAGGAGTATATAATTTACCTCCTCTGCTATTTCATTATTCTGTAAATTTGATCACGCCAAATTTAGTGAGGAATACTGGGGAGGCATATAAAAGGTGTCACAGAATGATATTATAATTATTGTTTACCTATAAGTTTTCTCTTTGAGTTTGCATTCCTATGAAATGTAATGTCAGGCATATAAAGAGCCGAAGGGGAAAATAAAACACTTGTATTTCCAAACATTTCCTGCCTTTCCTCCTGCATATTATAATAATAGGAATTGATTACGGAGTGCTTACTATGTGCCAGACCGTATGCTTAGTGCTTTACACGTGTGCTTTAATTTAATCCTCACCACCACCCTATGTGTTATAGACAACTATTATACCCCAATTTATACACAAAGTAATTGCACCTCATAGAAGTTAAGTAACTTGTTCAAGGACCCCTAGTTAGCTTTTGAGGTAATTGAAATTTAAAGTCAGGTTGTTCTGACTCCAAAGCTAATATTCTCTCAGCGCCACTAGACTACCTTTCCAAGAGGATAGGGAAACCAAGGCTCAGAGAGATTAAATGACGTCAAGTCTCCTGTCTTATATTTTTCCACTTTGCTCCAGCTGCTTACATCCCTTTGTCGAAGGGACTGCTTTGTATTGTCAATAATCTTTATACATCTGTGGTCTGTCTCCTCAGCCACATTGTCAGCTGTGCCAAACCTCTTTAGATCCCCCACAGAGGGTTCTCACTAAATACTTGTCAATTGATAAGCATGGAGCTCTCTTCAGTTGAGAGAATTATTAATAAACCATCAGCCTTTGACAAAGCCCTTCTCATCTCCAGAGGAGCTGAGCCCTTGGTGCTTGGAGATGTATCAATTCCTCGCCTTCCCGCAGCTTCAAGTCAGGAGCCCACACTCCCCGCCTCCACATGGCATCCATTCTCCAGGGAGCCTCAATAGCGTCAGAATCATTTCACTGAAGGTGAAATTATGTGTGTGACTATGGGAGGATGAGGCCCCAGTAAAGGGGGAGAAGAATGCAGGCTGATTCTGCATGCAGGTGGACCCTGGGGATGTTTCACGCCATCTGAGATGATGTGTCAAACTCCAGCAGCCACACTCCACAGAACGAGCTCTAAAGATTGATTGTTACTGTTATTATTGAGAGTATTAATAATAATTCTTACATTATTACAGTGAACTTCCATTTATGCAAAAGCCTCCTGCACAAGATTTCATTAGTTTTAGTTTTGTACTGGCTTTCCACAAAACCTTTTTTGGCTTCAGTATTCCCCCAAGAAAAAGTCTTCTGTCCAGCTTTTGAGGAAGGGAATCTCCCTAGTGAAACTGCCAGCTGAGACCCCGAGAAGGGGAGTGTTAGCCGGCTGGAATTGAAGGCCAGCGATTGGTCCTGCTGAGCAACATGCCGCTGAGATGCATTTAAAGCCAATCCCCAACCCCCTCCCTTCTCTTCGCCTGTTCCCAGAACCAGCCAGTCCTTCCAGCCCAGGCAGAATCCTTAGCTCCTCCTGCCTTCAGAATTCATCCTTCCAGGTCCCTTCCCCCATCAATGGCCTCAGGGACAGCTCTGCGGAAGCTGGCTCATCAATTATCTCTTCCCTTCCACCAGACCAATTTTCTCATGCATTTGCATGAGTTCACTCAGCATCCTGCAAAGAGACAGGCAGTGGTAACAATCGTAGCTAACACTCACGGAGCTTTTACTATGAGCCAGACGTTATATTACACACTTTACATGCATAATCTCTCTTCATCTTCATAACAGTCCTATGTGGAGGGTTTATTAGGATCCCCTTTTTATACAAGAGAAAACTGAGGTTCTTAGTAAGTAAGCAACCAGCCCAAGGCCACACAGCTGGCTAATGCAGAGTCAGGATTCAAACCCAGGTCTGTTTGACAGTGTATTTTCTCTCAGTATAGGCTTCCATTTCCCAGACAGATGAGCTCCAGAGATCGGAAGGCCATCTAGCATTGAGAGGAAAGAATCTCAGGAAATCAGAAAAATAGAGTTTTCTTCCTGTTTCTGCCAGTAATAAGCTAGATGACTGGGTGATTCACTTAAAGCCCCTGCTTCAGAATTCGCAAGCAAAGTCCACAGTGTGTCAGATTCAAAACTGATGAGCCAAGGAAGGTTAATCACCTCCAAATTTATAAAGTTTCAAAGCACCATACAAATGCAAAGCATTCCTTATCATAACCCTTAACATTATTATTCTAGCCTATTCATCTACCAATGAACCTGAGATAGAGTCCTGACTCTGCCCCTGGATTCTGGTGCCATTTAAGTGCCAAGACAAATGGTCTCAGGGAGCCGGGGTGATCCATTATCCGGATATGGATTATTTCTCAGGAGTAAATCGTTAGCCCTGTCGGGCAGCTGATGAATTCTCCCATCGCACCTGGGGGCTCATCGCTCTGCATGGGACGTGCAGGGAATGCAAGCAGCAGCTGGAGTCACAGTGTGACTCTGCAGATGGGTCCTGAGGGCGGGGAACAGGGATGTTCGGGTTAGGTTCCAGGGAGCAGCAATGACCCCGCCCACCCACAGTGAGTGAGAAGGCAGATAATGAACCCCACCCACCCACAGCGCAGCCCAGAGCAGAAAAGGATAACTTCCCTCCCCTGATGCTTACAGCATGTTTGGGGGAAGACGAAACACAAAAGAGGCTGACATATTCATATACAGGAACCTACTAACAGAGAGAAGAATGGACAACAGAAAGAAAAACAGAAAGAAATGGAGAAAGAGAGACAGGGATAAAGAGACCGGGAGAGGGAGAGAAAAGGTTAAAAAAAGAAGGGAAAAACACAGAAAAGAGACACAGTAAGAGGAATAGATTAAAAAAAGAAATCCAGAAAGAAGAGCTAAGAGGAAAGGGAGAACGAATGAAAAACCGAGTAAGAAAAAAAACTGCCTAAAAGGGAAAAAAGAGAATGAAAGAAAAGTGTTTTTAAGGAATATATACAGAGAAAGCTAAATCTAGTAAGAAAACAGAAACAGGAAAAGGGTGGTGAATAAAACAGAAAGAATAAGAAAGGGATATAGAGAAGTAGAAAAATAAGACAAGCAGAGATAGAGAGACAGGGAAAGAAAAAGAGATGTGAGAGGGAGAATAGGTGGGAAAAAACAAATGAAGGAAGTAGAAAAACATGGAAGAGATCGAAACTTTAAGGGGCACTAGAAGTGGTTTTTTATTTTTGTTTTTCCTATTCGCATCTTTTCCCTTTTGCTCTGAGGCACACGTGATTTCAGCGTATGTCTCCGCTATTCTTAAGAATGGTCAGAGTCACCAGGTGTCCCTCCTAGCTCAGGAAACTCCCTTCCTCTTCCACCATTAGTCATTCTTGTGGGATCAAGCATTGAAAGCAGAAACAGAAAGGCAGAGACAATTAACCTACTGAAATAAAACTCACAGATTCGGAGTGCTGAGCACACAGAAGAATATATGTGCGCGCACGGGTCCGCCTCCCCACCACACACACAGTGTGCAAAATCAGCGAGACATGGAGACATATTCTGAGGAAAACAAGTGCACAGGTGCTGAAAGACTTGAGACACGGGTAGGGACAAACCCAAGCAGGCGCGTATCAGCAGCGTTAACCTGAACACAAGGATGGGCACTGGTGGAAACTGACAAAGAACAGGATACTCTGCTGTGAAAGATGACCTAGAGGTACAGAAAAAGATGGACAGACAACCAGACAGGTGCAGAATCAGACACCAGGCAGGGTGGGACGAGGAGATTCCTCCTTAGCTCTGTTCTTCCTCTTTTCTCTTTGTCTTCGTGAAGCACCCATTTACCCCCCTGTGTCTCTTGCCCTCAGCATTTTCCTCTGGGATTTGTGACTATTGGTAGCAGTGTGTTTTATTTAAATAAACTCACTGCTGCTAATGAATCTGTTAGTTACTCTGTCATCCTTCCCTGGGAACAGATGGCCCTAACCAGTTTAAATAACCATGTCCTAAAGGATCCTTCAGGCATGGGTTTAAATAGTGGAATATCAGGTCCTATGACTAAGACAGATTTTGATTCTTACTCCAACACTAAGACTCCCCTCAACCCCAGTATTCTATTATCCTTTTTAACTTCATTGGACTTCCCTTTTCTCCTCTGCAGTTCGAAGCAGATGAGGGGGGAGACCAAGCAGTAAGGTCTAATACATGCACCCCCCACTTAAATGAGAGGAGCACTGTAAGATTTCACTGGATAAACAGTGTCTCTTGCAAAAGAAAAGGTTGAAAATCGCAGGGTTACATGGGGCCAGATGAGTTCTAAGGGTCCTTCCAGCTCTGACATTCTAGGATTCTATGACTAAGAGCTAATTCGTTCAAATCTAAACCCATAGTAATTGGACAAAACTTGATTGAATTTTCCGAGCAAATATGGCGTCACTGTCTGCCCCAATAAATATTTAGCCATGGCCCCAGTTTATTGATTTTGTGCAGTATCAATATTTCCTGGCGCAGTTTCTGACACTGGCCGGTAGACCCTTGATGATATGAAACATACGGGCTCAAGATGCCCTCCCAGAAAAGCCACAGATGGTTGCTGGTGTGTTCATCTGGCTCTGGCTGACACACAGACTGCACCACTCCCTCTGGATTGTGCTGGGCACATGGAGGGGTGAGACAACTGTCTTTGAAAGGGGCATAATAATGCTTGGGTGAGTGGATTAAGTTGGTTTCCGAGCTCAGAGATAGTGTAGTCAACTGATCACAAAGAGAACCTAAGTCAACGGGGCTTGCTTTGGGCAGCTTGACCTTGATGATGGGAAACATCCCTTGGCAACTCTGCCTCACTCTTCATTTATTTATTTATTCATTCCTTCTACAATGAGTGTTTTCTCTGTGCCAAGCTCTGTGCTACAGCTAGGGATACAGACATGAACCAGATGCAGTCAACTATCTCTCAAATATCTTATATCTGAACCAGAATTATGGTAAAGTCAGGGAGCAGTAGATGAGCTAAAGCCGAGAAATATGGATACTGCTCAGCATCAGCAAACTTAGGCTAAGGATAAATGTTTATAATAAAAAATAACTTGGTAGGAATATTACAGAATATGCATGCTTTTAATTATTCCCAGTGGAAAAGCTGATGAATCAGAGACTTTTTTGTATGCAGTATTCAAGATCCGCAGAAGTCTTATTCAGGTAAAATAACCTGATTGTTTCCTAACTGCAACTCTAAAAAACTCTAAAAAGTACAAGTTAATACTTTTTATTTATCTTTTGGTTACACATTCTTGGTTACAGGGTTTCATTTGTTGCTGACGGTTTGAGAACATGGGTTTTTTTGGAGAGAATTAAGGCATTTATTGGAAGGGAAGATTCATTCCTTTCTCTCTTTGATGCTGCCATGACACTAACCTTGTTATTTCCAGAGATACATTTGTTGAAGCTTGTTCTCTTGGTCATTCATTCTTTTGCTTATTTAGTCTTCCACCCATTCACCGACTGTACACTGAGCACCTTGTATGAAGCATGTACTGGGTCAGGTGTAGGGATGCTGGTGAGATTTATAAATAGCCCCCGCCCTTGAGGGGCATATACTCCAGGAAGGGAACCAACAAATTACGTGGGGACCTTATCGGGAATGCTGTAGTAGAGGTGTGCACAAAGGGGAGCTGTAAAGACACAGGACTGAGTTCAGGGTAATTGAAGAAGTTTTAAGAGACAAAGTGACCCATTGGTGCATTGGCGGTGGTAGGGCTGAAGGTCAGCCCTGTTCATCACGACCACACAAAACCAGCTCCATACCTCAAGTTCTTCTTCTTTTTGGTCTGCATGGATTTGCAAGAGCGAAAAGCTATACATCAAGCAGATCTGTCTGTGGCTGGGGTTAGCTCAGTAACCTACATCAGTTTAACTGCTTCAGTTTAAGATGAAATATATCGACTCCTTTAAAAACACAGTGCAGAGGTTTGTCAGAGACTGGTTCCTATCCTCTAACTCAAGCTTCTTGAAATCAGATTTTCCTTGCCCATTCTAATCCCCTTTTCTAGCAGAATTCTTCTTTCATGGGGGCAAATGGGTTTGAGTAGTACTGGGTACTGTAGTGGCTTTCAGATTATTCACATTCCAAAAGAGCGTTAATGATTTCCAAGATAATTGGTTGTAGAAATAAGTCCTTCTAAAAACCCAGCAATAGAATGTTCGTGATGCCACAGGATGATTCAGAGCATTTGGCCTTAATTACTTTGATTGTCCGCCAGGATTTAATATATGAATATTACATTGAGATCTTCAATTTAATTTCTTGTGTAAATGGATTGTGGCAGAATCCTGTAGTCCTGGAACTGGCACATAATTCAGCATGGGAGACACTATCTTAACTCATCTCATTACTCAAGCCATTTGTTGTCCTTCAGGCTTTGACAACCAGGAGATGGGAAAGTAGCAGAGGTGATGTGATCTCTCAACCTGGGTCCAGACAGACATGAGCCATAGTCTCTACTGATTACATTGTTACATAGACTCAGACAACACTTATTTTCAAAAGAAAAAAAAAAAAAAGGCAAAACACTCTTGCCAATGTGCAGCGGTGTGCCCTGGTCTTTCTTAGTGGAGTGGAAAAAGCTGGGGCATGCCTGCAAAAGGCCTGGGTTCTGGTCCTAGCTTGGTCACCAACTTGCAGTATCACCTTGGGCAAGTCTCATAATTTCTCACCTTGGACATGTCCCTTAATTTCTCTGGGCATTCAGTTCTTCATTAAAGAGGGAACTACATGGTCTCTGAGTGCTTTTCAGAGTGAAGATTTTCTGACCTATGAATAGCACACGGCCAATCTGACAGTCCTCGCACCATGGCTGAAATAAGTTTGTTTCTATCCTTTCTGTGAATAATAAGCAGCCCCGCCCCAAGAATGGGCAAAGCCAGAAGGAAGGAAGAAAGAGATGGGGAAGATCAGTGGGTGACAGGGAAAAAGGAAGGGAAAGTGAACGAAACAGACCTGTGGCATTAGTGAGGTATCCCCCAGGGCCTGGGTGAGCTTGTTAAGACCTTAGCAAAATGGGGGTCATTTGGGCCCTGGGAGCCTCATAGAAATTAGAGGAAGAAAATGAGACTCAAAAAGTATTAAATGGGAATCCACAGTACTGGGGAACTTATTTGTCACACATATAAAAGTTAAAGTGCTTGCATCTAGAATGTGTAAACAATCCCTACAAACAAATAAGGAAAGGGCAGACAATCTAGCAGAAAAAAATGGACAAAATGCTAAGAAATTGTACAAAAGAATATATCCAAAAGGCCAGTAAACATATGAACATGTGCTCAACCTTAGTAGTCACCAGAGAAATGCCAATTAAACCTCAGTGAGATAGCACTGCACACCCATTCGAATGATCACAATTTAAAAAGGTGACAATACCAAGTGCTGATAATAATTTGGAGCAATGGAAGAGTGTAAACTGGTGTAACGCTTTGTAAAAGTGTTTAGCAGCATCTACCGAACTGGAACATGTACAGTCCCTACGACTCAGTGATCCCACGGCTAAGAGAAGTCAAACAAAAACATCCACGGTAATATTAGCTATAATAGCTCCAAACAGGAAATGGTCTATATGCCCATTTACAGTATAATGGATCAATAAATTGTGGCATAGTCACATAGGGAATATCATACAGCACTAAGGAGCAAAATAAGTTCCATGAGACATCACTCGTGAATCTAACAGACATCATGAAAGAAACCATACACAAAAGAGTACATACTGAACGACTGTATAAAAATCAGTAACTGATAGAACTATAGGGTTTAAGGAGACATGCTGAGGAGCACAAGTATAAATAAAAGCACGGAAGTGATTTATATAAGAGAATAGTAACATTTAGGAGATGGGAAAGGAGCTGTGATTAGGGAAGGGGCACAAATTGGGCATCAAGGGTGCTGAGAGTATTCTATTTTTTGATTGAGTGATAGTTAACACAGATGTTCCATTGACTAAGCTGTGTATCTATAATTTATGCTCTTTTCTTTATGTGTGGTATATTTCACACACACGAGAAAAAGCTTTAAAAATACAAAGGTAGGAAAAAAACAAAGACAAACCTTTGTCTCAGACTAATGTCACCACAAGTTCTGTCCACTCTCTCAGGACCCTGCTTCCGGTTAATGGGACTCCAGACTTTATACAAAGAGAAGGCAAAGACCGTGTCCCATTCCTCTCTGCATCCATCTGCCACAGTTCTCCATCTTTAAAGCCGGACTGATCCACACTTGTACCTAAACAGGTGTCAGACAACTGACAGTCAAATAGTCAAATTTGTCAGCCAAGGCCGATAGTCAAAGATACTACCCTTACTGCTATCTAGGGCTCTTCTCATTCCTCCCATTCTCGAACTATTCCTGTTCTATTTTAATTATATCCCCCTCATGAGTCTTTGTCTTCCATTTTCAGCCTTGTTCATGCCCTTTGGACTAATGGCTGAGTGACCCAACTGAGTTTCTTCGGCTTGAACCTCAGCAAGCTCTCCTTCTCCAAAGTCCCTTCACTGTGCAACCTCCTCTGCTCCTGCCCAACTCAGGTAGGGTATCCACCTCTACCCGGCCCCCAGATCTTACAGGGCTAAAGTGCCTTATCCAAAACCCCTGGGGCCAAATATGTTTCAGGATTCAGAATCTGGGAGGTTTTACCAAGGTCACCCTGTCTATTTGCCTATATTACGTAATACCTTGAGCAGGTTGAGGCATAGTTCCCTATAATCCAATATATTAATACTTCTGTCATGAAATACATGAATATTCATACCAAGTGAGACAAATAAAGATTATCAATATTTTAACATGAGTTAAAATGAGCTTTGGCATAAAACTTGTGAGAAAATTTTTTATTTTCAGAGCTTTGTGGATTTAGAAGTGCAAATAAGGATTGACGATGTATAGTAGGAACCCAATGCTTGTTTGGTGGACGGATGGAAGCATGGATGGATGTGATACATTAGATATGTTTATCCTTTCAAATAAGTGACAAATGTGCCTTTAACGAGAGTCTTCACAGCTTTCTTTAACCAAGAGTTCCCATTTGTAGGCACATTAGAATCCATTGCTGGTAGAACGCTATTAGAAAAATTCACCACATAGGTCTGTTACTACATCATGGATGGCCTACGACGGGTCAGGTGGCCACCCTGGGCCAATCAGTGGCCAATTCTGTGCATAAATCAACCAGCCTTTTTTCCTGACAATGGAGCTGTGGCCGAAGCAGGCTTAACTAGAAGGGAAAGATGGACACAGTAAGTGCCTGGGGCTGATTTGTTGAATCCAATGTGAAAGGGGTGGATGGGGCTGCATACATCTTCAGGTGATTCTCCTTTAATTGTATTGCTCTCAGCCATGCTTTAGAAAAGTATTGAGGCAGTGAATTTGAAATTGCCCTCCCCAGCAAGTGCTCAGAGTGCAGTGAGTTTATACTGCTAGTTAAGGGTACAGCTGGATGTTTTTACTTCCAGTCACCTGGGGGCAGGCATGCTATATCCTCTTGTACTGAAATGCTCTAGAGACAAAGCAGGGAGTCCCAGAAGAGGCTAGCAAGGGACTCGAGCATGAGTCATAGCCAAGCCTTCAGGCTCCACCAACCAGGAGACTCCAAGGAATCATGGGATAATTCAGCTGGATAAAACCACGCAACTACTTCCAGGAATAATGCCTACAGGGGAAATCCACGGGAAGGAGAATTCAAGGAGAGGTTAGAAGGCTCAGTCTCAGAGTTTAGGGCACTGGGCTCTTCGCCCCTAGAAAGTGGAAACTAGGAATTACTAGCTGGCTATCTCCCATAGCAATGCCCCAGGCTTTTCTACCTTAAAACAATAGGACTGGACTTATATGATCTCTATACTCTCTTCCTGCTCTAGTTTTTGACACCCATAAATCTAAGATTTTCTTTTTAAAAATGTTTACTGTTTCTCATAAAAATAATGCATGCTCCTTGCTGAAATTTTGGAAAATGAGATAAATAAATGAAAGTTTACACTCACCTATCATCCTTCCTCTTGCCCACTTGAGTGTATGTCCTTTTGGCATGATTGCTTTATTTTCCATCTCTTTATAAAGTTGTGATCATAACATTTTGTATTTTGAGTTACTTAATTATAGCATGAGCATTTCCATATCATTACAAAGCTATGATTCAAATCTAATTTGAATGTCTACCAGACATTGTAGAGCACACCAAAAAGCATAAAATGTGTACCTTGCCCTTATGGAACTTACAGTCTGGTTGAGAAGATGAGACTAATGCACATGAAACCAATAGTGAAAAAATGGAATATAATTAAATGTCATTTCTTGGGATATGCTGGAAGGACGGTAAAAATACAAAGGAAGGAGAGATTGATCTGGACAACACCAATGAGGGAAGGCTACCAGAGTAGGGAAGACTTAAGTTGCCCTATCAAGGATAAGAAAAGGAGCATGAGGAAAGCAGAAGCATCAATGAAACAAAAGCAATCCAAGGGAGTTGGGCTGAACCCAAAAATCCCTTTATGCTTTGTTGTTGTTGATGATACAGAGTTACCCTTGGCCAGGATTTTAGGACTCTCCAGGGGCTCTTCTTACATATGAACACATAAACCTTGGTCTCTAACCTAAAGGGAACTTGGAGGATACATACATGAAAAATAAAGCACTCATATTATTTTGACCGTGGCTTAGGCTCAGCCCTTTTTAAATTTAGTAATTGACTTGCTTCTGTACTGCATCTCAAACAGTGATTGTTCAAACATCATGGTGCTCGTGACTAGAGTCCCCAGTTGGACAGCTTCCTATGTAGATAGCTGACTACATGATTCTAGAACCCTGGTAACAGCCAGTTCGGTACTGTGGATTGAAAATCACAAGAAGAGAAAATGCTTATGGCACAAGCCTCCTCCATCCATTGAAGTCACAGATGAAAACTCATTGAGAAAAGTAATTATACCACATCTGTGGTCTGAAGATCTCCCCAGTGGCACTAGGAGTTTCTCAGGGGAAGAAAACCTGTGCTTTGGAGAACAATAGAAAGGTACCCTTGCATGAAATACCACAGCTCTAGATGCATTTGTAATGCATCAGAAAGTGCCCCTCTCTATGGTCAGGAGACTTGCCACTAATTAGCTATATGACTTTGATCAAATTCCATCACCTCTCTGAGTTCACCTCACTTTTCTCCTTCATCTGTAAAATGGGAAGTATTCCAAAGTTCCCTTTTTGGCACAAAAATTCTATGAACCTATGATTTCTTTAGACTCTCACAGCCTTTCATATTTCAGGAATCCCCTACGACAATGCAAATAACCCTGAGAAAAGGCTACTTCTTACCCTTGTGTTGCCAGTCACCACCATACCTGGGAATCGAAGTCCTTTGGGGAGTGGGACCAGGAGAGCAAGCAGGCCCAGCCCGAGGGGAGAGGCACAGAAGGGAGAAATGGGTGGGCCCCCAGGATGTCACCAGTTAAGCAGAGGGGAGGATCTTGATACCTCCTCCTCTATCTGCCTCTACTCTGAGTGCCCAGCAGCAGGCTGTGCCTGACTGCATGCCTACGTAGGTGCCTGCTCACCACAGGATGCCCTGGCTGCCAGCATGCTGTTCCAAGCCAATGGGAGAACACTGAGGTGAAATACCCTGGGGCCAATCATAGGTGGAAGTATCTCTTTAATGGTCAGAGAGACTGCATCTTTGGCTCCTTTTCATTGGTTCAGGCCAACTGAAGGCTCTCTGGACTCTCAGCCAATGCTGAGCCATAAGCCAACAGAAGTGTACTCGGCTGCTGGAGCCTGTTTTCCTCTGAGGCTGATGGGTAGCCCCGCCTCAGGGGCTGCCTTCTCTCCCCATTGTCATCCCTGACTGAAAACTTTGGCCGTGAAGCACAGAAGGCATGAACAGTGGGACCTAATCAAGGCTGTCCGATGAGAGGTAGGCTGGGGGCCAGGAGCCATGCCCAGGCCCATTCCCTGCAAGTGAGTACAGGTATAGAGAGAGAACAAGCAGAAGGGAGAAAACAAGCAGGTAGAACTGGTGGGAGTGGGCACTGTAGGGTTGAAACTAAGGGCAAATCCTGACAGGTGAAACTCTTTACTTCCTTCCCACAGGCCATGAGTATCCAAGTGGTTGGTCCAAAACCCTACGGTGCCTTCTCTATTCTTTTTCTGTAGCCCAAACCACAGCCAGGGAAGAGTTCCTCCCAAGAGAGTAAGAGAAGTTTGTTGGAGAAAGTATGCGGGCTCCCAATAAGAATCTGCATTTCCTGACTTAGGATTCCCACAATGCCCAGAGTAGACTTAGTGGCTCTGGATTCCAAGGACTCATGGATCCTATGATCTTTGCTTCTTACATCTCAGGCTGCAGTCTGATCAATTCCTTATATGCTTCAAGGAAGGCTAAGATTGTAGGTTCAACCCTCAGAAGACTGGGTAGCTTTCACTTTGCTCCCTGACACTTTCATTAGTTCCACTCAAAGCCAAACTCCCAAACCTGGGTGGCTATTTAAGCAATGTGAACACAGGAGATAGAGTGAAAGAGTATAGAAGGTGCAGTGCACAGCCTTCCCTATTTCTGGAGACATTCAGTCATCTATCCAACACTTGCTGAGTGCCCTTTATGTGTCAAGCACTCTGCTAGATGCTAGGGGGATAAACAATAAGAAATAAGACACATGGGCTTTTGGTGAATACCACCAGAGCAGGGCCAGGGGAAGAATGCATTTTGAACATTGGTGATAGATTACTTTATGTCCTTCAGTGATTGATCTGATGTTATAGTTGGCTTTGAAATGCTCCAGAACTGGCCCTTGGTAAAATCACAATCAGAAATGTCTGTCTTCAATGCCCTCCCCTATTAAAATTTTCTTTCAGAAGAAAGAATTTGCTACAAAGTTGCTGTCAGACCTGGGGAAAGTCAATTCTCAATTTCCTCTTCAAAATAAGGAATTTGGGACAGAGGCTGTGAAGCCCTTTTCAAATGTGAAAGACCATCCGGGAGTCTATAGTAGCAGTCATTTACTCCTTAGTATAAATTTAAATAATCTATGTTTCTTCTTCCTGGACTTAGTTACATTTTAAGCTACTTTTTAAGCTCTTCTCTCTCTCAGGGTGGAATGAAAGGCTTTGTCAATTTCTGCCTACAAGAGGGAGAAGTATTTGAGGAAGGGGAATGAGCAGGAAAGGGGATACAGTAAACCTCTCCAATATTCTCACATCTTCTTTCCTTAGGCCCCGCATATTCTGTTGAGGCTAATCCCAAACCATAGCTACTGATAAAAAAAAAAAATCATTAAAAGATTAAGCCCTCTTGGGGCTTACAGTGCCTTAATACCAAGGAACTCTTATAACCATGGGCCCAAAGGGCTTGGTGGAAAGCTCTTGAGTCGTATTCCACAGGCCCAGAATGCAGGGATCACAACAGATCTTTGCCCATCACTCTTCCCTCCTGCCTATTTTAGGTTCCTTTGGATTCCAGATCTCACTCCCACTGACCACGAATATTCTGAATGGCACGGGTCAGGAAAAAAGAAAACATTTCAGAAATGCACATTGCTCCTTAAGTACATTATATTGTAAAAGACAAATAATCAATCCAGTCCTCTGTCTGAACATGGCAGCCAGAAGAGGCAAAGCAAAGCTTCTGCATTTCACTCTTAACCAAAATAAGAAGCCAAAGTGGGGAGGGAGAGGGGGTGGGATCAATGAACGCGATCAATGGTCTATATTACTGTATCTTACATGGCAGTGCTGATTTGCAGCTCTCCAGGTGCCAAATGGCATCTGGGAAGCATTACTCCATCCCCCAATTGACGTAATAATTAGATTGCATAAATGGCTCCTCTGCACTCACTGCCAGCCCAAGAGACAAATGCTATTGGTGAGCCAATCAATCTCCTCCCCCAGCCTGCCCCCCCACCCCCATTGAAGTTTCAGCCTACTTCAGCAGTTACGTTGTGGAGGTCAAAAGCCACCCAAATGAGTGAAAACTGGCAAGGATGAATTTTGGGGAGTGGATTATACTGTACTACTTCCCAGCAAGGTATGCCTGGGACCTGAGCAGGTACCTGAACAAATCCACAACTGGACATTACCACCAGGAGCCAAAAGAGGGAAAGAAGGCTAGTGACATCTGCAATATTTGGTTTTTCTCTGTTCTAATTATCTGCCTCATACTTAGATAAACCGAAGAGCTGAGAAAAGTCTGACAGGAGAGAGCATTAGTTATTTGGTATTAGTCTGAATAACGCCCCGTAAGTACCCTCATTCTAATCCCCAGAACCTTTGAATAATGCCTTAAATGGGACTCTGCAGATGTGGTTACGTTAAGGATCCTGAGAGGCAGAAATTATCTTGGATTATCTGCCTGTTCCTGGATTCATTCACAAGTGTCTATAAAAGCCAGTCAGAGGGAGACTATAGATAGAAGAAGAGAAGGCCATATGATCAGAGATGCAGAGATTGGAGTGACATGGCCACAACCCAAGAAATGCCAGCAGCTACCATAAACTGGAAGAGGCAAAGAACACAGTCTCTCCTAGAGCCTGTAGATGGAGCATGGCCCTGCCAACACTTTGATCTTGGCCTGGTGAAACTGATATCAGATTTCTGATCTCCCAGCATTGTCACTGCTGTGGCTTGGGTTTGATCCCTGGCCTGGGAACTTATACATGCTTCAGGCACAGCCAAAAAAGAAAAAAAGATTTCTGATCTCTACATTGTGCGATAATAAATTTCTGTTGTGTTAAGCCATAAAGTTTGTGGTAGTTTGTTACAGCAGTCAGGAAATACTGTCCTCCATTACTAAGCTCAGGTCACAGGTAGAATAATAAGGAATCTTCCTCTTGTAGTAGTAAGAGCATCAAAATCTTCCTCTACCCAACACATGCCTTCCATCTATCATGATGTGATGGCAATCACTAGGAGTCCAAAATTCACAAGTACATGTCAACATTTCTACTTCTGGGTAAGTCTTTCTTGCTGCTGCATTGCAAACAGTACATAAAACTCTTGTTTTCCATTAGTACTTTTGCATGAATTTATATATCCAATTACTTCCAGCCACCAGGCAGGCCTTGGGGGGACAGGGAGGGACACTGAGCAGGTAGGGAAATACAGTAAATATGTCTAAATTGAAACCACAATTGGACTCAAATCAAATCTCTTTTAGTAATAACACTAAGTAGGGCCTTTAGGAAAACAAGTCATGGCAGAACTAACTTAATTTACTCTTCTGATAAGGTTACAAGGCTTGTGGATCAGGAGAATGTTGTAGACAGGATGCATCTGGATTTTAACAAGGCTTTTGACTTAGGCTTTCATAAGCCCTTTGTAGATCAAGTGAAGAAATACAAGCGAGAGGTGAGATTCCAAAGTTAGCAGGAGACTGCTGATATGTAGGACAGGGTCTTTTGTAACAGGTCACAGGTCTCTACATCAGCCCCAGTCAAGTCACCATTATTACCCATGGCTCACACAAAGATCGACTGCATCCTCTCTGAGAGTGAGGTTGCTGGGAAGCTCAGGGGCCCAACTGACAGACTGGATGTGAGAAGCAGGATACAGAACAATATCAGTAGACTGGAACATTGGCTGACCCCTGTGAAATGCAATGTCCAGCACTAAAAGTCCAAAATTCACATATACAAAGACAGGTTTATATACAGAGCTGCCATCAGGGTGCAGAAGACAGAAGGGGTCAGCAGGCAGATAGCTTGATGAATCAGAATAATGGTGATGCTGGCAAAAAAAAAAAAAAGCTAAATGTAGCCAGAGTTGCCACTCCAGAAACAGGAGAGAGCCCTGCTCCCACTTGAATATTCTGCGGTTCAGTTTGAGTCCCTTTCAACCTCTAACCTCAAAGGTAATCTGGTAACAGAATAGTTAAGTATCTTTCCACACTTGTTTTTCTATGAAATTTTTTATTTCAGAAATGATTGTGACATTATTTACTATATAAATTATATACACAAGTGAAAGCATGTTATACATACTGTTCCTGGCCTTGCTTTTTCTTTAACGCTATATCATGGGCACCTTCCCATGTCAGTGATCATAAAAGTTGATAACTATTGAGAATTTTCCATGTGCCAAATAGATTCTAAAAACATTTCATGTTTCACTTCATTTAAAACTCAGAGTAACCCCATGAGATGGGTACTATTTTTTTTTACTATTCTCATGGTAGAGAAAAGAAAACACATTCAGAGAACTTTCTCAAGATCACAGGGTAATTAACTGACATAGGCTGATCTGAGTTCAGGCCTCTCCATTTCCAGAGCCTGTGCTCAATATCTGCACCATCCTGCCTCTCAGTACTTTGAGGGCTACTTCATTTAAAAAAAAAAAAAACAGCATAAGAGTTTATTGTATCTGTATCACAATTTATTTAATCTTATACTAGTGTACATAAGATTGTTTCCTTAATGAAGAACTTCTTGGAGTTCCCTTTGTGGCTCAGTGGTTAACGAATCTGACTAAGAACCATGAGGTTGCGGGTTCGATCCCTGGCCTTGCTCAGTAGGTTAAGGATCCGGAGTTGCCGTGAGCTGTGGTGAAGGTTGCAGACGCGGCTCGGATCCCGCGTTGCTGTGGCTGTGGTGTAGGCCAGTGGCTACAGCTCCGATTAGACCCCTAGCCTGGGAACCTCCATATGCCGCGGGTGCGGCTCTACATAAAAGGCAAAAAGACAACAACAAAAAAAAACTTCTTAGTGCTTTTAATATGCTAATGTGCACTATGACTTTTCCAAGAGGAGAACACAGTTAGGCACTGTGTCCAAAACCTCCTTAGCTTCCTTGACATCCATTTTTTTTCTTGCAGAGCATTTCTGTGTTGAGGGCTTTGGGCACCAAATATTGATGTGTATCTGCATCTCCTGGGATGCTTTTCCAGTGCAGACTCCCAGGCCTAAGCTAAGTGCTCCTGATATACGTAGTTCATGAACCACACATTGAGAAAAGTGTGCTGTGTGCTATAGGCTTAATCTTTGACGTGGAAAATAAACAGGAATGGCCACATAAGTGCAGGTTTCTATAGACCAAGGGCATGAGTAGTGGGGGAGAGAACGCTTTCCCCTTCCCTCCTCAGTCTACCTAATCATGTGAACTTTATCCATGCCAATGCCAGAAAACCACAGCTCAATGAAGCATTAATCTAAGTCTCTCAGTGATCTAAGTTCCCCAAGGGCTATGCCACTGGTCGCCACACACCACTCCACCTCCCTCAATGAAGAACTGGTGATACCACTGAAAGTAGAAGCTTACAATAGGTGAATATTTCTAGGGAGTTCATTCCATACAAATTTGAGATCCTAATACTGAGACCTTGCCCTTCAAGTTTTGGTCATCTGCAGAAACATTAAGACCAAACATCTACACACCAAGAATTAACCAATATTCAATATGGAAAAAATAATGAGATTAAAATTTTTTTTATTATACTGTGAGCTTGGAAACATACAATATCACCTATTCATGCTTTCGTGTTATATTTAATATCATCAAATCCCATTCACCCTAGCAGGTCATTGCTTGAGAGTCACCTGAGCTTGGACTGGAGACAGGAGAGGGAGGTCTTAAGGGGAAAGGATGGGAGGGAGAGAGTACAGCCGAAGGAGTGATTGGCAGGGAGGTTCCTGGAAAGATTCATCTCCAGTGAACGGACAGGGAGGCTTACTAGAGAAGGGTCCAGAGTAGCTTATCACTGGTTTAATCCCAACCTCTGTACTTGACACTCTCTCCACATATCACATGCTGAGATTTTCAAAATACCCTTACCTTTAGAATCTCAAAGGATCTTAATCTCAGCTATAAAAGGCTGATGGGCATTGCTACAAATTTTGACATATGGAGGTTTTGAAGGCTACAGGGGTTTGGAAGAGGGTATGAATGGTGGCTAACAGTAGAAAAGAGAACTATACTATGCAGTAGAAAGTATACTGGAATATATAATTTTATAATTAGCAGAATCTCAAGCATGTCAAATTGCAGAGAAAAAAGCTAGAAGGAAATATGGATCCAATATTGACAGTAATCTCTAAGAGGTTGAATTATGAATCAGTTGTGTTTTCTTTACACTTGTCAGGGTCTCCTTTTTCCTCAAATGTTCTAAAATGAGCAATTGCCTTTATGCATAGGCAAAAGGTAACTATTAAATAAAAATAGGGCATCAGGACTAAAGTTCAAGTTCCAGCTGTGCCCCTGTACCAGTCTTCACTTTCTAAGGCTCAGTTTCTACAATATTCCTCAGGGCCTTAAAACTGAGTGAAGATACTGGTTGAGAGAAAACGTTAGGAGAGGAGAGAAAGGGAAAGGTTAAGATTGAGATGCTGCTTTACCTGAAGTTATCTTGGGAAGTGGAAATACTATTTTCTGACTTCAGAGATGGTGGCTGTGAGAATGCTTTGCAAATTGTTAAACACAATTATACCAGTGACAAGAGTTTATTTAAGGCGGAAGGGGCAAGATAGGTGTATAGGATTAAGAGATACAAATAACATGTATAAAATAGAGAAGCAACATGGATATATTATATAGCACAGGGAATATAGCCATTATTTGTAATAACTTTAAATTGGAGTATGACCTATAAAAATACTGAATCACTATGCTGTACTCCTGAAACTAATATCATATTGTAAGTCAACTATACTTCAATAAATAAAGGAGAGGAGTTCCTGTCATGGCGCAGTGGTTAACGAATCCGACTAGGAACCATGAGGTTGTGGGTTCTATCCCAGATCAGTGGGTTAACGATCTGGTGTTGCTATGAGCTGCGGTGTAGGCCGCAGATGCGGCTCGGATCCCGCTTTGCTGTGGCTGTGGTGTAGGCTGGTAGCTATAGCTCCGATTAAACCCTACCCTGGGAACCTCCACATGCCGCTGGTGTGGCCCTAAAAAGCAAAAATAAATAAATAAATAAATAAATAAATAAATAAATAAATAAAATGAAGACTATGTGATGAAATCATAATCAATATCAATACATCTCTGAAATGCTTATGACCATTGAATGAAGAGTGGTGTTTACTATTATTTCTAATAATTAAATAAAGCAATTATTTCTTTAAAAAAGAAGAATTACTGCTGATCCAACCTCTGACACACACACACACACACACACACACACGCACATGCACACGCACACGCACACAGGCACACAGCACCTTTTCCCCAAACTGCCTGAAAATCCACACTTTGGCTCAATTTTCTCTTCCATTTCCCTGTGACATTGCCCTGATGATCTCATTACCAACTCCAGGCAGAGGCTTGTTACTAGCCAATCTAGTTACCCTGAACTCTCTACCATATCTGAGCTCATCCCCCTATAGATTGTTCTGTCATTAACAAGTGTCATCTACATAACTCAAAGTCATATCCCAGAGCTCTGCAGCAGCCAGCATAGTGATTAAAGAGCAGCCTTGTCCAACCAGGACAGGATCCAGAGCTCCTTATTTCAAACCAGATTAATTGCCTCATTAATGACAATGCTTCACCTGAGTACAGAGTCTATTTTTGCAAAAAAAAAAAAAATAACAGTATAAACTGTATACTCCATTTCTTTCTGTGGCCTCACAACAGCACTGGAGATGGACAGCCCTGTTTACCAAGCAGAGAGGGAGAGTGACTTGGCCTGGATTCCACACAGAGTGGGTAACAGACATTATCAGAATTCAAACCCAAGCCATACCCAGGCTAGGCTTTTTCTCCTAAATCATGGCATTAGTTCCCAGTTGATGTGAAAGGAAAACACAGAAAATAAGTTACTATGCACATGACCAATAAGAGAATTGGCATGAGATATAGCAACGACCTTTTCTTATTAGAGTAAGACAAGACCCATGACTTGTAATACAACCTCATTTGGAATCTGGGGGCCAGGAATGAGCTCTCCACCAAATCATTTATTCTTTCCTTCATTCTTTCACTCATTCACTCTATATACATTTATTGAATATTTTATACATATCAGGCATTGTGTTTGGTGCTAGTGGATAAGATACAATGAAAAATAGAACATGGTATTGGCCTTAATGGTGAAGTAATTCACCATAGTTTAGAGAGAGAAATTGGAAACATACAACAATAACTCCAAATGCATAGCAAAGTAGGATCCATGCCATAAGAGAGCAAAATTCACTGATAGTCTGGAGAGAAGACTCAGATCCCTTTGAGGGATCGGGCAGGACTTCATGGTATATGAGCTTGACTTATGAAGGATAAGTGGGATTTGAAGAAATGGTAAAGCGGTGGGAGTAGGGGTTACCAGGGAAAGAAAATAACATAATGCAGTCACAGAGGTAAGAAATAAGGGAAGTGAGATGGAAATCAGTAATAACTATATTTCAATGGAGCTGGGATTGGACATAAGAAAAATATAATGGGAAGGTCTGTTGGGGCCAGATTTTGGTAGGCTTTGAATCTTAGCTTCCATCCTTCTCAGAGGCCAGCAATAGTAAAGAATTTGGGGAAGAGAGCTAAAGATGGATATTGCTCCCTGGGAGTCAGAGGACAAGGGAAAAATGCCTACCTGGACTCCAGAAGGGAGAAGTTATCCTGAGGATCCTTGGCAGGGTGTAATGATGGCAAACTGCTTTCAGGGAAAAATCTTAATTTAGTTCATTGAAATTCTTGTGTTAGCACCTTCCTAGTTCACTTTCTGTGCCTTTACTCATACTAAACTCTAAACCTGTAGCATCTTCCTCAGGCCTTCTCACACCAATTCTGCTTGTTGAGGAGGCTGTTGCATTTCCAAGGTGTCCTACCTGACTTTTGCCTCAGTGATCCTCGGTTCCCCATAGTTAAAGCCACTGATATCTGTTTCTGCTCAGTCTCCTTCCTGGCTCTTCCTTGACCCATTTCTTTAGAGTTAAATCCTTGGTCTTCATCTCATAGTCTAGTTTAAACATCTTATTCTGGTCCACATCCATGGATGCAGCTACTATGTCAATGACTTCTAAATTTACTTGTTATATCTTCTGAATCTTAGGTCCACACATTGATGTACCACAGCTAACGCCAACTCAAAATTTCTTCCACCATTCCAGAGGAAATAGTCCTCTCACACAAAACATACTTTACTACCTAATCCACCGTCATATGCTCTATTATCCAAATTAAGCGCCTGCACATTTTTCTTGACCCTCCCCACTCACTGTCCCCCAAACATCCAATCAATCAGCAATTCCTTAAATTTCAACTTCTTTAACATTAGCCGAGTATGTCTTCTTTTCATCCTAACTGCTGATCTCTCATCTGGATTATGAAAATAACCTTCTTACTGATTTCCTTGACCCAAAACTCTGTGCCACGATTCTCATGCAAGCCTTGAGTCAATGCTCTTCTCAAACATCACCTCTTTCAGAAAGCGTTTCTTGATCCTTCCCAATCAGTCCTTTCTTCACACAGATCTTGCTAAAGCAATATTGCTAAAGAACCTCTGATATGCTAATATTATGCCCTGTTTCTATAAAAGGAAATGAGGGAAACCAGTGCTTCCAGGAAAATTGTTTCCAGGTATATACTGTGGAGAATCCCAAGGCATATATGTGCCCAAGGGCAAAGAGTCTTGGGAACGGGCACCAAAGGGGAGGTCACCTCTGGAGAGGTCATACTAATCTACCTCCAAACACTCTGAATTTTCTAATTTTACACTTTTTCTTTGGTTTTCTCACTGAAGACATGACCCACTACTGTAGGGATTTGGGAAATAAAAGGCATCATTAATCAAAAATAACTCTTCCCTAAAATAAAATATTAGTTTTGTTGGGTAGGTAATTGTATTCTCAGAATGAGCAGCTCATCCTCTTTTACAAAGGCTTTAAACCTTGATCGCCTAATAAGTGCAGGAATTATAGTTAATCTAGCTCAAAATTTAATTATGATGAGTCATACATCACAAAGCAAAGCACACAGGGGCAAAACTCTGGTGAAGTCATGTCAACTGACCTTGACCTTAGGCCTGCTGGCTCTTTCTAAGTGGGAAATTGGAAATCCTTCCTGTTTGTGAGATAGCAGGGACATCCAAACAAGACTGACCCCAGTCTACTTCAGAGGTTTTATGGGAGAGCCTGCCTTAATAAAATCTTAACACGAGAAAGCCCAGAAGCAATTCTCCCTCTGGACTTTGCCTTTCTAGATCTGGTCAGAGTATTATGCAGTTGGATAGCACTGGGAACTATATCTAGTAACTTACGATGGAGCATGATGGAGAATAATGTGAGAAAAAGAAAGTATATATGTATGTGTGACTGGGTCTCTGCTCTACTGTAGAAAACTGATAGAACACTGTAAACCAGCTATAATGGAAAAAATAAAAATCATTTAAAAAATAAAGTTCACCTGAAAAAATAAGAAAAAAAAAAAAAGAACATCACAGTGGATCCAGGCTGGGCCAGGGTATTGAGGAATCACGTGAGACCTTTAGAATTTCAAGAATGCATCTAAATCTAGATTCAGAGACTTTACAGATTGATAGGGATCTAAAAGGTAAACTGTTCCTGCAGGTTATATGGCTTTGGGTCCTCCCAGTCTCCTTATTGCTCACAGAACTGAGTACACTCTTCCTAGTGTTTTCTGAGTTAAAAAAATGTAGTCAGAGTACTTCATTTGGAATTTTCCACTTTTAATAATGTCATTTAAGAAGTTATTACCTCTCTAAGCCGTTACTGGCTCCTAAATTATTGTCTCACAAGTGGTGCTAATTATTTATTTTTATACATATGCAGGTTGTACTCGATTGTATCACTGTTAATTAATACTTACTAAATTATTTTATATTTAACCCATTATCCCAACCTGTCATGACTCTGAGAAGTATTCTTTCTGCTGTCCAAAATAGCTACTACCTTTCCTTGATCCTTGCTATTTGTACTATTGAAAATGAATCCTTTATTTCTTGGCTGTTTGGAAGTCTTTTATATTTTGCCTTCACCACTTCAAGGGGTACCAAGCTCTAAATACTATTTATTTCCTGCTAAAGATATTAAGAAGGCCTCCTATTTGTCCTTATCTTCCTTTTTAGCCTTTAGTTTGACTTCCTTCTCTTGGTATTTTGGGACTCAGGGAAGCAGGTTTTACTTTAAGCTTTCCATGATGATAGATATGTTAGCCATATTCCCCTCTCCTGTTTTGTTTAGCTATTGTTGTGTAACAAATCATCTAGAATTTAGTGGCCTAAAGCAACAGTTTTATCTTATTCACAACTTCATGGATCAAGTATTTAGGAAGGTCTTGGCTGGTGATTTGTCTCTGATTCATATGGAGTCTGCTGAAGAGCTAGGGCTGGATACTCCACTTTCAATATAGCTTCTGCACCTAAATGTCTGACACCTCAAGGTCAGACACCTTGGCCTATCTCTTTCAACATGACACCTCATCCTCCAGGGCCTCTCCACATGCCTTGAACTTCTCATAGCATTGGCAGTCTCAGTGTAGTCACATGTTGGCTGACTTTCAAGAGGTAGGAAGTGGAAACTGCTGTACCAATTAAGAGGTATTCCAAGAATGGGCACAGCAGCATCTTATTTTACTTTATTGGTCGAAGCAGTCACAGATACCTTCAGGACCCAAAGAAGTGGAGAAATGGACTCCACCTCTTGATGGGAGAATGCCATTGCAGAAAAGCATGTAGAATGTGAGATACTATTGTATCTATCTTTGGATTACACAAATATTCATGTCTTCTATAGATTTCCAGACTTAAAAGTTTTATCCTTTAAAGTACATGTAGAAAAAGTAGATAATGGATAATGTGTGAGAGGGAGGGAGGGAGAGAGAGAGGAAGAGAAAAAGAAGGGGGAGGAGGAGGAGGTGGGGGGGAGAGGAGGAGAAGAAGGGAAAGAGAGAGTGAGAGATCAAATTTATCATATAAGATCATATAAGTTCATATAGAGGAAACTTCTGGAATAAACAGTCAATGAACTGTGATATTTAACTTGAAGATAGAATCAAGTAGTGGCTAAACAGAATCAAGTAGTGGCTAAAATAAGGATTTGAAACCACAAAAATCTGGGTTCAAATCCTGTCATACCTCTTACCAATTTTATGTATATCCAAGGAAGAACAACTCTATGTATCAATAAACATTTATTGAGCACTTTTTGTATGTTAAGCATTGTGCTAGAAACCTAGAGATACAGAAATGCAACAAGGTTTAAGCCTTAAAGAAGCTC
This sequence comes from Catagonus wagneri, assembly GCA_004024745.2. NCBI lineage: Eukaryota > Metazoa > Chordata > Mammalia > Artiodactyla > Tayassuidae > Catagonus > Catagonus wagneri. The sequence continues at coordinate 35,758,742 of PVHT020000015.1, read as the reverse complement.
AGGGTATTGTATGAAAGGCTGACATGAACAAATATTTGTAATAAAATATAAGAAATGGTATAGTAGAGGTACCAAATACTTTGGTGGCTCAAAAAAAGGAGTTATTACCCTGGGTGGTTCAAGAAATGCTTCACAGAAAAATGAACTCTTGAGCTGGCTCTGAAACGACAAGTAAGAGATTGCCATACAGAAAGGTAAAAAGGATATTTTAGGAGGAGGGAACAGCCTAACCAAACACATGGAGGTATGAAACAACCTAGCTTCTTCAAGGAACTTCAAATAGTCATCATGGATTATTCACATAGAGGATCTATTAAAAACTTAATAGAATTAACACAGGAGTTCCCATCGTGGCTTAGCAGAAACAAATCTGACTAGCATCCATTGAGGATGCAAGTTCGATCCCTGGCCTTGCTCAGTGGGTTAAGGATCAGGCGTTGCCATGAGCTGTGGTGTAGGTTGCAGATGCGGCTCGGATCTGGTGTTGCTGTGGCTGCAGTGTAGGCTGGCAGCTACAGCTCTGATTCGACCCCTAGTCTGGGACCCTCCATATGCCACACTTACGGCCCTAAAAAGACAAAAGAAAAAAAATTAACACAACATTGTAAATCAACTATGCTTCAATAAAATTAAATTTTAAAAAGTTGTAAAAAAAGAATATGACATACCAATAACACTCAAGACTACAGATGCAAAAATTCTTAACAAAATATTGGCAAATAGAATTAAGCTATACATGTACACACAAAAAAATTACATACTACAACTAAGCAGAGTTTATTTCATGGCTGTAAGCTTGTTCAATATTTGCAAAACAGTCAGTGTAGTCCATTGTATTAACAGGCTAAAGAGAAAAATCTTATGATCAAATGCAGAAAAAAAATTTCACAAAATTCCACAGCCATTCATGATAAAAACTTTCATAAAATAAAGAAACCAAGGGAAAAAATGATAAAAAAAAATAATTTACAAAACAGAAACAGACTCAAAGATTTAGCAACCAAACTTGAGGCTACCAAAGGCGAAAGGTGGAGGGAAGGATAAATTGGGAGGTTGGGATTAACACATACGCATTTCTATATATAAAATGGATAAGTAACAAGGACCTACTGTATAGTACAGAGAAATCTACTCAATATTCTGGAATAAGCTACATGGGAAAAGAATCTGAAAAAGAATAGATACGTGTATATGTATAATGATTCACTTTGCTGTACACCTGAAACTAACACAAAATTGTACGTCAACTATACTCAAATAACTTTTTTAAAAAAACTTGTTAGTTAAGTAGGCAAAAGATCATGGTTATCTTTGTATCCTGTGTGAAGAAATTTGAACTATATTTTCTTGTCTATAGGAACTTAGACAATAATATGATCAGATTTGTATAATAAAAAGTCATTCTGTAGTAAGCAAAGTGCAAGAAAGATTGGAAGAGGCTTACAAGGGCATGGCAACTTGCAATTACATAGATGAGAAAGACCTGGAACTTGAGCCAATGCAGTTTTATAGAGAAAAGCAGAACAAACTGAGTCATGTTAAATAATATAACTGAGAAAACGCCATCACCAAATAAATGTCGAGGTTGGAGAACAGGGAGGGATGTCTTTGTTTAGATCCATATTTCTGGTATTGATAACTAGTTGTTTGGGGTTGCTATTTACTATAATAAAACATACAGGAGGAGATAATAGTCTCTGTGTGAGCTGAAGTACCTTTGGATCAAGCCAGGGAAGATGCCAAACAGGATAGTCAGAAGGACGGAAATACTGAATGGTCTGGACTGATAAAGTTTTAGCAGTGATCAAAATAGGAATGACAACTGAAGCCCCAGAAATGGATCAGTGTGCAGAGTGAGAAGGAAAAGTAGGACAGGAAAGACACCTGGAGGAACATTAGTGTGTAAGGGATAAATAGAGGAAGAGGGACCTTCAGAGAAATGATTACAAGGTTCGAAGACACAGCATTACAAACTATTGAAAATTAAACAAGGAGAGGGAAAAAAAGAAAAAGTTAACACAGTGAGTAGCAGGACGATTTTAAGCAGTCTGAACAAGTGATGTTCATTAGAAGGAAAGGAAAAGAGAAGGGAAGACAGAAAAAAATATTGGAAGAAATAATGGCTGAACATTCTCCAAATTAGATGAGAATTATAAACCTACAAATTCAAGAATCTCAATATACCAAGTACAAAAAGCATAAAAAATTACACTGAGGCACATCATATTCTAATTGATTAAAATTGGTGATAAAAAGAAATCTTAAAAGAAACCAGTGGGGGGGAAAACCACATATTACATCCAGAGGAACAAATATAAGAAAGATAGCAGACTTTTTATTGGAAATAACCCAAGTCAGGAGACATCAAAAGAAAATATCTTTAAAAACTCTGAAAAAAATTGTTAATCATGCTAACAATAGAGAAAAGAAAGCTAGAGTAGCTATTATCAATACTTGAAACACTGATTTCAGACCAAAGAGGGCCATTTCATAATGTCAAGGACTCAATCCATCAAAAATACACAACAATCTTAGATATTATGTACTTAATAACAGAGATTCAAAAATACATGATGTAAACACTTATAGAGCTGAAAGGAAAATATTTACTGGCATTTTTACAATTAAAGTTAGAGATTTAAATACCCCTTTCTCAATAATTGATAGAATAAGTAAGTTAAGGTCAGCAAGGTTAAATAAAACTGGATCAATAAAATCAATAAAATTGACCTACATGACATTTACAGAATACACCACCAAAAAGTACTAGAATAAATAAATTTGCAAGTACACACACTTTCATTATGACCATATTCTAGCCCATAAATAAGCCTAAGAATATTTTTAAAGGTTAAAAGTATACAAATATATTCTCTGACCAAATTAGAATTGAAATTAGAAATCAGTAAGACAAGGATACGTGAAGACTCTCAAAATATTTTAAAAGTAAACAATACACTTCTAAACAACCCATGGGTCAAATAAGAAATCACAAGAAAAATTTTAAATATTTTGAACTGAATGAACATGATAATGCAATATATCAAAATTTGTGGATTTCAGCTAAAGCAGTGATTGCAGAGAAATTTATACCATGGTATATGGAATGACTGGTGAACAGGGACCTGCTGTATAGCAGAGGGAACTCTACCCAATATTCTGTGATAATCTATATGGGAAAAGCATCTGAAAAAGTATAGATGTGTGTATATGTAGAACTGAATCACTTTGTTGTATAGCAGAAATGATAACAACCTTGTAAATCAACTATACCTCAATAAGGCTTTTGAAAAAAGAAAAGAAGGAAAGTCTCACACCAAGTTATCAGGAATCAATGAAAAATAAAATAGAAACACATTAGGGAAAATCAATGTGACCCAAGCTAGTTCTTTGAGAGACTGGATTAAGATGGCGGAATAGAAGGGCTGGAGCTCAACTTCTTTCCCCAAAAAACAACAAAACTACAACCAAATGCCAAGCAACCTTCAACCAAATGGACAGTAAACTTCCAAAAAAAAATTCTACTCCAGAAGACAAAGAGGAGACCACGACAAGAGGTAGGAGGGGTGATTACATGATAGAAGCAACCCCATACCTCCCAGGTGGGAAGCCCCACAGACTGGAAAGTAACTGTATCACAGAGACTCACCTACAGGACTGAGAGTTCTGAGCCCCATGTCAAATCCCCATGCCTGGGGATCTGGCACAGGGAGAAAGAGCCCCCAGAGCATCTGGCATTGAAGGCCAGTGGGGCTTGTGTGCAGGAGCTCCACAAGACTGGGGCAAAGAGGAGACCCCGTTCTTGAAATGCGCATGCAGACTTTCAGGTGCACTGGACCCCAGGGCAAAGCAAAGTCTCCATAGGAATCTGGGTCAAACCTGACTGCAATTCTTGGAGGATCTCCTGGGAAAACAGGGGTGACTGTGCCTTGTTGTGGGGGAAGGGCATTGGAGGTGAAGCTCTCGGGAACATTCATCAGCCTGCATTTCTCTGGAGGTGGCCATTTTTGAGAAAATCTGGTCCCTCCCATCAGCACTGAGAAGCCCCAGGCCAAACGATAATCCACGTGGGACCACAGCCTCACCCATCAGTAAACAGGCTACCTAAAGACCCCTCAGACACACAGCCAGCCTCTAATCTCACCCAGAGACAAAGCCCCACCCATCAGAGGGATAGAAATCAACCCCACCTGCCAGTGGGCAGGCACCAGTCCCTCCCATTGGGATGCCTACAGGAAGCCCCCCCCCAACCCATACCAACTTTAGCCACAGGAGAGGCAAACACCAGAACTAAGAGAGGCTACAACTCTATTGTCTGCAAAAAGGTCACCACACCAAAAACCTATTAAAATGAAAAGACAGAAAACTATAACTCAGATAAGGGAGAAAGAAAAAAGCCCAGAAAAACAGCTCAGTGATGAGGAGATTATCAGCCTCCCAGAAAGAGACTTTAGACTGTTGATGTTGAAGATGATGCAAGGCATTGGAAATAAACTGGAGGCAAAGATTGATAATTTACAGGAAACACTGAGCAAAGAAATACAAGATGTAAAAATTAAACAAGAAGAGATGCAAAATACAATCACTGAAATAAAAAATTCATTAGAAGCAGCCAACAGTAGAATACAGGAGGCAGAAGAACGAATCAGAGAGGTGGAGGACAGATTAGTAGAAATCACTAATGCAGAAGAAAAAAGAGATAAAAGATTGAAACAAAGTGAGGAGAGTCTCAGAGAACTCTGGGATAATGTTAAACACACCAACATCCATATTATAGGGGTGCCAGAGGGAGAAGAGAGAGAGAAGGGGACAGAAAAAGTATTTGAAGAGATAATAGCCAAAAACTTCCCTATTATGGGAAAGGAACCACTCACTCAAATCCAGGAAGCGCAACGAGTACCATATAAAATAAACCCAAGGAGGAACACCCCGAGACACATATTAATAAAAATGACCAAAAGTGAAGACAAAGAGAAAATTTTGAAAGCAGCTAGGGAAAAGAAACAAATGACATACAAGGGAACCCCGATAAGGTTATCAGCAGATTTTTCAGCTGAAACTCTGCAGGCCAGAAGGGAGTGGCATGATATACTTAACGTGATGAAAGGAAAAAACTTCCAACCAAGATTACTTTACCCAGCAAGGTCTCATTCAGATTTGAAGGAGAGATCAAAACCTTTACAGATAAGCAAAAGCTAAGAGATTTCTGCAACACTAAACCAGCTTTACAACAAATCCTAAAGGAACTTCTCTAGGGAGAAAAGCAAAGGCCACAACCAGAAACAAAAACACCGCAAATCACAAGGCTCACCAGTAAAGGCATATATACAGTAAGATACTAAAACGTCCACGCACAATTACGCTACCAAAATCAGAAATCGTGAGAAGAGAGCACAAATGCAGGACAGTGGAGACGCACTTGCAATTAAGAAACCAACAACTTGAAACAACCTAATTTATATATAGACTCCTATATCAAAACTTCAGGGTAACTGCAAACCAAAAATCTACAATTGATACACAAACAAATAAGAAAAATCAACTCAAATACAACATAAGAGATAGTCATCTTGTGAGAGGAGACAACAAGAGAAGAAGGGAAGAAAAAAGAGCAACAAAAACCAAAAACAGTTAATAAAATTGCAATAAGAACATACATAACAATAATTACCTTAAATGTTAATGGACTGAATGCCCCAACCAAAAGACATAGACTAGCTGAATGGATACAAAAACAAGACCCATATATATGCTGTCTTCAAGAGACCCACTTCACTTCTAGGGACACGTAGAAATTGAAAGTGAGAGGATGGAAGAAAATAGTCCATGCAAACGGGAATCAAAAGAAAGCCAGAGTGCCAATACTCCTATCAGACAAAATAGACTTTAAAATGAAGAACATTTTAAGAGACAAGGAAGGGCACTACATAATGATCAAAGGATCAATTCAAGAAGAAGATATAACAATTTAAAATATCTATGCACCCAACATGGGATCACCACAATATATAAGGGCAACTGTTAACAACCTTAAAAGGAGAAATCAACAATAACATAATCATAGTGGGAGACTTTAACACCCCACTTACAGAAATGGATAGATCATCCAGACAGAAAATCAATAAAGAAACACAGGCCCTGAATGAAGCACTAGATCAGATGGACTTAGTAGATATTTATAGGACATTCCATCCAAAAGCAACAGAATACACATTCTTCTCAAGTGCACATGGAACACTCTCTAAGATTGATCACATCTTGGGCTACAAATCAAGCCTCAGTAACTTTAAGAAAATTGAAATCATATCAAGCATCTTTTCTGACCACAATGCTATACAACTGGAAATCAACAACAAGAAAAAAAAATGGCAAAAAATACAAACACGTGGAGACTAAACAACATGCTACTAAACAACCAATGGATCACAGAAGAAATCAAAGAGGAAATTAAAAAATACCTAGAAGCAAATGACAACAAAGATAGGACACTCCAAAACCTCTGGGATGCAGCAAAAGCAGTTCTAAGAGGAAAGTTTATAGCAATACAAGCCTACCTCAGGAAACCAGAAAAAGCTCAAATAAACAACCTAACTTTACATCTAAAGCAGCTAGAGAGGGAAGAACAGACAAGACCTAAAGTTAGTAGAACAAAAGAAATCATAAAGATCAGAGCAGAAATCAATGAAATAGAAACCAAGAAAACCATAGAAAAGATCAATGAAACTAAAAGCTGGTTCTTTGAAAAGATCAACAAAATTGATAAACCCTTAGCCAGACTTAACAAGAAAAAAAGAGAGAGGACACAAATCAATAAAATTAGAAGTGAAAAAGAATTAGCAACAGACATCACAGAAATACAAAGGATCATAAGAGACTACTATATGCAACTATATGGCAATAAAACGGAAAACCTAGAAGAAATGGACAAATTCTTAGAAAAGTACAATCTTCCAAGACTAAACCAAGATGAAACAGAAAATATGAATAGACCAATCACAAGTTCTGAAATTGAAACTGTGATTAAAAAACTTCCAACAAACAAAAGTCCAGGACCAGATGGCTTCACAGGTGAATTCTATCAAACATTTAGAAAAGAGCTAACACCTATCCTTCTGAAACTCTTCCAAAAAAGTGCAGAGGAAGGGACACTCCCAAACTCATTCTATGAAGCAATCATCACCCTGATAGCAAAACCAGACAAAGATACCACAAAAAAGAAAATTACAAGCCAATATCACTGATGAACATAGATGCAAAAATCCTCAACAAAATACTAGCCAACCAAATCCAGCAATACATTTAAAGGATTAAACATCACGATCAAGTGGGATTTATCCCAGGGATGCAAGGATTCTTCAATATCTGCAAATCAATCAGTGTGATACACCATGTTAACAAACTGAAGAATAAAAACCATATGATCCTCTCAAAGATGCAGAAAAAGCCTTTGACAAAATACAACACCCATTTCTGATAAAAACCCTTCAGAAAGTGGGCACAGGGGGATCCTACCTCAACATAATAAAGGCCATCTATGACAAACCCAGAGCTCACATCATTCTCAATGGTGAAAAGCTGAAAGAATTCCCGCTGAGATCAGGAACAAGACATGGGTGTCCACTCTGGCCACTACAATTCAACATAGTTTTGGAAGTCCTAGCCACAGCAATCAGAGAAGTAAAAGAAATAAAAGGAATCCAAATTGGAAGGGAAGAAGTAAAACTATCACTATTTGCAGATGGCATGATACTATACCTAGAGAATCCTAAAGACTCTACCAGAAAACTGTTAGAGCTCATCAATGAATTTGGCAAAGTCGCAGGATACAAAATTAATACACAGAAATCAACTGCATTTCTATATACTAACAATAAAAGATCAGAAAGAGAAATTAGGGAAGCAGTCTCGTTTACCATTGCATCAGAAAGAATCAAATACTTAGGAATCAACCTACCTAAAGAGACAAAAGACCTGTACTCTGAAAACTATAAGACACTGATGAAAGAAATCCAGGATGACATGAACAGATGGAAAGACATACCAGGCTCTTAGATTGAAAGAGTCAATATTATCAAAATGACTATACTACCCAAGGCAATCTACACATTCAATGCAATCCCTATCAAATTACCAAGGACATTTTTCACAGAACCAGAACAAAATATTTTAAAGTCTGTTTGGAAGCACAAAAAACCGAGAACAGCCAAAGACACCCTGAAAAAGAAAAATGGAGCAGGAGGAATCAGCCTCCCCGACTTCAGACTCTACTACAAAGCTATAGTCATCAAAACTGTATGGTACTGGCACAAAAACAGAAATATAGATCAGTGGAACAGGATAGAAAGCCCAGAATTAAACCCATGTATCTATAGTCAACTAATCTATGACAAAGGAGGCAAGAACATACATCGGAGAAAAGACAGCCTGTTCAATAAGTGGTGCTGGGAAAACTGGACAGTCACATGCAAAAAAAATGAAACTAGAACACTTCCTAACACCATGCACAAAAATAAACTCAAAATGGATTAAAGATCTAGATATAAGACCAGATACTATAAAACTCTTAGAGGAAAACACAGGCCAAACACTCTCTTGACATAAATGATAGCAACATCTTCTCAGATCCATGTGTCAGAGTAAGGACAATAAAAAGAAAAATAAACCAATGGGACTTAATTAAACTTCAAAGTTTCTACACAGCAAAGGGAACCCTAAACAAAACGAAAAGACAACCCACAGAATAGGAGAAAATATTTGCAAATGAGTCAACTGACAAGGGATTAATCTCCAATATTTTCAAACACCTCCTACGGCTCAACACCAAAAAAAAAAAAAAAAACCCCATCAAAAAATGGGCAGAAGATCTAAACAGACAGTTCTCCAAAGTAGACATACAGATGGCCAAAAAACATAGGAAAAGATGTTCAATGTCACTCGTTATTAGAGAAATGCAAATCAAAACCACTATGAGGTACCACCTTACACCGGCCAGAATGGCCATCACCAAAAAGTCTATAAACAATTAAGTGCTGGAGAGGGTGTGGAGAAAAAGGATCCCTATTACACTGTTGGTGGGAATGCAAATTGGTGCAACCACTGTGGAAAACAGTATGGAGATTGCTCAGAAAACTCAAAATAGAATTACCATTTGATCCAGCAATCCCACTTCTGGGCATCTACCCAGAGGAAACCATGGCTCAAAAAGACACATGTACTCCAGTGTTCATTGCGGCACTCTATGCAATAGCCAGGTCATGGAAACAACCTAAATGTCCATCGACAGAGGAGTGGATAGGGAAGATATGGTACATACACACAATGGAATATTACTCAGCCATTAAAAGGAATGAAATAACAACATTTATAGCAACATGGATGGACCTAGAAATTATCATGCAAAGTGAAATCAGTCAGACAATTAGACAGCAACATCCAATGCTACCACTTACATATGGAAACTAAAAAGACACAATGAACTTCTTTGCAGAACAGATGACTCACAGACTTCGGAAAACCTATGGTTTCCAAATAAGACAATCTGGGGGGTGGGGGGATGCATTGAGGGTATGGGATGGAGATGCTATCAAACTGACTTGTGATGATTTTTGTACACCTATAATTGTCATAAAATGCATTAAGCAATGGAAAAAAAAGATTCCATGTGCTTAGGAACAAGCTTGGAATAGTGATGAGAGAAAAATAAAAGCATAACAAAATGTAAAAAAAAAAAGCTAGTTCTTTGAGACAATCAATAAAATTAACAACCTCTAGCCAGACTGATCAGGGAAAAAAGGTCATCTAACAAAATCAGGAATCAGGTGATATCACTACAGATTTTATGAATAATAAGGGATAAAAAATAATATTATAAACAATTTTAAGCCAATAAGTTGAACAATGCAGATGAAATGGACAGATCTTTAAAAGATATAAACTACCAAATCTAACTCAAGAAGAAAAAGATAATTTGAGGTATCCAATATGTATTAAAGATATTAAAGAATTTGTAGTTTAAATTGTCCCACAAAGAAAATTCTAGGCCTCAATGGCTTTTCTGGTAAATTCTACCAAATATTGAAGCAAGAAATAATACTAGTTCTACACAAAAATTTCAGAAAAATTAAAATAAGGGAATACTTCATGATGTGCCAGCATTACCTTGTTACCAACACCAGTTAAAGTCATCACAACAAACCTATAAACCAATATCCCTCACAAACACATGCACAAAAATTCTTAAATTTTAGGAAATCACACCCAGTAATATGTTTAAAAGATATTACCTCATGGTCAAGTAGAATTATCAAAGAATCACAAATTTGGGTTCATGCTTGAAAATTAATGTAATTCAAAATTAATGTAATTCACCATGTTAACAAAATAAAAAATATGTATACAATTATTATACAGAATATATAACATGTATCAAATAAAATTCAACATCCATTTTTGATGGTTTTTAAAAATTCTATGCAAATTATCCATAGAATATCAGTTCAAACTGATAAAGGGAATCTATGAAAAATCGACAGCTAACAGTATACAGACTGAATATTGAAAGATTGCATGCTTCTCCCCTTGGATCATGAATAAAATAAGAATATACATCCTCAATACTTCTATTCAACACCGTACTAGTGGCCACACTCAACATGATGAGGAATGGAAAAGAAAAAAAACCATTCAGATTGGAAACAGATATTTTATTCTCAGACTACATGATCATCTCTGTAGAAAATCATAAGGGATCTACAAAAAAGATACTGTAGGTAATAAGTAAGTTTAGCAAGGTTGCAGGATACAAGGTCAACATGCAAAAAATCTATTGTATCCTAGTAACAAACAAAAGAAAATAGAAATTTTTTAAAATATTACTTCCAATAGCATTAAATAACATAAAATACTTGCGAATAAATTTTAAAAATTATGTTGAAGATACATACATAACATTGCTGAGAGAAACTTAAAAGACCTAAGTAAACGGAGAGATATACTATGCCATGGATCAAAAGACTCAATATTGTTAAGATATCAGTTCTTACTAAACTGATCTATAGGATCATCACAATCGTAAAAAAATTCCCAGCAGATTTCATTGAAAATTTCGACAAGTTGATTCTAAAATTTAAATGCAAATTCAAAAGATATACACGTGCTGAAACAACTTAGATAAAGAACAAAGAACAAACCACCTGGTTTTAAGATTCATTACAAAGGTATGATAATCAAGATGGTGAAGTATTTGTATTGGGACAGTGTCTATTTATGGACTCTGTGGAAGGGAACAGAGTCCATAAATAGACAAACATATATATGGTCATTTGACTTTAGAGAGCGGGGGAAATCTTTTTTTAACAACTGGTGCTGAACCCATGAGATTACTGTGTTCAAAATAATTGAACCCCAGTCTTTATCTCACACTACATACAAAAATTGAATCAAAGTGGATCAAAGACTTAATAAAATTTCTAGAAGAATACATAGTAGAGACTCTTAGTATCCTTGCATTTGGCAAAGAATTTCTAAACAGAATACAGTAAGCATGATGGAGAAACTTGGAATGCAAATGATAAGAGAAAAGGAGAAAGAGATGACCTGGGGCTTTTTGAAAGGGTTGCTGAGTAGCTTGAGGGCCCAGCTGAGGTTGAAAACTATTATAGGCACCAGTGTTTGGAGTGCTGCTCCTTTCTCCTACAGTGGGCATTATGGGATTAGAGAAATCATACGTTTGGAGGGATCTAAATCTGAGACTACATGGTGCAGACATGGTATTCAGAGGGCAGGGGGATTTAGATGCAGTCAGTACTAAATAAATATGCCCCAAGATCCTGGCTAGAGAAGGAAGGAAATAAACAAAGGAAGGATTGAAGACACTGGAGATCTTATGAGGCCAAAGAGTAGATGACACGGAACTTAGCCATTGCCATGAGATTTTGGTCACAATGGGATATTGCAGTTGAGTCTTCTAGGGGGTGAAGCCATCTCCATTGATGCCAAATGGCTGGTGATGGTTGAGGTAGTAAGAGGTTAAAGATCAGGGAGGTAAGAGGCCAGATTGCGTTGGATGAGTCTTCCAACATGGTATTGTTGAGGTCATGTAGGATGACAGCAGGACCTGGAGCATCAGGGAACCCTGAGAGCCTGTCCCTCAGAAAATGGGGAAGAGTGACTATGGTTCAAGAAATGATAATTACAAAGGGAGGCAGATGTTGGTATAGTAGGGTACCTGTGTCCTCATATCTAGTGAAAAAGTAATACTGCTTGTGAAAAGAATTCACCCTAATTTGATTAAAATGTAGGGGCAAATTTTTTCAATGCAGCCAACTTTGTTTTTCTCTTATGCCAGTTTTTGGAAGAGTTGGTTTGAACACTTAGCTTATTGCATTTCTGAGAGAACAAATTAAGATAATGGATTTAAAATGCTCAGTACAGAGCCTGGCGCTTAGTAAGTGATCAGTAAATGGAAGCTGTGACTATTAATGTTATTATACTTTTGATTTATTTGACCCATTAAGTAGTGTTATCCCTTCAAAAAGTTCCTTCTATGGCCTAGTGTTTTCCCTCTGGAGCTACAAGGCACAGTTCTGTTTCTGCAAATGACAAATCCTTGCACATCTAGAGACAGCCAACACATTCCTCATCTCTAGGGAAAATATCCCCAATTTCTTCTGTTTCTCCAAAGACCTCATTTTTAGAATTCCAATGAAAGAATATACAACAAGCTCAGTCCTGGAGCCTGACACCCAGTAAGTTCTCAGCACATCTTCTTTCCCTTCCCCATTGCACTGGCAACAATTGATAGGCCCATTCCCTAAGAGGATGGCTCAGGTGTAGCTATACAAATGTCAATGCTATGTTTAATTCTGAGAATCTAGAAAATTGGTTGGTAATAAATTCTTTGAGAATTGGGTATCACGGGATTTTTAAGAAAATATTTTAAACTCTGTTCTAGGCTTACAGAAGATACCCAGTAATATTCCTTAAAATGAAATAAATCCCCACTGTAGGTCGTGGCCTCAGGACAAACACATCTCTTATTTTGTTAGTAAAATCTAATGTGCAAAAAAAATGTGTTTTATACTTAAAATCAATTAACTGGCATACCCACTCACAATTATGATTCTGGAACTTTCATGGTATACACAGTGTCCTTTGTTATCACTCTCTCATTTCTTCCCCACCAAGATGGGACCCAGTGAACTAGGCAAGCCAAGCCAACTTTGAAAGTATCAACATGCCCTGTCCCCTCAGCTTTCACACCACATCCTATTGTCACATGCAATGGAGAACAGTCACACTACACAATGGAGTGTATATGGGGTGGGTTATCAGGGTGATTCCTCTCAGGCTGATTGGCTAAGAGTTAAGTGTTAGACTCTTAATTCTCATTTAGAAAAGTATCTCTGTTCTCCTAACCCCCCTCCCAATCTACACAATCTCTAATCCCCAAGTCTCTCTGAACAGTACAACCTCTACTCTCACTTTTCTCATCCATAACTGTTTTTCTCCATCTTGTTCCCCTTTTTGAAAGAACTTCTCCCTGCTCCCCACAACTTCTTTTTAAACTGTGCATCATTCTTTCCACCTCCATTCCCACTCCCAAAGCCAGATAGAGGCATACACACTGCATCATTTATCAAACTTTTTTTTTGTGTGTGTTGAATGCTCTTGAATTTAACTTTGAGATACACTTCTTCAGAGATCACCCTCCTGCCTACACGTAACCCTTCCACCATTGCAGCGTCTTTGGAAAAAATCATGTCCCAACTTCAGACATCATTCTCATTCTGAAACTTTTTTAAGTCTTCATTTCAGAATCTAGTCCCTCATTTACATACAAATCATCTTGACTACTTACACACTATTCATATGACCCTGAGGTAGGCACAGGTGTCTTCTTCATCTGTAGAATTTAAAAGTTCACATCTAAAAGGCCAGGAGGGAGTTCCCGTCCTGGCTCAGCGGAAATGAATCTAACTAGGATCCATGAGGACACAGGTTTGATCCCTGGTCTTGCTCAGTAGGTTAAGGATCCAGCATTGCTGTGAGCTGTGGTGTAGGCCGCAGACGTGGCTCGGATCTGGCGTTGCTGTGGCTGTGGCATAGGCTAGCAGCTACAGCTCCGATTTGACCCCTAGCCTTGGAACTTCCATATGCTGCGGGTATGGCCCTAAAAAGACCAAAAAATAAAAATAAAAATAAAGGCCAGGAAACTTTGTCTGTTTATAGGAACTGGTACTGAAACACAGCAATAGATTCCTTAAATTTATAAATATTTTTCTGGTTATTCTGACCTCAAGATTCACAGACTTGAGTCATTCATATTTCTTGGTTAATGGTATACAATTTTCATTACAAGACCTCTCATTTATTTTTTTCCTTTTCTCCCATCTCCAATCTCATTTCCCTTCTGCCCTCATAGACCTCCATCCTAATATACTTAAAATGCACCCTTTTGATCCATCACCTATATATTAATTTAGATAACAGGTATAATCTTGAAATTTTATAGTGTTTTTTGCATAAATTGTATTGCACTACAAAATTCCCTTTATTTTTCACTCAGCATCATTTTTGTTCAAGATCTATTCATGTTGCTTGAGGTGTATTGTTACAAACTAAATGTTCGTGTCCCTCTCCCTCCTCTGCCCCCGCCCCCGTCCCAATTCATATGTTGAAACCCTAAACTCCAATGTGATGATAGTTGGAGACTAAGGTCTTTGGGATGTAAGTAGAGTTAGATGAGGTCAGGACGGTGTGAGGAACCTCATGATGGGATTAGTGCTCTTAGAAGAGGCAGTAGAGAGCTTGCTTTCTCTCTCTCTCTGCCAAGTGAGGATGCAGGAAGAAGACACCATGTGCAAGTCAGCAAAGAGTCCTCACCCCCTAGAAACTGACAATGCTGTCACTCTACTTGGACTTTCAGCCCTTATTACTGTGGGAAAATAAATGTCCGTTGTTTAAGCCACCCAGTCTATGGTATTTTGTTATAGTAGCCTAAGCTGACCAGGACATGTATCCGGACTATTAGTTCTGATCTTTCTACATGGTATTCTCATCATATGCATATATCACATTTTATTTGCCAATCTACTAGTTATAAATATATAGGTTCCCTTCGGTGCTACCACACAAAAATGATTCCATAAACATACTTGCACATGAACCTTAATGGATCTGTTCCAGAGCGATAAACTTGGTCACAGGGTTAATGCATATTTAATTTCATTAAGCGCCTCTAGATTACTCCTCCAGAGTGGCTGTGCCAGTTGACATTCCTGCCAGCAGTACATGAAAATGTATGATTCTCCATATTATCGCCAGCTCATATTATCTGACTTTCTAAATTTGCCATTTAAATATGCATTAAGTGATATTATATGGTTTTTCAATTTTATATTTATCTGAGTAGTACTGCAATTGGGAATTTCCTCATGATTTCAGATTTCCTATTCTGTGAAATGCCTGTTCAAAGAGTTTTCTCATTTTCTATTGAGGGTATTTCTTCCTGTGTGTAAATTTTGAACAATTTGTTTTATATATCATTAACAACTTCATCTGCTTCCAAAATGGATTTGAGGCAAATTAGCATAAAAATTCAGAGAAATAGGGCAGATAAATAATGATCAGGAGTATGACAGAAAAACCATGTAGATATGTCTATCCCAGTTCTTTGTTTTTTTAAATTACATTATTTGATTTTTTGCTATCAAGTTGGAGGAGTTCCTTATATATTTTGGATTCTAATCCCTTATCAGAGAGATGATTTGCAAGTAGTTTCTCTCATTCCACCAGTTATGTTTTCATTCTGTTGCCTGTTTCACTTGCTGTGCAGAAAAAAAAAAAAAAAAGCAAAAGCTTTTTAGTTTGATGTAGCCCCACTTAGCTACCTCTGCTTTGGTTGCTTATGCTTTTGGTGTCATAGCCAAGAAATCATTGCTAAGACCAAGTTCAAGGAGTTTTTACGTATGTTTTCTTCTAGGAGTTTCACAGGCACTGAAATATTTATTAAGAGTGCAGATCTCATATTAAGTCTTCTGCCAGAAAATGAAAACAAACAACCCCCCAAAATAAAGGGTCACCAGGAAACTTCTGGATGTGATGGATATGTCTGTTACCTTGATTGTGGTGATGGCTTCACAGGTGTATTCAGGTGTCCAAACATTGAATTGTATACATTTAATATGTGCTGGGTTTTGTATATTGATTATACCTCAATAAAGCTGCTTTTTTTAAAATGTAAAGATTTAAAATGTAAAGACAGAATCAAGGATGAAATACCTCTACCTAACATAACTGTCTTCTGGCAGCCAACACAAAAAGAAGAAATAATTTGTTTATTCAACAAATGTTTTATGTTGAAGCTTTAAGATATTAAATTCCCTTGGTCTCTTAGCTGAGTCTGAAGATAGAAAATAAATATGGTTTTGAGACAATAATCTGACTAAATCAAGCCTGAAAAATACAATCAGCAGAACAACACTAGAAAAAACATTCTTTGGGGCTGAATCATCTCACTAATCATCGTATCTGCAAAAAGCTTTTGAGACATTTGTTTTGGTATGAAAAATATTTTCAAGACATGTTGATTTTAAAGTTTCTCAAATTTGTTTTAAACAGTGAGATGTAGAATGCATAAAAACGTTCTGAAAATGTTTTCTCAAAACACAGTGCTGCTAAACAGTGTTTAAAGAATTTTGATTTGCAAATGTTGACTTCAAATGGCTATAAAAATTGCGCTCCTCAGTGACAAATGAGTCTTCCACTACTCAGCTAGACCAGTTGCCATGGTTCCTGCGGAAGGCTGCACAGACTCAGCCTTTCCAGGGCGATTCCCATTTGGGGGCCTGCATCACTAGGAGTTAAGGCTTATGAACACCAAAAAAGCCTATTTGGGGAGCTCAGAGGCACAGTCCATAGACCCATGGTCACTGGTACTAGAGAAAGGTAGAGGGATAAAGGAAGATGTGGCCCCTCGGGCTTCAACAGTCATCTCGGGGGCTCTGCTATCTGTTCAACTGGAGTAGGTGAGGTTTTTCAAGCCACTTAACCAACACACTGGTTGGCTGGTACTTCTGGATCTTTATGAATCCTTGTATTCTAAAGCAGGGCAAGAATTCAGAAAATACCACTGTTTAAGTATATACTATGTTCTAGGCCCTGTGACAGGAACTTGACCTATGTTGTATCCAATGTTCTCAGCAATCCCATGAGGTAGATAATAGTATTAATCTCATTCTAAAGATGGAGAAACTGAGGCTTAGGGACTTATGTGACCTCCCCAAGGTCATACAACTTGTAAGTGGGGAAACTGGAGCTAGAACTGAAATCCCCAAACTCCAAAACCTGTGCTTTAAACCATTTCACTCTATTCCTTGCCTCCTCTCCAATTAGCAGTGGGATTATTAACTGATCTTATTATATTCATTATATTAACAGTTTCTTTTATTAATTGCCATTTGCTGTTTACCAAGCACTTTGTATCCTTGTCTCCCTAGATAGATTATAAGCTCCTAAGAGTGTGAACCACCTTTTTTTTACTTCTCTTATACACTAAAAGTGCCTAATACAACTCTAAGAACTTAGAAGGGAAGGAAGGAAGGGAAGGAGGGAGGAAAGAAGGGACAGAAGAAGGGAGGGAGGGATGGAGGAAGGAAGGAAGGAAGGAAAGGACTAATATTTATTCAGTACACATGATGTCCCAGGCACTATTCTGAGGATTTTATATGCTTTATGTCATTAAATCTTCACACTGTGATGTAAGTGCTATCAGTATTCCTGTTATATAGATGAAGAAACTGAGGCTTAAAGAGTTTAAATGATACTCATAAAGAAGCCAGACACACACAAAAAAGTACATTCTATATAAAATTCCATTTAATGAACATTGAAACAGGTAAAACTGCTATATGGTGATAGATGTTAACAATAGTAGCTATCTTTCCAGGGGTCCTGACTATGAAGCGTCATGAGGGAGTCTCCTGAGATGCTAGAAATAGTCTACATTTTTATCTGGGAGATGCTTACATGGGTGTACACATAAGTAAAAATTCATCAGGTGGCACACTTAAGATTAATGCACATTTTTGTATATAAGTTGTACTTCAATTAGAAACAATCAATAACTTAAAAATGACTTCCTAAGAATATCATGATTAGCAAATGGCAGAGCTGAAATCTGAACCCAGTTCCATATACTTCAACTCTCATGCTTCTAAAAAATCCCTACGTCCTCTCACTTCTTGCAATTTTGTAAGTATCGGCTTGGTCCTCCTCCAGATAGTTTTCACATCTTCTCACAGCTTCACCAGCTAAAAATGAACTGGAAAAACATGAACCACTCAATATCCCACCCTCCAGCACCCTCCATGCCCCTCACTCAACACACGAGCTTCTTTTTAATTAAGGGAGCACATTTTAATCCTCATGATGCCAATAATTCAAGCAGAGGTATACATCAAATGGACTTCAGTAATTAAAAGCTGGTGATGTTGAAATAATTCTTCACCTTACCTTCTAATGACTGGAGAGTTTTGCAACCACACACTGGAAGTAGTAATAAACAG
Source organism: Catagonus wagneri (assembly GCA_004024745.2). Classification (NCBI taxonomy): domain Eukaryota; kingdom Metazoa; phylum Chordata; class Mammalia; order Artiodactyla; family Tayassuidae; genus Catagonus; species Catagonus wagneri. The sequence continues at coordinate 35,740,176 of PVHT020000015.1, read as the reverse complement.
CTTCAATTCAGTTAATCTATTCAATCGCAGCAGTATTTATTGGTCAAAATATTCTGCACAAGCAGGTGTGCTGAGTGTAGTGAAGGCTAAACAGAGGCCAATGACAGAGTCCCTGAGGAACTCTAAATGGGGGAGATAGATGTGCACAGGTATCTCTGCTCTGCCAGAAGGTAGAATGCCCTTGCTTAGCATTACACAGCTGCAAAGTGCTATGGAAACCGAAGAGGAGAATTCATTTTCATGGTAGTAAGATAGGGTGTGCCAGGGAAGGCTTCCAAGAGGAGGTGGCTTTGAACTGAGTCATGAAGAATGGGTCTTGAACTGGATACAGTCCTCAGACCTATCCTTAATTTCTCTCCTTCTCTCATATGCTACATCCAAATGATCCATAAGTCTGTTGGCTCTGCATTCAAAACATATCTTGCCCAATCACTCTTCCCTCACTGTCACTACTAACACTCTGGACCAAGCTGGAATCATCTGTCACCTGGCCTATTACACTAGCTTGCTAACTGGGTTCTCTCCTCCCACTTTTGCCTCCAGGATTTTCTTCATCAGCATTCACAGATCTATTAAAAACATCAATCAGTTGTTGTCATTTGCCTACATAGAAATCTTTTGTTGACTTATGATTTTATTTAGAGTAATAGCTCAGCTCCTTACTGTGGTCTCCATAACCCTACAGGATCTGGCCCCTGCCTAGCTCTCTGACCGTGTCTCCTCCCCATCTCCTGGTTCCCCATGTTTAAGCCACACTGGCCTCTTTACATTTCCTGAAACTTGCTAATAAGCACATTCCTGCATCCAGGGCCTTTGTGCTCTTAGTTTCCTTCGTTTGGAATGCCTCATCCTTTACCTCATTCAGGTCTCTATTCATATGTCACCTCCTCAGAGACGTCTTCCTTCAAGTCTCCAGCTAAAATAGGAATCCCCTCCACCATTTTCTACCCTCTTTTCCTGCTTCCCTTTTCTTCATAGTACTTATTGCTATTTGTCATTTGCTTATAAAAATATATGTGCATTGATTTATCAGCTGTCTTCCCCACTAGATTATAAGGTCCATCAAAGTAGGAGTTTTTGTCTGTTTTGCTCACTGCTAAATTTCCAATGCCCAGAACATTGTCTTGCATATAAGTAGGTGCCCCATGCATAACTGCCGAATGCACAGTGGGAGATAGAGGGAAAACACATTCACAGGGGAAAATCTATTCATTCATTCGTTCAAAACAATGTAAGGTGCTGGGAATAAGGTATATCAGAGAAGGGCAACTTGATACATGTGGTCTCTGTGCTCACAGAATTTCCCGTCTAGTAAACAAGCAACTACAAACTGTGGTTCTTTAAGAGGGATAAACCCTGCGAACTGTAGGAATGCACGGGAGAACCACACTACAGTGACTAGTGCATGGACTGGCCCATGGTATTTATTCATTCATTTATTCACCTACCAAACATTCGTTGAGTACCTCCTCTGTGAAGAACATGGTGCTTGTTTAAGGGAATTACATAGCTCACAGTAAAGTACAGGAGACATATGAGCAATGTTGGGATATAGAAAGATTAAGGTAGGAGTTCCTGTCGTGGCTCAGTGGTAACGAATCTGACCAGCATCCATGAGGACGTGAGTTTGATACCTGCCCTCACTTAGTGGGTTAAGGATCCAGCGTTGGCATGAGCTGTGGTGTAGGTTGCAGGCACCACTCAGATCTGGCCTTGCTGTGGCTGTGCTGTAGGCTGGTGGCTGCAGTTCCGATTCGACCCCTTGCCTGGGAACTTTCCATATGCTGCAAGTATGGCCCTAAAAACACAAAAAAAGAAAGAAAGATGAAGGTGAAAGGTGGTGAACAGAAAGGAGGCAAGAAGCTGGAGGCAAAAAGGCCTAGGAAAAGGCTGTTGCAATATCCAGTCACAAAGAAAGAAGAGCTGGTTTGAGTAAGAGGGGTTGGGCAGTGGAAAGGAGGAGAATGACCTTGTCCGTGACCAGTCAAGTAAGATATGGCCATTTTCCCCAAGACACCCTTAACATGGCCTGAAAAAACCCATACCAGGCCTTTTATTCTGTCTCCCTCCCACCATTGTGAAAGCTGGTTTCTCAGTCGGCAGTGTCCCCACTAATCCTTTCTGAGATTTCGTGAGGTCATCGACACTGTCATATTCCATCGCACAGAACTGAAATCTTCCACTGGCAATAAAAATGGTGTGTGAAGGTGTTTTTCTGCTGCAAGGCAGGCTATATTAGCCCTGCTGAGCAGTAAAGTGGAAGAGAGCTATGGAAGGCAGGGGGCAGGCAGACGGGAACCCAAGAGGGGTGTGAGGGGAGGAAGGCCCCTCCCCTGAGCCAGCCAAGTGGGACAAAAGATCCTGACCGAAGGCCGAGTTTCCAGGGGCCATTCCATTTCAGATGACTTATTTAGGCAGTACTTTATTTATACCCCTGCCTCATTCCGTTGTGCCTTCTGATCTGATCTGTTGATCCCCACCCCTCCTCTCACCCTTTCAAATTAAAGGTCACCAGGATAGATTTCCTTGGGGGCCCAGGCTACACCTGTTTCTTGCACGTGCTCAAATGGGAAAATGGCCAAGGACTAAATACAACCACTTCGTCGGTGGGGAGAAAACTCAGACCCAGAGAAGTTGTCACAACAGTTTGAGGTCACACAGCCAACAAACAGCTAAATCCTGATTTTGCTTACACGTGAGCCTAAGATCTTCTGATATTCCTACTTTGGAGGCAAAATTTTCTTTTCATTCAAATGACAGGAGTCACTTCCCAGTGGAGAGCTTTCCTAAACAGAGAAAGAATATCATCTAGTGGACAAAGAGGATCAACTTTACAAGTTGGGTTGCATTCAGCTTTGTAAGAAGCTAGGTTTGTAAGTGTGAGAGTGTGGCAAAAAGGTATGGACAGGCCTATGTGGTGATTTCTGTCAGTTTCACACACGCACACATTCATCAACCACCAAAAAAACTGGCGCCATCACTAGTGTAAAGAGCTCTTCTTAGGATGTGGTAACTATTTGCAGCCTGATTCCACAGTGGTCTGTAGGGTCTCAAAGTGAATGAGAGGTGACCTCATCATTTGTGCCTCTTTCTGTCCAACTACAAGGCCCCAGCCTCTCCTTTTCGCCCTCTCACCCCCTCTCCTGTCTCATTTTGTCTGTTGCTCTGGTCTCGGCCACATTTGTCCCTGTTTCTCTCCTCTATCTCTTGCTCTCTCCTTTCCTGTCTCTACCTCTATCCTTCTCTGCCATCTCTGTCTGTATTGCTCCATGTCTCTCTGTTTCTCTCTATATATGACATTTCCCCCTCTTACTTGTTCTCCATTTCCCTCTCTCCCTCTCCATTATCCTCCCTCTTTCTCTTCCAAAAAGCCCTCAGAGAATCTTAGGCTTCTAAGCTGATCAGCCAGAACTGCCTTGCTCAGCTCTTAACTGGTTATCTTCCTTAATCTTTCCATAAAAATAAATCACATTTCCATCCTAGATTAAATGCCTTCTGGAAGAAAAAAAAAAAAAACAGGTCTTTGCTCCTGGGCATCCCCTCCCAGAACTTGGCATGGGGTTGGGAATGTGCCAAGTGCTCAGAGAATACCCGTTCCCCTGCCTTGGCTCACCCCACTGACTGTTCCGCAGTCACAAAGCTATTCTTAACCCCAATACCTCCTCTTTGGACCTGAAATAATTCATGGCAGCTGGAAAGGAGAGGAGCCTCCCAAGGTACAATAAGCACATATGCTTTGAGAGGTCAACTCTCCCTCTACTCCCAGCAGCAGTACATCATTGGTCCCAGGGCCTGGCCTTCTGAAGCCGGCGTAGCCTAGTCATGAGCAAGGGTGTTCTGGTCTGAGTCCCACAATACCTGTCACCTCAGTTCCCTAACCATACAGCCTACAGTTTTCCCCTACTCAGATCCCAGTCTTAGTCTTTCCTCTTACTAGTTGTGTGAGCTCATGTTTCACGTCTGTCTCCGCCATTAGACAATGGGCTTCATGAGGTCAAGGTCTGTGTCTGTCTTTTTGTCATTATATCTTCAACACCTAGCACCATGCCTGGCACAGAGTGGGGACGTAATACACATTTGCTGAATAAATTAGCAAAGCAACCAATTATGCTGTGCCCATCTCCATTTTTCTCTCCCGTACAGTGGGTGAGGTCTCAACTACTACTTCGTGGCAGTCTTAGAAAAGTGAAAACCATTGATCTAGGTAAAGTGACGGACATACAACAGGGGCTCAACAAATGTAAGTACTTTACAATGTTGTCGGAAGGACAGAATAAGATGACACGTGGAGGATTGGCCAGCACGGTGCCTGGCACAGAGGAGTTCCTTAGTAAGTGTCCATGGCGTTCTGCATCTTTGCCACGGCCTGCAGCCAGAACTGCAGGGGCCACCTGGGAGTGTGAGCCCCCTCCCAAGTCCCTCGGGAATGGGCTTGTGCCTTCTGGTAGCCTCTCTCAGGAGCCCTAAGCGGCTGGACACTTGGGGTACTGTAATCCCCAAGGCCCCATCTTCAGCCCCTGTCCAGCCTTTCCTGGCTAATTAGATGAGTAACGGTGTTTACTGTCTCTGGCTGGGCAGCTGACGGATGGTTCAGGCTGCAGATCATTAACCTTTCCCGGGTTCCCAAATGTTCTCATTAAAGATCCCTGTCCTATGTCTTTTTCCAGCCCCAAGCTGAGGGCTGAGGGGCTGGCTGGCAGGGTGGGACATGACTGCAGCGATTCAGGAGAACTCTCTGTTACAGCCTCAAAGATTCTGTCTGCTCTTTTCCCTCTTACCCTTTCCTGTAGGAAGCCTCCTCTCAGAGACACACACTCTTGGGAACCCCCTGCCAAGAATATATTATCTTTCTTGCCTCCGCTATACCTCACCAGTGTGTGAGGGCAGATTTGGGGTTGACGAACTGCTGGAAAAACCCTCAGAAATCCAGGATGCAGATAACAGAGTCTCAGGACTCTTGAGGCTTAGCATGATTCTGCCTCTAATTGGCTCTGTGACTTCAGGCAAACTACCTTACCTCTCCCTGCCCTCTTTCTTTACCTTTGGAATGAGACTGTGCTCTTGAAGGGCTCTTCCAGTTCCTGGGACCTCTGTTTCAGAGGCAAGGATGGTGGCATATGATTATTAGACAGAATTCAAAAGGTGGAACTCACAAATGGTGATCCCTCCATCCACCAGCCTATCTAGCTTTTATCTAAGAGAACTCTTTACTCCCTTGACGTTCCTCAGAAGGTCTCCGTGCAGGATCTCCTGTGCTCACAGAGGCATGGCACATGATGAGACCGTAGGGAAGTGAGTGCAAAAAAGTTGGCAGTCAGGATTACTATGGAAAGCAGTGACTGGTTTGGGGAAGCTGAGCATGGAGCAGGACAGGGTTTGGAGGACAGCTATACACAAATAAACAAATCAATTAATTCTCCAAGCACTCATGGCAGACACATGTTTCTAGGTTCTGCATATGACTAGTTATGTGATTCTAGATGAGTTGCTTACCCTTTCTGAGCCTTAGTTTCTTTGACAGTAAAATAGCAATAAGTAACAACCAGCGTGGTTTAGAATATTCGGTGAGATAACAGAGATAAAACTTCCAGCTCAGAAACTGCATGCTTCCCAAAGGGAGTCAGAATTCACCCCATTTTATTTTGATCAAGCCATATTCTTCTCACTGAACTGAACTGAACTTGAACTTAAAATTCACTGAACTGTGAATTTTAGCACAGTTTCTCTCCATCTTTCCCCACCTGTCAGCCACAGAAGCTTGAAATACTGACCAGAAGGGCCATTTTCTGAAGATATATGGTACATGTGTATTTTCGCTGGGTAAAGCTAAATTTTATCAGAGAGGAAGATGGAATGGAGCAAGCAAACACATCTGCAGGAAGAAGTTTATCTGATTAGTCTTTTAGTACCCAGACCACAGTGATGGGATCTAAACCAGAGAAGTAGAAATAACCAAGACAAGAGTCATGGAAAGGCTGAAATAAGACAGTGAAGGAGGAAATCCTCTATGGCTTTCTTTCTTTCCTCTCCCCTCTATCGAATCTATTATGGAGTCCTATCCACCTCTTTGAATAGCTCATTTATCTTAAATGCAATATGGTCCAAACTGAACTCACATTCCAATGCCCAACCTGCTCCTCCTCCCTCAGTGATCCAATGGCACCACTATCTACCACACAGGACACTTGGCCACATCTTTCACTCATTCTTCTGCCTATAGTTCATAGTTAATCTCCAAATCCAGTATATTCCACATTCAAAATAAGCCTCAGATCTGTTTGCTTTCTCTGCCTTCATTCCCAATCCCCCAGCTGTACTCCAGGTCAACTGAATCAGAATACTGGGAGGTAAGACTCAGGAATTGATATTTTTAGAAACTCCCCATACAAATCCACCGTGTAGCCAAAGATGAGAACCACTGCTCTACGTGTTATCCAGAGAGATATTTTCAAAATGTAAATCCACCCTGTCACTCTCCTGCTGAATACACTTTATTGGATTGTCATTGTGCTTAACCTAACTTCAAGCTCCTTCCTGTGGCCTCTAAGATCCTTTAAAATATGTTGATCTTTCTCACATCATCTATAGCCTCCTTTGTTTTCTTACACTTCAATCATATGGGCTTTCTTTCTGTACTTCCTATACACCAAATTCATTCCCATCTCAGTATTCCCAAGCTCAAAGCCCAGCCTTGAGGTTCCTGCTCCATTTCAAGGAGAGAACTGTCTTATCTGTACAAAGGAGGAAGGTGAATCCAAAAACAGTGAAGAAGCTTGGATCTTCCCTTAAACTTTTCCCTACCCCTTCTCAGTGCTTCACCATATCATTTGAGCTGGTTTGTACTGTGCTTTTACCATACCATCTGTCACTGGTTTGAGGGCCCTTTGCTGGGCATTCTCATCTCTCCCAACAGTTTTATACTATGCAACCTAATTAAAATGGCTATCTAAAATGCAAATTGAAATCACAATGAGACACCACACACACACACACACACACACACACACACACACCCCTCAAAATGGCTAAAATTTAAAACAAGAGCATCATCTCCACATTTTGGCAAGGATAAGGAGGAACTGGAATTCTCACACTCTGCTAGTGGGAGTACCAATTCATACAACCACTTTGGAAAATTGGCAGTACCTAAGAGAGTGAAAAAAAATTACATACCCTATGATCCAGCTATTCTATACATAGGCACATAGAGAAATGAATGCATATGTCTACCAAAAACATGTACAAGAATGCTCATAGCAGCAACATTATTCATAATAGCCCCTAACTGTAAATAAGTCAGATATCCATCGATATTACAATAAGTTAAATGTGCTATATTTATACAATGAAATGCTACAAATATGGCAAAGAATCAAAAGAAAAAAGAACTACTGGTGCACTCAACAGCATGGGTGACCTTTAAAGACATACAGATGAGTGAAAGAAGGCAGATGCTAAAGTGGACATGGAAGAATAAGCAAAACTGATTGATGCTGATGAAAGTCAGGCTAGTATAGTGGTTCTCAAAGCACGAGTAGCATGTGGGAACTTGTTATAAATGCAGATTTATGGGCCTCATCCATATCTACTGAATCAGAATCTCTGAATGTCAAACCCAGTTATCTGAGCTTTAAAATGTCCTCCAAGATGATTCTGGACTAGTGGTAACCCCCTAGGTGGGTATCGACTGGGAAGGGGCATGAAAGGGCCTTCTGTGGTGCTTGAAATATTCTACAGCATTCAAGACAGCAGGGACTATTATAAAAACGGAGAGGATAAATTCAGAAAGGAATGGGACTGGGCTGGGGCATGGAAATAGGACATGGAGCAGCTGAGGGAAATAGAACTGGTAGGAGTAAGGAGTAGAAGGTGGTAGCGCCAACTAAGGCTATTTGCATTTGCTAGGCTTGTGTTCTCCATTTGAGTTCAGTTGCCTCCTTGCTTTTCAACCTCCACCATCAAGCCTGCAAACCGCCCCCCCCCCCCAATTTGTTCTACCTACAGAGTAGTATTTAGCCATAGGCCGTGGTTGCCGACTTCTCTGCCTTTGAAAGTTTCTTTTCAGTTCATAGAACTTTCATCTCCTTAATGGAATGAGCCAGTTCTGTTCCAAGAGCCATTTCATTTGGCTGTTGCTCTGGATAGTGGTGGTGGGGGGAGTAAGAGATCTCTCTGAGTCTGCCAGAGTCATCCTTTTCCTGTCATTTTATCAGTCCACTTACTTTAAAAGACTGTCAGGAATAAAATGAAGCACCTAACTGGGGTGCTGTGTCCAAAGCTGACTGCTGGGGCGCATGTCCCTGACCTGGGAGCTGGACCAGGAAATTCACAGCACTCAACAAGTTAGAAATTGATCAATGCCGGCTTCTTGAGGACCTACAACTATAGATGATTCAAACTATAAAGACCTCAGAGGGATTCTGGTCTATGCCCTCAATGGGTTCATGGGAAACTGAGGTTCAGGAACATATAGCAAACTAGTGACTTCCAGGAAGGATGCTTATTAAATGTTCCAGGTACATCAGCCATGTGTTTACCAAAATTAGACCATGTGTAAAAGTGACTAAAGTTTCAGCTCCTATCTGCAAAAGTGGTTTTTTTTTTCTTTCTTAGCAAGGGTTGTCTCTTAGAGCAATGAGTTTGTGATTGGACTGTTTCCTTACTGAAAATTTGCTTCATTCCTAGAGGAGGAGCTCCCCTCTAGAACCCTAAGAGTTGAAGATGCTAACCTCAGAGACCAGAAGAGGCAGGGCCATGTGCTACACAATGTCCTGATTCTCCCAAGGGCCATATTCACACCAGCACCGGGCCTTAAAGTTTGGATTGAAGCAGCCTGGTGCTCACTCCCTAGCTGGTCTATGCCTCATGTTGAGTGGCACTGTGACAGATGGCTCTCCCTGCTGTGGGAAGCACAGGCCTCTTACTTTGAGAACTCTGATCTGGGGAGGGGAGGGCAGAGAGATTGTGTGGTGTGGTAGAAAGACTGCTAGACCTAGAGACAGAGAGACATGGATTCACAGTCTCAGTTCTGTCATTGATTAATCATGAGATATGGGTTCAATTATATCATTTCTCTCAGTCCCCTATTCCTCACCTCTAAGGTGGAGATCATATTATCTACTTCCCAGAGTTGTAGTATAGATAAAACAATGTCCATAGAGTAATTTCCACAGTGCCAGGCATATAAGTAAGAACGCACTAAATGATATCTATTATTTTTCTTAGATGAGTCATCTTGAGCAAGTCCTTCCACCTCTGGAGCCATCAGATTTCATATAATATTTCAAATGGAGGAGGTAGTATCTATCAGATAGGGTCGTTATGACGATTAAATGAGGTCATGTTTCTAAAAATGTCTTGCAAGATACCTGGTGCATGGCAGGCACTTAACACCTGTACAGTGAACTTGAATAGAGATCAGAGAGAATATATACCTAGGTAGGCGGTGGGCAGGGAGGGCCTAAGCCACTTGTTTCCCAAAAGAAAGGATCTCGACATTCAATTAGAAGAGCTGGTAATTGCGGAGCCATCAGAGCTGGGTCATTTGTCTTCAAGACAGGATAGCTGATCGGGGCTTGTTATGAGAAGATTTTATCCAGTAGCACCAGGTTGTTCAACATCAGTTCCTGTCACCTGGGTTTTCTATGTTTCTCAGGTTCCCTGGGGGACTGCGACAGGGTTTGTTTTGGAGAAACAGGAAGAGCAGAGTCCAGGACACAGACTGGCCACAGCCGGGTGCCTTGATTCTCTTCCTGAGACTATGGGAGCCTAGATTGACTACTGCAGGGGAGGGGAACATGCAGGCAAGAAGAATAGACAGCCTTTAGCCAGCAACAGAAGTCCTGGGCAGGGGGCCTGAATAACTGATCTGGGGGCATCGGGAGGGCACCAAAACGTCTGCTTGGGAGGGACAGGAAGGACCGACCAAAGGAGAGCACAGTTGAGCCTGCCTTTGAAGGATGAGTAGGAGTTCAACAAGTAAAAACAGGGAAAAGAAACACTGTATGCAAAGGCAGGAAAAAGTCAAATAGCATGGGTGTTTGGGTGAGGGATTCAGTGAGGCTCAGGTGAAAAACGTGGGAGCAGGGGCCAGAAGGCTGGATAGGAAAAGGATTATGGATTTCCTCTGAGGACAAAACAAGGAGTGTGGATTTGATCTTTAAAGAAATGGGAAGTATTAAGCTTTAAGCTGGGGCACAAGTCACACGATCAGATTTGTGTTTTGGAAAGCTTATCTGGCTCCATTATCTGTGGAGAATGGGCTGCAGGAAGGAGATGGGCATAGGAACCTGTTAGCTGTTGCAATACCTGGATGAGAAAGAACGGAAGGTCTGTACTAGCGTAGAGGCAATAGGAAGCAACCGGGATAGAGAAGGGGAAGCAGACCCTGGTGACCCATTGAATTTGAAGGTTGAAGAGAAGCAGGGGTGAGGATGACTCTGAAGTTTATAGTTTAAGAAACTGGGTCACCAGTGATGCCACTAACTGAGATAGTAACATATGGTGGGGGAGTCAAGAGTTATGCCGAGTTTGAGGCATACAAAAGATATCTAGGTGAAAATGACAAAGGCTGCTGTTTATTTTCTATTTGTCCAACATGATATATTTATTACCCGTTTTTTTCTTGAGATATTATTGACACTAAGTTTAAAATGTATAGTGTGATGATTTGATATTTGTATACATTGCTAAATGATTACCACAATAAGGTTCGTTACCACCTCAATCCCATCACATAATTATCATATTTTTGTGGTAATAACATTTAAAATCTGCTCTATTAATAATTTTCAAGTATACAATGTTGTTAACTCTAGTCACCAGGCCGTACATGAGAAACAACTCCAATGAGGTAGACACTATAATTATTCCCATTTGCTGGATGAAATAACCGAGGCCCCAAAAGGTTAAGTGACATGCCAAGTATGGTCTGACTGTAGATTTCTAGTATTTGTACTTTGCCACTCTGCCAAGAGAGACGGACAAAGCCCTAAGGTCCGAGCATACAAACTGTGAGATACCTATCACTGTTGTGCAAATGGTCACCTAGAACCTAAACTGGTGCTGGGCCAATTTCCAAAGTCATTTCCTCTCATTCCATTTGAAACAATTTCTAGGGGCTAATCCAGGGAAGGGTATATTCCAGCCTGGGAGGCTCTACAACACTTGACCTTTAACCACAGAAAAGACCCTGAGATGCCCTTCCACCTGGGCCATTTATCTAGAAGCTTTCATGGAGTGTCATAGCTCCTCACATTTGCTCTGGACCTGGGCCCAGACCCATTCCCACAGGCTGCTAGGAAAACAACCATAGTCACTGAAACGCACACAGACGTGACACCACTTACAAAGAAGCATGCAAATGTTGGGGAGCCTTTAGGACTCAGCGGAGGTACATCAGGGGAGATTTGGGGCAACTGCAGTACTTTGCCTAGTTGCCTTTCCCCCAGTTTTAGACACCTCTCCTTGCAAGAGATAGCCCTTCAGTGATCACCCCCTGAGTCTTGGCTTTATTCCTTATTTGCCTCCTGTTGACTACTTCCATCCTCAGGGGCTTGTCAGAGTCACACCAAGACCTCTGTGGTTTTAATTAACCAAGTGGTTTGGTGCCATCAGCCTCCTTCCATCAATTTATTAGTCATTTCCTTCTTGGGCTCATTAATGAACATGCTTAATAACACTGTTTCCAGCCCCAAGTCTCTGGAGCCCTCCCTCCCGCCCCCCCACAATGCCTTTCTCCTTGCCAATAACTGCTGGACACTCATACCTTGGCCCCTTCCTTCTGCACCAGTTTGAAATTCATAAATATGAACTTACTCTCCAGGGTTGGAGAGGAGTCTCTGGGCATGTGTGTGGGTGTGGAGATGCATATGCATGTGCTAGAGAGAGAGGTGGGGAGGGAGCCTAAGAGAAACAGCCATAAAGAGAACAACAGGGAAAGATAATGAAAAATTTTCCATAACAGGGTTTTTATCCACAGGCCTTTTGAAAATCAGTCAATTACATATAATGCATATCCCTTATCCCCTCATCCACAACCTGCTCTCAGTACTGTCACCGTGCCACCTCCCCCCCCCAAAACCATGAATCACAGCCTCATAAAATGTCAGAACTCGAAGGGGCCTTAAAGATCAGCTAGCACGAATTCCTAACTGTTCAGATGAGAAAACTGGGGTTCACAAGGGGCCAGGCCATTATTCCCTAGGGGTCACCATGGAGGCCCCCAACCAGCTGTTGGTTGTTGACAATAGAACACACACACACACACACACACACACACACACACACACACACACAGAAGCATTTTCCATCTTTCCATCCAAGAGCAAATCCCTGCTCTGGGGTTAAGAGAACAGACTTAGAAGCCTGCTGTTTGGGTTCAAATCTTAGCTCGTAAGTCATTGCATTAGTTTCCTGGGGCTGATGTAACAAATGACCACAAGCTGAATGGCTTAAAACAACAGCCATGTATTCTCCCACAGTTCAGGAGGCAAGAAGTCTGAAATCCTTGCCTTGGCAGGATGGGTTCCTTTTGGAGGCTATGAGGGAGAAATTGTCCTGTGCTTCCTCCCAGCTTCTGGTACTTGCCTACAATCCGTGGTGGTCCTTGGCTTATGGACACATAACTCCAATATCTGCCTCCATTTTCACATGGTCTTCTTCTCTGGCTTTCTGTGGGTCCTCTCCCCTTCTATAAAGACATCAGTCATTGAATTTAGGACCCACCCTAAATCCAGGCTGATTTCATTTTTTTTTTTTTTTGGCTGCATCTGTGGCATGTGGAAGTTCCCAGGCCAGGGATCAAGCCCGCATCACAGCAGCAACAATGCCAGATCTTTAATCTGCTGCACCACAAGGGGACTCCACATCTTAAGATCTTTAACTACATCTGCAAATAATATCACGTTCTAAAGTTCCAGGTGGACAAGAATTTTGAGGGACATTATTCAATTTCATTACAATCATGAAACCCCTGAGCCCCAGTTTCCTCATCTGCAATATGGTAATAATAATATTCCTCATATTCCTTAATTGAGGTTTTGAAGATTAAGTTAATAGATGGTAAAGCACTCAGAACAGTGCCTAGCATGTAGTAAGCACAATACTGGCATTCCAGCACCACTGAATTCTAAGGTCCTTGGAACAGTCTGTCTGCTTTTGTCTTCCTTGCTTTCCTTTTCTTCCTTCCTTCCCCCCTCCCTCCCTCCGTTCCTTCCTTCCTTCCTTCCTACCTTCTTTCTCCTTCTTTTTGGTAAACTTTATATCTCCTAGATTGAGAACAGTGTTTGGCACGTAATAGGGGCTTATTAAAGACTTGTGAAATGAATACATGGGTGTTTTAAAATCACACCATCCAAGGGAGGTCCTCTCCACAAGCTGATGGAACTCCAGAGGACTCACCCACACATTTCTTCAGTTGGAGAAGCTAGAATTTATCCAATCCCTTGGGGAAAACAACTGAAGTGGCATGGGGGGTTGAGGGGTACCGGCTTACAGACACTGCTGAAGGGCACCCCTGGGCCACACACAGCGCTAGGGGAGACCACAGATTAGAGACGTCTGAATCACTTATATCTGTGGGTACAGCTCCAGCTACTGGGGTGGAAGGATAGAGCGAGAGGGGAGGCATGCAGGCACCAGCTGCTGGATGACCGGGTCAATGAGTGCCAGCAAGTCTCTAAATACAATCCCCCAAAAGGGTTCTGGGGACATTGCTAGCGGGGCTAAGAGAAACAGTCATGGAGCTCCCTAAGGGCTCTATCTTCAATTGGATATTGTCACCCAAAGGATGTCCTTACTAGGAAAAGTGCCTGGCAGGAGCTGAGCCAGCTGCCCAGCTGTCCCTCAGGGCTCAGTTACCTTTCACTCCCCCTGCCCCTTGGGCAGGAATTTGCTCCTAGAGTTTGGGTGGAAGATGCCTGTGTGTGTGTGTGTGTGGGGGGGGGGGTTCATGTACCTGTTTGTTGGAGGGGTGCATTGCTCTCCAGGACAGAAATGTGTAATCTAAGCCAGTTTCCAAGTCCAGGGCTAGCAGGGGAACTGAGATCCAAAATTAGCACACTAACCTGAAGCCTTACTGGCCAGGGTGGGCATGGGGGAGAAGCATCAGGAAACCTGGATTTGGGTCACCCTCAGCGGAAATGCAGGTTCACACGCCCATCCCCCACTGTCTTCCCCAGGACCGGATGCAGCGTGACACAGCCAGTTGAGAGACAGGCAGTAGCTAGACTCTGGAGCTCAGTGTATGACCTGTTTGGGAATTCAGTTGGTGGCCAGGGTAGGAGCTCAGAAATAGTTATCACTTGTGCCAGGCACTGTGTTAAACTCTTTACAAACACTGACCGTTTGTTCTTCAGAATCTTCCTGAGATAGTTACCAATGGTATCTCACTTTTTCAATAAAAATAAAAGCTGAGGCTGGAGTTCCCATCGTGGCTCAGCGGTAATGAAACCGACTAGTATCCATGAGGATGTGGGTTCGATCCCTGGCCTCACTCAGTGGGCTGAGGATCCTGTGTTGCTGTGAGCTGTGGTGTAGGTCGCAGATGCGGCTTAGATCTGGCGTTGCTGTGGCTGTGGTGTAGGCCGGCAGCTGTTGCTCCGATTCGACCTGTAGCCTAGGAACCTCCATATGCCGCGGGTGTGGCCCTAAAAAGACAAAAAAAAAAAAAAAAAAAAAAAAGAGCTGAGGCTTAAAGGGCACACAGCTAAGTAGGAAGTATTAGATCCAGAAACAGAACCTAAGCAGTTTGATTTCAAAACCCATGAACTTAACCATTAGGCTGTACTGTCCTCAGAATATGGCCTATCCTGAGTATAAGGGCAGTACCCTAGCCCAAGGCTGAGGCTGTGACCAATTCTGGGGGTTTGATTTTCAGACAAACTTGGAGGTCTGCTTATTCTGATTAATATTCTGCCACCCGTCTCAGGTTCTGATTAATTGTTGCAGCAAAAATGCAAGGATTATATGTGAGGTAGCGCCCCCTTGTGGGTAGAGAGGTGGCAGCAAGTAAATAAGGTATTTTTGAGAATTTTTTTCTTTGTGGATTCTGGGTGCTTGGTTGGGCCTAGGTGCTTGCAGTCCCAGGGAGGGCTGACCAATGAAAAGGAAACAGTTGTCACGGAAGTGCTGAGAGAAAGACCCTAAAATGAGCCAAACTGAAGACTAGGGTCTGGTGCATCTAATGTGCTCTAAAATCAAAGATGCTAAAGTGAACTGAGAGAAGAAATCGAAAGATCAGGCTCAGCTTCAGAAACTGAGAAAACACAAGTGAAGGAAAAGCTGATCGGTAAACCCATAAGTCCCACCTGTTATGATAATAGTCCTATACTACTATCCATCCATCAATCAATAAGTGTTTAATAATATTGTTACTAATGGTAATAGTTCTGATTTATGGAATTCCTACTATGTGGTGAGTTTTTAAATATACAGTCTTCAAAAAATCTTGCACAGTACAAATTGCTCTTTCCATTTTACAAGTGAGGAAGCTGAACTTCAAAGGATAAGTGACTTGACCAGGCCACACAGCTAGGAAATGTCAGAACCTAGATCTAGACTCAGATATGCCTGGCTTCAAAGCCCAGGTTTTTTCAGTTTGCAGAATATTCCCCCTCAAATTGTCATTAGCATCTGCTAATCCTATCACTCTTTTTAGTCTCAAATGGCAATTATTATACATCTTCCGTGTGCCTGCCACTTATATAGACATTTAATTCTTGCAACAATCCTGTGAGGCAGGCACTATCATTATCTTCTTTCTACAGATTAGGAACCTGAAGCACAGAAAGGGTACGTAATTTGCCAAAAGTCACACAGCTGGCAAGTGACAGTATCAATATTCTCACTCATTTCTGTTAGAGGACTTGAGAAGCCATGCTCTTTGCACTCTCACGTACTGCTTCTCCGGATACAAAGTGGACCCTCCAAAAGGCCTCAAGGCACATTCATTCTACAGATGTCCTCAGAGAATCAATTTGAGGAACTGAATGACCAGATCTGAAATATCTAAAATAATGCCTTCTCCTTCCTTTTCCCTTTATATTTCCTTACCTGACTTCACTTGTCCTCACAGCACATATCACTTCCTGCTATTATGATATCTACATTTTTGTTCATCGTGTCTACCAGACCATGGGCTCCTTGAAGACAGGGACTTTGGCTGGCTTGCTCAATGCTCAGCTCATAGTATGGTGTATGGAACATGGTAGGTGTTCAGTAAATGTGGACAGGCTGAATCTGAGCCTGCAGATTCTTCTCCTGGACTTCTCTGATGACCTCTCTTTTAGGTTGAAGCTGAACTGGACAGACGCTTTTTAAGGCCGCCAGTGACCTACATGTCACCATAGAGAGAAGATATTTTAATCCCCAAATTATTGGGCCTCTCAGTAGTATTTGGCTGAGTTGACTCCCCCATTATTCATTCTGCAAATATTTTTTGAGCATCACGTAGTGGTTAAGTGCACAGACTCTGAAGCCATGCTGCCTGAGCTTGGGTCTCAGCTCTGCCATTGGTCGGCCGTATGAATTTGAGTGACGTACTTAACCTCTCTGTACTTTAATTTCTTCATCTATTAAAATGAGGATAATAAGTCTCCATCACATTCAGTTGTTGGTGAGAATTAAATGAGCTAATATTTTGGAAGATCTTAGAAAATACTATGTACGTATTTATTAATTAAAATAAAGTCATGGTAGCTATAGGGGATATGACGGTGACCAAAATAGACAAAAAGTCTGCCCTCTTGAAGCTTACTATCTAGTCAGGGAGAGAGAGACAATAAACAAAGAAATCTATAACTTTGCTGCCTCTTTCTCTCCTATCTAGCCATTAAATGGTGAAATTCCTAGACAATCCTTTTGTCGGTTCCCTTTATTCATTCTCTCTCCCTCTCCCTGGCCCTCTGCAGCTCTCCTTCCCCTTCCCACCAGTGATCTTATCCACCTGTTGTGTTCAGAGCAGAGCAGCCTGGCCCTGGATTCAGACCGCCTCTGCTTGAACCCTGTCTCTGCAATTTACCAGCTGTATGATCCAGGGTCACTCATCTAACTTCTCTGTACCTCACCTTCCTCATCTGTAAAATGAGGATAATAAAGCTCCAGCTTCATGCGGTTACCATGATAATTAAATGAGTTGTTACTTAGATAATACTTTAAAAAAATGAAAAAAAAATTTAATTCAGATTTTGGGGAGAGGGCTGTATTATACTTGCTTTTACCAATTATTAAACAATTTTTCAACTATAAAAAAGAAACTAGCATTGTTCGTCCACATATATCTCCTAGGAGAGCGCTGTTACATTGTGAGTACCTAATAAATGTTAGCTATTTAAGTATGGTAAAGAGTTTCAAATCTTTCCTCTTAGTTCCAAATCGTATATCCATCTTCATGGCATCTCCAATTAGATATCTCAAAGACACCTCAAACTTGATATACCCAAAAGTCAAGCTCATCACCCCTCCACAGCTCCCAAATAAGCCCTCTTCTAAGGCTGTTGCCTTCATGAAGAGCACCGTCAACCACAAATCCTAGGAATTACAGCCCCTTCCTCTCACTCAGTCCCCGTAGCTAATCCATCAGTAAGTCCTGTAAGTAATGAGTTTAAGGAGTTTGGTTCCATGGTTAAGAACAGAGACTCTGAAGCCAAACATGGTTCAACTCCTAGTTCTACCACTTATATTAGCTGTGTAGCCAGCCCTCTCTGAGTCTCAGTTTCTTCCTCTGCACAATGGGGACAATAATGGTATCTATCTCATTGGTTTGTTGAGAGGATTAAATGAATTAGTGCTTATATCTTAGAAGAGTGCCTAGGACATGGAAAGCACTTGATGAGTGTTAGGTGCTTTTTTTTTTTTTTTTTTAATTAACATGGCTTTTTGGGTAGCTGTGCCCTCGTGACCATCCCTCCATGTGTTTACTTCTGTAGGAAGTAGAACTGCAGGAAATGAATGTGTGAAATACTAGTGGTAAAATCTGTATGGCAAGACCACAGGTGACTTTAAATCAAACAGAACAGTGCGGCTGGCTCAGACCCTCATCTCTATCCCATATTTGCTACAGGGAGATTGGTCCTGATCTGGTCCATGGTGAAACCTGTCACTTAGAGGAGACAGAAGCCAGCCCAGAGTAAAATGATTTGAAACCTTAATTCAATGAGTAAGATTTTATTAACTGAATACCTACTATGTGACAGACACTCTTGGGGGGGGGGATAAAGGCATCCGACCCAGACTTCTTTCCCTCAAAGACCTCACAGGGTCTGAGGACTGGGCAAGAACTGTGACTGCTTCAAAGCACAGCTCCACCTGCCCCCTCCCCCCGGCCCCCGCAGGCTGTGACCTCAGTGAGTCACTGAAGATTGCTCACACCAATTCCCTCATCTCTGCAATTGGGCAGTTGCTGGACAAATCTCTCTTAAAAACCTCACTTATCTGCTCCAGAACCCCTGCCTTGAGAATAGATCACAATCCCAAATCTTGAGTCACACAGGCCAAGGGTCAAATCCCAGCTTTGCCACTTAGTAGCTGGGTAACGTAGAGCTAGTCATTCAACCTCCCTAAGCCTCTGTTTGCTTCACTTGTACAATAGAGTTAATAATAGTACCTACCTCATAGAACTGTGGAGGAGTAAAAGAGCTCATCCATATAAAGCAGTGGAAACAGTGCAAAGAATAAGAGCTTGGTTCCTATTGGCCATTATTCTTAACCACAAGTATACAGAAATATTCTGAGAAGGAATGGAAAAGGCCATGGGAATTGAATATATTGAAAACATCGAAGGGTGTTCACAAAAGAAAATAATGTGCAAAAACTCTGACCACAGCCCAGGTTTATCACACAATACCCAGCTGGGTCATAACAGGGCTCCCAGTGTGAAAAGTGGAGCTAACATAGGGGTTTAAAATAATGAGATTAGAGGTCAGAAAGTCCTGCCTTTGAATCCCACTTTGGCATTCCAAGGACAGCTTTCTAGAGGTGACCTACTTTTTCCAGAGTAGTTTGCAGTTCAGATATGCTGTCATTAGGGAGGAAGTGGCCCTGGGTTGGGGGTCTCATGGGGCATAGAATCAGGATTTTCGGACTGCTTTGGTGGTGGGAGAGAAATCACAGGCTTTTTCACGAAGTTCTATTGTTGTTATTGTTTTGTCTATGTGCAAGGAGGCAGTGTAGTGTAATTGCTGTGAGTATGGTCTCTGGGGCCAGACAGCCTGGGTTCAAATTCGAGCTCTTTCACTTTCTTGTTCTGTGACTTTGGGCAAGTCAACTAGACTTTCTGAGCCTTAGTTCCATCATTTGCCAAATGGTAATAATAATGTACCTCGCAAGATCGCACTGTGGATGAAATGAGATCACATATATAAACGTCATCTAGTCCCATGTCTGGCACTCAGTAAGCTGACAGCTCCATCACGCAGATGAAGTACTGAGGAGGTGGGAGGCTGACTAATCCTCTTTAGCCTAAAGCCCGTCCTCAACAGTGCTTCAAATTCTATGAGCACAGCCTTATACCCTCAGTTACATTCTCCAGATGCTTCCTAGTGAAGGCAAATACACCTGGAAGAGGCCACATCCACCAGTGGAACCAAACTGAGTAGAGCTAATGGTCAGGCACAGAGCTGGGAGAGAGGGGCCACGAGGAGCCGTAAGCAGGTATCAGAAAAGAACTTCACCAGCCTCTCAACTGCACCTGCTGATGCGCTGGGCACTGTGGGTTGGTTGGAAGGGCCCCCTGTACTAGGTGAAGGTCCAGGCACCCACTTGCCAGACTCATAGCTTGTAAAGTGATAAGACAGAGTGATAACGTGCAATATTTCCCTCTACATGTGTAAGGCTTTCTTAATCAACCTGGCTTTGCACCATTAATTTTTATTGCTTGTTCTCTTCACACCCCCTGTGTCCCAGTCAATGGGCACACCAACCTGGTGTTTTCAGGCTTGTTCCTACAAAGACTATTTCCCCAAAATTGTGTTGTACAGCCCACTCACCCCTAACACTCACTCAGATAAGCAGAATTTTATTCAATTAGTAGTTTTTAGATGTTTCTGGGATCCTTCCTGGTACAGTGGAAGGAAACTAGGTTGACTAGCTAGGGATTTCTAAGTTTGAACTCAGCCTTGCTGTGTGATCTCGGTTAAGTTTCCTAACCTCTCTGGATCTCAGTTTCTCTGTTTCTTCATCTTTAAAATAGGTATCACCACTCCCAGTGCAGATGATGCCTGTGAGGGTGAAACAGTATGGCATGTGTTAATACACCCTTCTCAGAGCCTACCCCTTCTAGGTTCTGGAATCATGCAGCACATAATGGGAGATGAAAAATGGATGGGGGCAGGGAGCAGATCCTGGAGGGAAAAGGGGAATAGTAAAAACAGATGTAGGTGTGAATAGAAGAGTGATAGGGGGAATGTACTGCCTGAGAGTTTCCATGTTCTCTGTGAGAGGAGAGAAGCCACTGAGTGCAAGAGAGTGGGGTGGGCAGGAGGCCGAGGAACTTGGGATCAGTCTTTGGGGCTAATTTTCACATGTTGATTGCATATAGCTGTTGGCTCCCCACTCCAGTGGCCTCACTGCCCACAGCTCTAGACATTTCCTTCTGCTTCAGAAAACCTGCTTGGATTAGGCACTGCTTGGATTCTCCATGACCGACATGGTGCATGTAGCTGCTACTCTTTCCAATTGCCTTATCTCAAAGCTATCTTTGACCCCATCCTGGGCTCTTCCAGACACCTTGTACGCTGTGCCTTGTCATGACTTTTGCTCTTCCACTGTCCTAATGTTTGTGAATGCAGTGACCAATCAGCAGGTCTGTTTGGACTAGCTTCCTGAAGACAGGATCAGGCTGGCGTTGTTCTCTCCACATAGAGGGCAGAAGCACAGACTCCCTGATAGCATTGCCTCCTGCCATCCCTTCTTCTACCACTCGGGGGCGACATAGAGACCCATAAGCCTCTCTTTGGCTTGTTTTGTCTTTTCCACACGCTGAAATGTGTCCTTTAATACTTTCTATTTGCCTTCTCTCTTTTCCCCTCCTCCACTTCCCCCTCTTCTCTTTGGTTCTGTTTTTCCACCTCTCTTTCCCTCTTTAAATATCTCAATAAACATCTCTCTCCCTCTATCTCTCTGCCTCGTGTATGTATCTGTACATCTCTGTGTGTGTGTGTGTGTGTGTGTGTGTCTGTTTATATATATATATATATATATGGCTCTGTCAGTCTCTCTGTGTGTCTCTGGCTCTCCCTTTCTCTTTCCTCTCTCCTCACTGATTCTTATTCTTTCACCGTGATAGAAGAGTTTTTCTCAGGATTTCTTGAACCCTGTGGAATTCCCTCACAACAGATGGAGAATGTGAGAAAGTGCTCAAAGGAGGCGGCAGTGGTTGGGGCTGAGGGAGATTTACTGCTGCCAGGGAAGGTGAAAGAAAGAGCTTTTCTGCCCTCCATCTACAAACGGTTTGAAGCAGCCCTCTGAAATCACCCCCCTTCCCTCTCAACTACCCATCTTCAAAAGAGGCCCTGCTCCTCTGCTTCATGATAAACAGGTTGCCCTCCAGGTAATGATATAGTGAAAGGAACCTGGAAGGAGGATGTCATCACAGGCCAAGCGGGGCTGTGCCAGATGGTCTAGAGGGCATTGCTAGGGACAAGGGAAGAGATACATTTCCATATATTTGGACCCAGGACCCGTTCCACTTCTCAAACGTTCACATGAACATGTTCAGAAAGTATCCCAAAGACTCCTGATGTCAGGGACATAATGTTTGTACCAACATTTCCCCCAAATGCTTCTTTATGTTGCCCTCAACTGCCAGCCTCATCCTCACCCTCTGACCCAGGCACCTTGGCTTACAGAAAGACTCAAGCTTCAGGCAGGAGACATTCCTGTGACCTTTATGAGCTCCTCCAGTGTTGGACTCCTCTGATCATATACTATGTTTAAGTTAAACACCTGTTTTACACCACAGTTCTGCCTCCCGCTCATCAGCCCTGGGGTGCTGGTGTGAAAAGAACCCTGAAGTTGAAGCCAGAAGCCTTAGTTTGGGGTTCCAACTCCTACAGCCCTCCTCCATTGCTAGAGTGGTCCCCAGTGGCTTTAGGAAGCATCTCCCACTTGAATAACTCTTTCAAAAGGAATATATATATCCCATCACTGACTCATTTTCATTACAATGTTAAACTATGTACAAAGAGAAAACAGGCTGCACAACTCCTGATGCTTATGGCTGACACCCAATTATAAAGCTGAAACAAAGTTCCAAGTGAAGTGTAAAACAAAACTACAAAACCAATAAAAATCAAATGAGTAACAATGATTTTAACAAGGTGGATGATGTTGTTTTTCTAAAATTAAATTGCTGTTCAGATCGTGACTGCAGTGCCGACTGGGATACAGGTTCTTGAGTTCGTCGTGCTGTATTACTGTGTGCCAGGCGATGACTCAGCTCTCGCATCACTTTTTTTCCTATTAGATCTACTGCTAAACTGTCATTCCTACAGCCCTCAGGGACATCATTTGGCCTTCACTGGGACTAAGCCATCATTTATGTATTAAGTCTTCCTATGTTCTTTTCTCATTAGTCCTTGACAATGCAAGTAGCACAATGTGAAACTAATGAGATATTTTGTACAAAATGTGGCAGAGATTTCTACTTATCTACCCCACAGACCACTGCCTTCCTCCCATAATGTGCCCAACTAAAAGGCTATATTCCCTGGTGTCCCTTGTAGGTCGGCGTGGCCATACCACAAAGTTCTGGCCCATGAGATATAAGTGTTATTTGGGATTTCTTGGAGATCTCCTAAAAGGGGTGGGGGCTGGCCTTTCTTTGCCTTTTCCTGCCTATTCCTGCTTGGAGTGAGCAAGTATTAGCTGGAGCTATAGCCATCAACTTGGATCATAAGGATGAAGGCCGCACCCTAAGAGTAGCAGAGCAGAAAGTTGGGAGTTCATGGAGCTACCGCATCAAATCTACACATCCAATCTCTGGACTTCTTTGACATGAGAGAGAATTAACCTTCTGTCTCACTTAAACCACTGTCATTTTAGGTGTCTTTTTCTGCTGCCTGCAGCCTAATCTGATCCTAATACACCAAGGTAGATGTAAATGAGGGTCCAAAAAATTCTATGGCTGTCCTAACTTTTATAAGGTGGCCATCCAGATGGATGATACAGACTAGGCTTATATCATTCATTTTAGATTTTCATTGTAATAAAAACACAATTTAAAACTTACCACAGAAAGCACTCAAACTCCTAAGACTATTTCATACCCCAAGAGATTGCTAGAGCCCAGGAGAAATTCTGGCTTAGTAGATATGACCCAGAAAGGATATAGCAACCTAATACTCGGCCAGTGAGGTACAGACCTTTGAGCTTCTATTGGGGAATCACTTGACCTTGAGTTCGTATCTTGGGCTAGAAAGGGGCTAAGTGGGAAGCTTAGGAGAGGGGGCACGAGTTTAGGGGAAGAGGGCAAACAGCAGTCCCATCCTACCTAAACCTACTCCCCAGCCTTCTCTCTGACCCAGCTCCCTTTGTCTTTGCCCCACCTAGCTGCGCAGAAGACTGCTCCTGACAGTGTGAGAAACCATAAGCCAAGAGAGTGACTCTCATTGCTTCCTAGAACACCAGGGGCACGAAACAGGTGACAGGAAGGCTGGGGCCAAAGTGCTAGCCAGGACGGGTCAGTTTTCTATCCCTCCATGGGGCCCTAGCTGCTGGACTTAGCCATGGCCCTGGAAACTTGACTCCTGTGACTGAAATCCCCATGCTAATTTCAAATTTAGCCCTGGGCCTTGGGCCACCTCGTGAACTGCCTCCTCATTTGTTCCCCTCCCCACCACCGCCTCCGAGTTCAGGGCTAGAATCTGGTAGAAGAGGGGGGGCTATGAAATATGAACCTCAGTTTGGCCTGCTTAACCTGTCTTCAAAGAATAAATCTTAATCAAGTCAATGGAGAGAATCCCCCCTGGCCTCCCCACAGTGCTTTCTCTCTCTGCTCCCTTGGTCCCACTTCCACTCCCACCCCCACCCCCCCTTTCTGCCTTCCTGGAGCCCTTGCCCTTTGGCCAGCCTGCCATCCCTTCTCCTGCAGGCTTTGCTGGGCCCCACGGGTGAAGTAGTGGAAAATGCTCGTGTTTGAGCTACAGAATGAAAGTTAATCCCAGATCTACCACTAACTAGCTGTGAGATCCAGGGCAAGTCTCTTCAGTCCTCTGAGTCTGTTTCCACTCCTGGAAAATAGGACTAGTAATTCTCCTAATAAAGCTGCCATCACAATCTTTTTTTTTTTCGCTTTTTAGGGCTACATCCCATGGCATATGGAGGTTCCCAGGCTAGGAGTCGAATCAGAGCTGCAGCCACCGGCCTAGGCCACAGCTGGCCGAGCCGCGTCTGCGATCTACACCACAGCTCACAGCAACGCCAGATCCTTAACCCACTGAGCAAGACAAGGGATCAAACCCGCAACCTTGTGGTTCCTAGTGGGATTTATTTCCGCTGTACCACGATGACAACTCCTCACTATCACAATTTAATTGAGACAAAACGTGTAAATGTTCCCAACACCTAGTAGGGGTTTTCAATCAACATATGTGTGTGTATATGTGTATGTGTGCATGCGTGCGCACGCACACACACGCATGCATAGCCCCCACTAGCCATAGCTATTCCCCAAACTTGACCCTCTTCCTGTGCTGCCAGCCTCAGTGAATCTTAACTGCTGCCAGTCAGAAAGCAAGGAATCATTCCTGACTCATTCCTCTACCTTGTCTTTAATCCATCATCAGCCAAATCGTGTCAACTTTACCTCCTGGTCTCGGTCAGATTCTGACACATAGTACCATGTACCTCGGGCACTGCTTTGAAAAGTTGTGATTTTACATTAATGGCTGTGATCATTCATGCTTATGTCTCCTCTCATCATTGTATGCCAGTGCCTATCACGATACCACAATGCATTTATGTGCTCAACAGATATTTGCTGATTAAATGAATGAGGTAGACGGAAGCCATGTGAGATTCAGAGAAGTTAAACAATTTGCCCAGAGTCACATAGTAAGCAGTCAAGCCAGGATCTGAATTAAGATTTATCTGATTCCCAAGTTGGTGTTCTTAACGACAGTGCTAGCAGTGATGAGCCTGCTATACCAACAGGGTGGGGCATGGTAAGGCATGGGGGAGGGCGAAAGGGCGCTAACGTAACCTTTGTACACAGTTTTTGCTTGGAGACTGGCCTTGAACTCTTTCCCTTTCCTGGCTAGGGAATGCATCAGTGTAAGTCTGGATCAGGATTCTGATCTGGTCAAGATGGAGTCTTAACCCTTTTCTACATCCCTGCCAAGTTGACGTGGGCATAGTATAAGTGTGTGTGTGGTGGTGGGGGGGGGGAATCAAGGAAAAGCGTCAGGACTAGATGTGGTAAAATGGAACATCATATGGATTGATTCAGAGGCTCCCTGAGACCTGAAGGTGGTTGGCATGGGGGTGAGCACCACCTGGTGGACACACAGTAATTCCTTTGGACTCCAGGCTCATTTCAAGTGAAAAATGAGTGATATTTGGAAAGTGTTGGAGAGTCGGGCTGGAAATATAGGAGCAGGGTAGGGATAGAATTATACTCATTCTTCATAGCTTAGTTACTAGATGCTAGTTTAATCCTCACACCTACCCAGATCAGGAATGAAAGACCAGAATGGTTAAGTGACTGGCTTGAGATCACACAGCAAGGACTTGGACCCAGGTCTGTCTCTCTAGAGCTCACCTTCTTTCTACTATGCCATAATGTTGTGTGATGAAACCACAAGGAGCGTAGGAAGGAAATTCTAAGGAAGAACAGAAGTCAAAGCTCAGGCCAGTTCTGCTTAAGAAAACATCAAGCCCCATCCCCTGGGCTCTGATGCTCCCAGGCTCCCTCTCAAGCTGCTGATGAACATCTCGTAGTAATGTCAAGATGACTCATCATGTTCCAAGGGCCTGCCACACTGGCCCAGTACTGGATCCTTATGGCATTCCCCCTCATTCTGCCTCTTATTTGCAGCAAGTTTTTGAGGCCTTAGTGTCTCAAAGTGTTCATGGCTACTCTCTTGAACCCTTTCTGTCCTAGCATCTCTAGGGCAGGAAAATAAGAAAGTTTCAGAAGGCCACCCACAAATCATAAGAATTTGGATTCAATTAAACCAAGAATATTGAGTGCTTATTCTAGCACGGCATTCTAGTATGGGTTTATATGGTCTTTAAGCTTACTAAATAGACATGCACTTAAAATATTTAGCTCTTGGCTCTACCACTTAGCAACTGTGGGATCTTAGGGAAGTCACTTCCTTTCTCTGATTCTTGGGTTCCTCACCTGTAAATGGAGATAAGCATTCCTTCAAGGGCACTGGGAAAATGACGGGAGAATGTGCATAAAATAGTCTAGCACAGTACTGGCACAAGCAATGCTATTAGTAATAACCAGCCACATCCAGCATAATATATCCTGTTCTGGCAGATCTTCATAGTTATTGATAAAATATTAAAGGATTCTATTTATTTAGTGATTCATACATTTCATTGTAAGCACAATTAACAATCTGATTCTAACTGCTAAGATACAATCCTTAGGGAACGTAATGACCAAACTTCTGAGTGCTCAGACTCCTGAGAGAGCAGTCAGTCTGTCTGGGACAGAAGATGGGCTGGAAAGCCACAAGCACTTCCTGTCAAGGGTCTGCCCCTAGTCTCAGAAGCACATGCAGTGCTAATAAAGGCTTTCAGACACTTATTCAAAGAGATGAAATACATTAAAAATTACACATGCTAGGGAAACTCTCTGTGATTCATTTTTTAAAAGAGAAGGATAATAAATGGTCAGAAAGGCCTACAATCTCATCCTTGAAATATGTCAATATCAACATTTATAAACTGACAGGCTTGGTTTTCTCATGATCACTGGATGCTTGGCACACATATTAGCTTTAGAGATTAGGTGAAAACCTCACCTAGCTGAATATTAGAGACCACCCCTGAGTGTTTTATCTCGATAGAAGAAGATAGCAAATGGCACTCTGGGCTTTCCAGTGATCAAACTGGGCCTATAGGTTTTGAGGGTGGCATGAACAGGGAATTCCTGGGTTGAATAAACCCACAGCAAGACACACAAGTGAAACTGCAGTACCAGAGCCACCAGAGACATTAGTAGCAAATCCAGGGACACTATTTACAGATACCGTGGAATGAATGACTCCCTCCGGAGCTGGGCAGTGTGGGGGTCCTATGCAGAACAACAGAGGAAAGGGGAAGGTCAACAGCTGGATAATACATTGTCTAGACTGTGTGGCTTGTCTGAGTTGCTCAGAGGCTAGCCTAACCATTCAGGCCAGTCCACGGCTCTGCTTGGTGGGTGGAGTTATCTGCTTGGTATGTCTGGAGTTTTCAATCCCTCCAGAGTGGTCAATGTTTCTACTTTATCAGTGTGTTCAGAGTGATTTTCCTGTCTAGCAATCTCAACCAGGAGTCATACGTCTGGATTTCTCCTATACCTTTCCCAGGGCTGTAGGCTGTTTCTCCAGCTGGATGTACAACCTGAGAGTGGCCATGATTAAGCCTGGAGCCGGGAACCATTTGGGGTTGTTTAACAGTTCCTTCTGGGACTCAGGGTCTTTTGGTCCTAGCAATGTCTCATTAGTCTGGCTCCCTTTTTTTTCACTTTTTAAAGTTTTATTGAAGCATAGTTGATTTAGAATATTATGATAATTTCTGCTGTACAACAAAGTGATTCAGTTATAGATGTACACACATCCATTCTCTTTCAGATTCTTTTCCCACATAGACTATCACAGAATATTGGGTAGACTTCTCTGTGCTGTACAGCGGGTCCCTGTTGTCCAGTCATTCCATATACCTCAGTGTGCATATGTCCCTCATAGGAACTGCCTCCACTGGGAGGCAGGGATATAAGCCAGCTTCAGACAGAGAACGTACTCAAGGTGACTTGGGCAAAAGGGCTCCCCCTCTCTCAACCACAGCTTCTCCCCAAACCAGCCATTCTCCTCAGTATAGCCTTGCCTGCTACATGACCTCTGTGGATCCAAGATCTGCCCTCTCCACCCTTCTGGTCTTTGTACAGAAATGGGCAGTTCTGTGACAGCCACAGCCATTCAGTCACAAGAGAGCGGGCTCTAGAGTCAGATACTCTGGATTCAAGGGCCTTCTTTGCCACTTACCCAAACGTATGACCTGGGCGAGTTGCCTAACTTCTGTGTAAGACTTTGTTTCCTTGTCTATAAACGAGGGTGATAATAGCATTTACTTTGTAGAGTTGTTGATAGGATTAAAAGAGATAATCCGTGTAAACTACAACATAACCTTAGGCAAGTTACTTTGCTTTTCTCTGTCTTTAAGATAGGAAGAAAAATAGTGTCTCTGTCATAGGGATGTTATGAGAATTAAATGAGTTAAAATTTGTGAAGCACTTAGAGGAGAGATTGGTACACAGTAAGTGCTATATAGCGTTTGTTAAATAAATCAATGTCAGACTCTTCTTCACTCATTCCACAAATATCTATAAATCAATTACGTATAATGTGTCAGGCCTTGTTCTTGTCACTAGGGATGCATAAATGAACACGATCTACAAGATTCCTTACTTTTGTGGAGCTCAGAGCCCAGTGAGGTAAAAGACGAACAATATATAAGCCAACAATTAAATAACCAAGGCAAATGTAAAATAATTTTCAGGAAGGAAATGAAACCAGGTAACAGGAAAAGAGAGTGATGGGGAGAGGTGTGGGGCACTGCTTCATACTGTGTCAGAGAAGGCCTTTATAAGAAGGTGACATTTAAGCTGGGACCTGAGTATAAAAACAGAGAGCCAGATCTTGGGAGACAGGCTTCCAGGCAGAGGGAAGAGATAGTACAAATGTCCTGAGGTGTGGTTGGACTAGAATAAGGGAAAGAAAAAGCAGTGGGAGATGAGGGCAAAGAGGGAGACAAAGGCATGATCATGTAGAACCCTGGGTTCAGGTAAAGGAGTTTAAGTTTTATTATAAACTCAATGGAAAACCAATTTCACAGTCCACTGCTTGTTTGACATCCAGAAAACCAAGACCCAGTGATGGGAAGTAATCATCCAACATCACACAAAGAATTAGCAGCAAACCTGGAATTAAGACCAATCATCCCTCATTTTATGCATTCGATTCCTGGCCAAATCATATTCTGTGCAAATTATTTCATATCATAACACTGCAGATCTGATGAACACAGTTTCCATGAATGAAACTGACAACCTGAGAATGGGTTCGAGGTCATTTATTCAGTAAGTCCTACTGAACATACAACAGTGCCTAGCTTGCATGCCAGATACTGACAATGAGTGAGCACCACAGAGTTTCTGCAATAAAGGCACTGAAAGCTGGTAGCCCAGCCCATCTTTTTCAGGACTCCTGGGAAGGACAAGAATTTTTGCATTAGTAGGTAGGACGTGGGTGTCTAGAACCTGGTCTCGCACACAAGCGGGCAGATGAAGTATCTCTCCTCTCAAGGTCAACTTGACATGGATAATTAACTATATGTTCATTATCCTCTCAAGGCAACTAGAAGAAAAGCACTTCTTTGTAAGGGAACGCCATCTCACGTTGGAGAGTCCAGCATTAGCCACAGAGAAAACCTCAGCCTAGCAGCCGGCACTGCTGCTTTGTACAGGCTCTCCTTTCATAACGCACCACCAACTCAGTCAAGCCCATCTGAGACATCTTGTCATTCCCTTCCTGGAGTTTAAATAAGCTGGTATTTTCAAAAAAGTTCTAATAAACATTTATTTATAACAAAAGGCAAATAAGTTTAGAATGCATGAGAGGTACGATTTAATATTGGTTTATGACATGTATACTTTTCAGGTTGAATGATATATTTACTTTGTAAACCATTAAGAGAAATTATAGGATTATAAGGAAGGAATTTAAAATCACATGTAACCCCACAACCGTTACCTTTGTTTTTTTCTACTGTCCTTTCCCATGTATAGAAAAAAAGTTATACAATTAAGACTGAACGATGTATACAAATGTATGTCTTGTTTTCACTCTAAAAATGTGAATAATTTACCAATTCATTAAATAGTCTCAAAAAAACATGATTTCACTAATTTCTGTCTAGGATTCCAGCAAAAATACACACCATGATTTATTTAGTCCAACCTCTAGTACAGCAGTTTCCAAAGTATAAAGGTATTAGAAGCATTTGTTTTTAAAAAAATAAGATTTTTTTAAAAAAAGTGATTCAATGAGTTTTCAAACTTTGGTTCAAACAGAAATTTACAAGTTTCTTTTCAGCAAGACTGATCTCAGAGCTTTATTACGTCAATATGTACTGGACTCTCTAAGGGAATACAGTACGCAGCATTTTCCGTTTGTTCATGGATTCCTTTCTAGGTGGAGCATTTCAGTGGGGCCATACTGTATAGAACAAACATAGTGAGATACCGCCCCAGTGTGGACACTTAGGATGCTGCAGTGTTTTACAAATAATTTTGCCATAACCATACTTGCATAGACATCTCTGTGCATTCATCTGGCTTTTTCTCTAGGAGAGATTCATCGGACAGAAACTATTGGGCCAAAAAAGTAGAATTCTGATTCTGCCCTTTCTAGCTGTTTTGCTGGGTCTCCATAGATCTTGTCTCACAAGGGACCCTAAGAAAAAGAGTCTTGGTCTGAGCTTCTTTCTGCCCATCTCAAGGTCTGCCTCTTTGTAGTAGAGGTTTGCTGGGTTTTTTTTTAATAAAATTTTTGATTTTAGAACAATTTGATAAATAAGGGCATTCACTTCCCAGTAAAACAAGTATAACTGGTAAAGGGTTTTTTTTTTTTAAGCAACCATTTTTGAATCTCTCAAAATTGTCCTAAGGCAATATAACAAGTGAAGACATATTTATTTAAGAAAATGTAGTAAATCTTGGCAAGAACAGTGAGAGTCTGTGGCACTTGAACCACAGCCCATCCCCTCCCTACCCTCTCCGCAGCTGAGCCTGACAGCGTTCCTTCTGTTTAAGCTCCCAGTCAAGGGACTCAGTATCTCACCAGGAAGAACAGGACTCGGGCATTTGTCACCCCTCCCCAAATACGAGTAGAGTTGTTGAGGCTGAACCGGTGAGCATGGTCAAGAGGAATGGTGAGGATCCTTCCCTTCACTCAGTCCCCACTCATAAGGCAGAGGCTCTACCCCCACTATGGCTGGATAAGAATACTGGGGCTCCAATTGCCCTCGACCCCACTTCCTCATAGGGCAGGGATCCCACACTGGGAGAGGCAAGCAGAGAAGACCAGCGGCTACTGCCCCTGACAAACAGCTTCATCATAAAGCATGGGTGTCATCCCAAGAAAAGTGGTCCGCGGTCCCCACACCAGCTCTGGAGCTGTGAGTCAGAGACTTTCCCCACGGCAGTGGCAAAAATTATGAAGGAATGACTGATTCTTGGAAAACATATTTAAATATACTACCAGAGTCACAGTCTTAGGAGAAGAGAGCTATATGAGCAGTACTCAGGCCTCATTATCCCACAGAGGTTCCCCCAGCTCACTGAACCCCACTTCCATTGACACATACACAGAGGGCCCCCAAAATAGCCCATCCTCTGCAGGCTCAGTCAGAGCTCACAGTCTGTCACTCTAGAGAGCAGTGCAGGGGTGCTATGCCTAGCTGGACCACGCATCTCCAGCCTGGGATTTTCCATATTCAGTCATCATTTTTGTGTGTCTCTTCTGGTGCTCCTCATTTTCTGCCTTATAGTTTAAGAAATGGGGCACAGCTTGTAAGGAATACATGAGTTCATGGAAAAATCCCTATAGCCTATAACTGGCACACAGTAGGTACTTAATAAATGGAAACCATTATTGCCTCTCCTACTAGACTGAATTTCCTTCAGACTATAATTTTTATTTTAGGTAAGTGGTTCTCAATCTCATGAAACCTGTTCTCTTTTTTTAAATACGTTTCGTGACATCTCCATTATTATCCTGAAATGAAATTCACAGATAATAAAACCCACCTACACATATGATTTCAAAAATATCAGTACAATGCTCTATGATGTGAAAAAAACAAAAGGAAAGTAGTTTATAATTATTTACATATTTATATAACATGGAAATCAATATGTAAATCTCAGGCACTGACAACAGTAGAACACATAAGATGAAGCGGTCGGTATGAAAGCACCAAGAAAACACCAATTCCAAAAGCAAACTGATACAGAAATTCTGTGTCTGTGACTAATATTCTGAATATTGATGCTGCTAACGTGATTTTTCAAAACGGAGAAAAATTTACATGGTCCCCAGGCAAAGAAGTATACAATTCCTTCTCAGTTTACACTGTACTTGGGTTCCTGAGAAACTCAGTGTCTCCAAAACACCTTATGTTATGTAAAACAGATTTTGATTCCAAGTGCAGCTAATTTATAAACAAGTTTTTCACTGGCAGGACATTGGAAAGTCTAGTGACACAGCAGAGCATTTTTCATTGTGAGGACAGTCCTACCATTATATCCCCGATTCCAGCCACTCTGTGTCAACAAGCGTCCCCACTTAACTCTGAACTACTGTTTGGGTATGATATCTTCTCATTGAAAACCTTTGGAATCACTGATCCAAAGTTGAAACCATAAAGCAAAAATGTGTCTATACACAAGCTCACACATGTTAATCCATGCCTGGGAGGGGGGCAATAACTTTCAGATCCTCAAGAGGGTCCATTGCCCAAAAAGAAGTAAGAATGCCTGCAGGGATTCTGAAACCTACATCGTTCTGTGTCCTCATGGCCACAGCTCACTCAGACAGTATAGAAGTGAGTTGAACAGAATAATGCAAGTGTTGCCCAGTAGCGTGAAGTGGGTGAGAGGCTAGCTCAGTCAGGTGGCAGAGCAGAACATAACTCTACAGGGGGCTATGCAGCTTATGTTTAGGAGTCACGCTGCCTATTATTGTACAGCTTAATGTGCAGACATTTAATCTCTCTCCTTGCTGCCTCCCTCCTCCCCAACTAAATAAAAACTTTCGCTTGTATAACCAGTCACAAAAATTCAAAGGCTCATTAGAGTCAGTGCTCTGGTTAAGGCCCTGAGACTCCAAGAAGCTCCTGAAAACAGGCACATACATTTCTCGAGAGGAGTACCAGAACAGTGCTTCATCCACCACAATGCCACCATGTTGGATGCAGGTATTCAAACTTCTAGGCACCGATCAAAAGCAAAGAGCAAGGCACTGAGGGCTAGGCCACAGATTAAGGAAGTGACAGGAGGCTGGAGTGGGAGACAGACAGAGAAATGTCAAGAGAACGGGGGTGAAGGTGCTGTCCAGAGAGAAGTGGAAAGCCATGAAAAGGAATTTTCAAGAATTTACACCAGCCTGTTCTGATCAATTAAAGAGCCAGTCACCTCGGCTTGACATACTAGTTAGAGTGGGAATTTATCTCAGTGGTTAAGAGAGCTGGCTCTGCATTCAGAATGTTTGAGTTCAAATCCTGCTCCCACCATGTACTGTGCAACATTTTTGTGCCTCACTTTCCCCTTTTGTACATTTTCTACACGTCATAGAGTGATTAAGAAAACTAAGACATGGGAAGGGATTAGAACAGCGCTTGGTGCATAGCACGCATTTGATAAATGTTAGCTTTTAATGTGCACCTACTGTGAACACCACCCTGGAATCCTATATGCAGCTTGGTTTGAGAGAAGAAAGAACCTGAGGATATCGATCTCACCTATCCTCCTGGGAGGGTCTTGGTTTGACATCTTTTTACTGTTTTTTGTCTTGCACATTTATTCACCAGATATTTATCAAGGGTCTCCTTTGCTCAGACACAGTTTTAGATGCAATAGTGAACAAATCAGAATTCCTGCTCTCTTGGAGCTGACTTTCTTTCACTTAGTAATATGCACTTAAGGTTTCTCCAGTCTTTTCAGACATCTTACGTTTAACGTTCAACAGATACTTGGTGCCAGACCCCACTCCAGGGACTGTGGAAGATACACAAATGAATAAGCTAGCTCCATGGTTTCAATTACTACTTATATGCTAACAACTCCCAAATCTATAGCTCCAGCTCAGACAGCTTTCTTGAGCTCTACTGACATCAGCTGATTCTTGCTGAACCTCTCCATTCAAAATGCCAACATTTATCTCCATGTCACTATGTCAAAAAGAAAAGTCACTTCCACACACCTCCCAAACCTGATGATTCTCCTGTGTACTTTCCTGAAGTTAATGGCACCGTAATTCACCCAGTCACTCAAGCTAGATACCTAAAAATCATCCTTGAGTTCTTGTTCAATCCCAGCATATTCTCATCAATACTAAAGCGATTGATTCTACCTACTAGCTACCCCTCAAATACATCCACATCTTACAATACCCACTACAACTGCTTTA
This sequence comes from Catagonus wagneri, assembly GCA_004024745.2. Taxonomy (NCBI): domain Eukaryota; kingdom Metazoa; phylum Chordata; class Mammalia; order Artiodactyla; family Tayassuidae; genus Catagonus; species Catagonus wagneri. The sequence goes on along the minus strand of PVHT020000015.1, from coordinate 35,705,773 downwards.
AGCCAACCCATCATTACTTGCCTGGATGACTCTAACAGTAATACTCGTGCTCCTACTCCCTCCAATACATTCTCCAGTGATCAGTTGCAATGAACTTTTAAAAAATATATCATCTCACTCCCCCACCACATACACTTAAAGACTTCTGTGGAACAAAGTGAAAAGTTCTTAGGTTGGCCAACAAAGTCCTCTCTCTCTCTCTCTCTCTCTCTCTCTCTCTCTCTCTCTCAAGTTTCATCTCAACTATGACCCATCCCACTTCCCTGGCACTTTCACTTCTAATATTTCGGCCAGACTGTCCTTCCTTCACTTTTTGCAAGATGTCAAGGAGAGACTTGTAGCCTGGAGCATTTCTCTTTGGTACCCTAACTCCCCAGGGAAGAGTAAGAAAGTTTCCAGCTATTTTGCAGCAGCTGGAAACTTATCTCTTCATCTTGTAACAAAATCTCCCTGCTTTTCCACCCAGCAAATTCTAGCCACTTTCCAAGTAATCCATGTGTGGCCCTCAGTGTGGGCGACTCTGCTAGATTATTGATGCTTATTTCTCTGCATATAAACTGCACTCCATCCCTCTCTGTCTTGGTCTCTGCCAGTCTGACCCATTTGTCAATTTTCAATCTTTAGTTATCACTCCCCACCCAGGCGCTTATTATAAGCTGCCAGTACATTTCCATCTTGTCCATCTTCTCAGCCTCTGAATCTACCACATGAAAGGCCATATTTCTCTATTCCAATTTCTGCTAATGGCCTTAACAACACTTAATGGGAACAGAAAAGGATTTCACCTTTCAGAAGGTGTCGATCAACTTTCAACAAGTTCCCTCCCCATTAATTCTGACTGTGTTTCCAAGGATTAATTGAGCAAGACTGTTGACGTTCACCACCCTGGGGCTGCTTCGTGACGTGCAATGTTCCACTGGATCCCTTCTGCTGTCTGAAGGCCACTTGTAGTCTGGCAAGTTATATTTAATCATAATCATCCTGTTTGTAAAATGATCTTAGGAGGCCAGTTATCTCCCTAACACATTAGCTATCCTCTTACAATTGAGTGGCACCCTAGAGCTACCAAACCACCTCCACTTTTTGTCAAAAAGCCTGGATCAAACTTTCCAAGCTCAGGAGTTAACAAACCTTTCCCAGTGCTATGCCATGGTTCTGGTACGCCTGGGGGAGTTGAGACACGGAAGTTCTCATTGAGTTGGTGGTGGGAGGCTGGAAAAATAGAGCAGCATATACATGGAGCCTTACAAAGGAGACTTTTGGCTCTTGCAAACAAGGTTCTGAGACAAGACCAGTGAGAGCTCTAAAGAACTGTTTAGAGGGGATGCAAGTGGTTCACATGACATTTTGGACACATGTTCCTTATCCACTGTCCCAGCTCTTGTTCCAGCAGACTTATATGGCAGAGCAGGAAGAAAGTGATGATCACTGAAAGAAGAGAGTATCCATTTGTTGTGTCACTTTTTGCAAGTCTATGGTGCATCAGAGTTGAAGACAGAAACAGTCTGTGCCTTCAAGCACTGTAGTCAAGTCAAGGAGACAGACAAGTAAGTAATTACATTAGAAGACAATGGAGAAATAACTATTAAGGGGGAAATATAGGGTGCTGTGTGTACCTAGAAGTATAAAAGAGGGGGTACCTAGAAGATCAGAGAGGATTTTTTTTTTTTTTTGTCTTTTTAGGGCTGCATCTGTGGCATATGGAGATTCCCAGGCTAGGTGTCCAATTGGAGCTATTGCTGCCGGCCTACGCCAGAGCCACAGCAGTGTCAGATCCGAGCCACATCTGCAACCTACACCACAGCTCACAGCAACGCTGGATCATTAACCCACTGAGTGATGCCAGGGATCGAACCCGCAACCTCATGGTTCCTACTTGGATTCGTTTCCACTGCGCCACGATGGGAACTCCGAAAGGAATTTTTTTTTTTTTTTGAAGTAACAGCCAAGCTGAGCTCAGAAGAATACCAAAGAGGTAGACCAGTGAGTAAAGGTGAGTATGAAAGAAGAATGTTCCAAATATTAACATGTGCATTCAGCCGTGAGAGAGAGAGAGAGGCATATACAATATGCCTGATATAAGGTCACCGAGCATGGCTGAAGGTCTAGGATGAGGCTGGAATAGTGTGCAGGGGTAAGACTATAGAAGTCCACTGCATAGGCTGTGCTGGGAAACGAGCTGGGGTTTAAATAGCTCTACACTTTCTGTTTTCTGCTGGGTATACAGCATCAGCATGAGGTATCTCAGGGAAGAAGAAATGAAAGAAACTGAATATTTTGTCCCTATCCTTGAGGTGTTCAGAATTCATTTTGAGTGCAGAGTCCAGAGTCCAGATATGAAAAAAACTTCAGAAGTCTGAAAGGCATAGTGGCAGGGATTTGGTGTTTGTAAGGCATAGATGTCTACATAGTAACCAGAGGCACCTGAGAGACCCACAGAGAGTAAGGAAAGACTTAGGGAAAGGAGGGAGCCTTACTCAGAAACTCAGGCTCCATCAGTTCCCTCACAGCAGCCCTTGGCCCTAGACCCCTATCTCCTTTCAGGGGTTAGTAACATGCCTCCAGCTAACTAGGTGGGCCCTTGTAAACACTGTGAGGCAGACACCGACACTGAGGAGCTCCTCCTAATGCTCTGTGCTTCAATATAATTATCTATAAAATATGCACAGGTGAAGTCAGAGTTGGATTTGGTCACCCTGAAAGTTCTGTCCAGAGGAAACCTTCTATACCCTGTTCTTCAAGCACTTCATACTGCCTCCCCATGGTGAGAGTTTGTCTTCAACATAATCAGCATAAATTTTGTCCTTCCATGTACACTGTTGATCTTGCTCTACAGAGAGGTAGAGTTTATTTCTCAAGTCCCCTTAAATCTAAGCTGGCCTATGACCGATTTAACCAACTGAATAAGGTAGAAGTGTTAGTATGCCAAACTTAGACTTTAAGAGTACTGGAAATACTTACTTCCTATGCTTGAAATGTTCCTTCTGGTAGCCTACCTGCCACACTGTGAGAAATCCAGCCTAAAGGGAAAGGCCACATATAGTCAACAGCCCCTCTCTCCTAAGCTCCAGCTGAAATCCAGCATTAACTGCCAGCCATGTGACTGAGCCATCTAGGATGTTCGGCCCAGTTGAGCCATTAGGTGACTGTAGCCCCCATGACCATCTGATCGTAACTGTGTTAGAGACGCCAAATCAGAACTTCCCATCTGAGCCCACTAAAACCTCAGAACCATTAGAGATAATAATAACTTATTGTGGTCAGCCACTAATTTATGTTATAATTTGTTAGGCAGTGGAGTTCCCACTGTGGCTCAGTGGTTAACGAACCTCACCAGCATCCATGAGGATGTGGGTTTGATCCCTGGCCTCACTCAGTGGGTTAAGGATCCAGTGTTGCCGTGAGCTGTGGTGTAGGTCGCAGACACAGCTTGGATCCTGCGTTGCTGTGGCTGTGGTGTAGGCCAGTGGCTACAGTTCTGATTTGACCCCTAGCCTGGGAACCTCCATACACTGTGGGTGCAGCCCTAAAAAGACAAAAAGACCGAAATAAATAATAACTTGTTAGGCAGCAATAAATAAATCTCGGGGCCTTGCTGTTGGGTAAATCCAGGGCTCAGCAAACTTTTTCTGTAAAGGGTCAGATAGTAAATATTTTTGGCTTTGCTGACCATACATCTCTGTCACAACTGCTCAATTCTGCCACTTTAATGACAAAGCAGTCACAGACAAATGGATGTAGATATGTTCTGATAAAATGTTATTTACAAAACCAGGGGGAGGGCTGAAACCTTTGCCATAGTTTGTCAACCCCAGGGTTAATTAGATAAAACAGTCATAACAGAGTATTAAAGACTGATAACTAGGTAGGCCTTTCTAGTAACTTTAGCCTTTTAGCAGGAGTTTTCTGGAAACGCAAAGCTTTAACCCAATGTTTCCCAAAATGGATTTTGAGACAGGCATTAAGGGAGGAATATGTGCTATTGACAAATACATTTCTTAAAGCTCTGGATTAAATCTACATTATACAAGATTTTATCCTGCCAGATTCCTTTGAGCCTTTACATGCCTATCCCAAAGAAGTGCACTGCTTGAATTTCAGACCCAGTGCCAGGCTACTGGGGAAAAGTTTTGTTTTAAATTTTTAAATTATACTTGATTTACAATGTTCTGTCCATTTCTGCTGTACAGCAAAGTGACCCAGTTATACATATACACACATTCTTTTTTTAACATTATCCTCTACCATGTTCCACCACAATGGGGGGAAATTTTTAAATGAAGGAATTTGAGGTGTCAATTTTTCTTTTATGTAAACCTGGAGCTACTGCTGTTTATCTCACCTTCTCTCGCTGCTCTTCTGCAGGCTCACCTTCTCTATAACACCCTGGCTCTACCAATAACATGCTGCTTGTTATTGGGATTTACTTTCTTAATGCCTTGGCTTCCCTGATATGTAAAGCTAACAGTTCTTGCAATAGCTGTACCCTAAAGTCCCATTCCAAGCCAGAGGAGCATTCCTAGCAGAGCGAAGAGTTAGAGTAAAGCCCCTATAGATGCATTGCGCCTGTTCTGCTCATGGAACATCAAGGAGGCTAGTATGGCTGGAGCAGAGTAAGTGAGGAGGAGAATACTGGGAAATGAAGTTAAAGAGAGAACCAGGAGCTGAATCTTAGAGAACGTTATAGACTATTATAAGGACTTTATAGTTCTGAGTAAAATAGGGAATCATTGTGAGGTTTTGCAGCAGAAAAGAACCATGACCTAACTTAGAATTTCAAAGCATCATCCTGTTTGCACTAAAATACAGAACCTCAAAACAAATGAAACAAAAATGGACAAAGCTGAAAGAAGAAAGACACAAATCCTTAGAGTTAAGAACTTCAGTCATCTTCTCTCAACAACTGGTACAATTATTAGACAGAAAATCACCAAGGATATAAAAGATCTGGAAAACACCATCAACCAACAGGTTCTAATTGACATGTACAGAATACTTCACCCAACAACAGCAGAATACACATTCTTTTCAAGAGCCTATGGAATATTTGCCAAGATAGACCATACCCTAGTATATAAAACAAGCCTCAACAACTTTAAGAGAATTGAAATCATACACAGCAGTGTTCAACAGCCACAATGGTGCCAATCCAAACATCAATAACAAAAAGATAATAAGTAAACACTCAAACACGTGGAAACTAAACAGCACTCTTCTAAATAATACACGGGTAAAAGAGGAAATCTAAAGGAAAATCAAATCATAACTTGAACTGAATGGAAATGAATATACTACATATAAAAATCTGTGGCAAACAGCTAAAGAAGTGCTGAGGAAGAAATGTCTAACACTAACTACTTACATTAGAAATAGGAAATGTCTCAAATCAATAGTCTAACTTCCTACCTCAAGAAACTAGAAGAATGAAATAAATCCAAAGCAAAGACAAAGTAAATAATAAATGCAAGAAGAGAAACCAATACAATTTGAGAATAAGAAAACAATAGAGAAAATCAATGAAACAAAAAGCTGTTTCTTTGAAAAGACCAATAAAATTGACAAACTATTTACAAGACTGACAAAAAAAGAGAAGGTGCAAATGACCAATATCAGGAATACAACAGGAAATACCATTATAGTCTCTGCAAACATATAAAGAACTCTAGGAGTTCCCATTGTGGCTCAGCGGGTTAAGAACCTGACATTGTCTCTGTGAGGATGTGGGTTTGATCCATGGCTTCATTCAACAGGTCAAGGATCTGGTGGTGCTGCAGCTGCAGCATAGGTTACGGATGTGGCTCGGATCTGGTATTGCTGTGCCTGCGGTGTAGGCCAGCAGCTGCAGCTCTGATTCAACCCCTAGCCTGGTATCCATATACCACAGGTGTGGCCTTAAAAAAAAAACAGAGAGAACTCTATACATATAAATTTGACAACTTAAAGGAAAAAAAAAAGATTTCTCAGGTGGCTCAGTGTGTTAAGGATCCAGCATTGTCACTGCTGTGGCTCTGGTTACACCTGTGGCTTGGGTTTGATCCCTGGCCCTAGAACTTCTGCAAGCCTTGGGTGTGGCTAAAAATAAAAAAAAGGGAACGGAAAAAAATGAATTTGACAACCTAGATGAAATGTGTCAACGCCTCAAAAAATGCCAACTATCAAAACTCAACCAAGTTGAAATAGGCAATCTGAATATACCTATAATAATCAAGGAAATGGGGTTCAGAATTATAAACCTCCTCTTCCAGAAAAAAAAATCTTCTACTAAACATTTAAAGAAGAATTAACACTGGTTATACACAATCTCTTCAAAAAAATAGAAGGAGAATCCTTCCCAACTCATTTTATTAAGCTAGAATTACCCTGATACCAAAAGCCAGGCAAAGACAGCACAAAACATTAACAAAGAAAACTAAAGAACCATATCTCTGATGAACTTTAATATAAAAATCCCAAACAGAATATTAACAAACTGTTATAGCAATGTAATAAAAGGATTATATACCAATAACAAGTGGGATTTAGTCCAGGTATGCCAGGCTAGTTTAATATTTGAAAATCAAATAATATAACTTACCATGTCAATAGGCTAAGGAAGAAAAAGTATATGATTATATAAGTTGATGCATAAAAGGCATTTGATAAAATCTTACACCATTCATGGTAAAAACTCTTAGAAAAATAGGAATAGAGAGCAATTAAGCTATAGATCATTTAGGGGAGAACTGATGAATTTACTGTGTTTACTCTTGTAATTGTAGTCTTCTAATCTAGGAGCACAATATGTCTCTTGATATGATATGAGCATGTGCTGAAGAGCATTTACAAAAACCTTACAGCTAACTATACTTAATGATGAAAGACTGAGTGCTTCCGTCTAAGGTCAAGAACAAGGCAAGGGTCTGTACTCTCACCACTCTTATCCAGCTTAATACTGGAAGTTGTAGCCACTGCCATTAAGGCAAGCAAAAGGAATAAAAGGCCTATAGATTAGAAAGGAAGAAATAAAATTGTCCCTATTTGCAGATGACATGACGGTCTAAGTAAGAAATCCAAGAGAATCTATTTTTTAAACTCCTAGAACTAATAGTTAGCTCTGCAAAGTCACAGGATACAAGATCTACACACAAAATTCAATTGCACTTCTATGTACTAACAATGAACATGCAGAAACTGAAAATAGAAACACAATACTGTTGACAGTTACTCCAAGGAAATCAAATACTTTTGCATGCACTTAACAAAATTTGTTCAGGATCTGTATGTTGAAAGTAACAAAATGCTAATGAAACAAAAATTTTAAAGAAATGGAGAGACATACTGTGCTCATAGATTAGAAGTCTTGCTACAGTAAAAATGTCAATTCTTCCCCAAATGATTTATAGGTTTAATACAATTCTTGTAAAAAATCCATGCAAGGTTTTATGTAGACTTATGAACGCCTATTCTAAAGTTTATATGGAAGGGTGCAAGTTCTAGAAGAGCTAAAACAGTCTTGACAAAGAAAAACAAAGTGGAAGGAATCACTCAACACTGTAGCTACCAGCAATCAAGACTGCGTGGCACTGGCAGAGGGATAGACACATAGATCAACGGAACTGAATAGACAACTCAGAAATAGATTCACCCAAATAGGCCCAATTGATTTTTGACAACATTTCCAAAATGTTTAATGGAGGAAGGATAAACTTTTAAACAAATGGTGCTGGAGTTATTGGACATTCATAGGCCAAAAATCAAACAAGCAAAAAACAAAAACAAACAAACAAAAAAACTCAATAAACCCCATACCTTATTTAAAAAAAACTCACAAAAAACACTGAAAATGGATCATGGATGTCAGGTACAAACACCAGTTACTAAGGCCAGAGGAAGGACTTCCTGTGTGGCTCGCAGCATAACTAAGGCCAGAGGAAGACTCCAACTTCACAGAAGACAGCAAAGATGATAACTACGTCAGCCACCAGGATCTTGGTATTGGAGTCTTCAAGAAAAGCACAACGCAGTCAAGCACTAGATGGAACAACACTTTACTTACCTAGAGAAGTAAGAGCAAGACTGACTCCAATAATGGGCAGTGGTCCCTCCCAGCAACCACGGCCGAGCAATTGGCCCACACACCCCCATCATGTCCCCACAGGGGACAGATATAGCAATAGGGTCGGCCTGGTGCCATATGACGCACACACTTAAGCAGAAAAAAAGGAGTCACACTGAGTTTGAAACAGGGAAAGATATTCCCACACAGATAAGAATGGCACAGGCTGCAAGGGTTTCCTATCTTTTAGTTAGGAAGTATTCTGGGTCCAAGGCTCTGAGTAGGCAAGCCTGGGGAGGGGCAACAGGTCACATAGTGACTGCTTTCCCAATAAAGGACTGAAATATAAAATATAAAACTGTAAGACTCTTTCTAAAACATAAGAGAAAATCTTCAGGATCTAGGGCTAAGCAAATATTTATTAGACTTGACACCAAAAATATGATCCATAAAAGGAAACACTGATAGATTAGACTTCATCATAATAAAAAAAAAAACAAAAAAACCTTTGCTCTGCACAAGACTCCAAGAGAACGAATCAACAAGCTGCAGGGTGAGAGAAAATATTTGCAAGCTATATATCCATCAAAGGATAAGTATTGTGATTATATAAATAACTCAAAATTCAGCAGTTTAAAAAATTAGAAAATAAGCAAAATATATGAACAAAGATTTCACTAAGGAGGATAAATAGATGGTAAATAAGTACGTGAAGAGATAGTCAACATAATTAGCCATTAGAGAAATGCAAATAAAACTACAATGAAATATCATTACACATCTATCAGAATGGCTAAAATTACAAATAGTAAAGACATCAAATGCTGGCAAGGATGCAGAGAAATTGGGTCACTCATATATTACTGGTGGGAATGTAAAACGGTATACTCTGGAAAACTGTTTAGTAGTCCCTCAGAATGTTAAAATTTAGAGTTCCCAAATGACTCTGTGTTACATAAATGAGTCAAATATGGCCTCAATATTCTGGCCCTAGATTGTTTATTTCTACAAAGCATGCCAGCACCCATTCAGTCAAATGCCCACCAGCAAGCACCAAGCTCTATTTTGTATGCAACCAGACTTTCAGCCATTTAGAGCCTGCATGCCTTGCATACCCCACAAAACTACACCCAATAACTGTTAGCCACAGATTAGATAAAAGCCCCCAAGCCACCACTGTCCTTCAGAGTACTCGGACCCAGAGAGTCCCGTGCTACTGTGCAACATTACCTAGACATGTAAGCTCTCCCTCTCTGGCCCTCCACCACTTAGTAAATTAAAAAAAAGGGGGGGGGGATTTGGACACAGAAACAGATGTAAAGAATGCCTTGTGACAATGTAGGTAGAGATGGGACTGATGCAGGTACAAGACAAGGATTCATGGCCACCACCAGAAGTTAGGAAGAGACAACAAAGGGTTCTACCAAGACAGAGTCTCATAGGGAGCATGACCCTGCTGACAATTTGATTTTGGACCTCCAGCCTTCAGAACTTTGATACAACAAATTCCCATTGTTTTAGGCCACATAATTTGTGATACTTTGCTGTGGCAGCCCTAGCAAACTAATACTCCATGGAATATCAGCCATAAACACAACAACTTGGAGAATTATACTGAGTTTAAAAACAAAACCCAAAACAAACAAACAAACAAAGCCAAATCAAAAGGTTATATTCAATGTGTAATTGAAGGGACACAATCTTAGAAATGAAGGGCTGGTTAAGGACAGGGCAGGGGAGTGGCATGGGAGGGCTGTGGGTATGGCTATAAAAGGGCAACACGAAGAATCTTTGTGTAAATGTTCTGTATATTGACTGTGGTGGTGGATACACAACCTACATAAGTAATAAAATTGTTCAGAATTTAATACACACACACGTGTGCACATGCAATTAAGTACAAGCAAAACTCGAAAAATCAAAATAAAATCAGTGATTTATATGCAAATATCCTGGTTGTGATGTTACACTGTAGGTTTGCAAAATGTTACCATTTGAAAAACTGAGCAAAGTGTCAGTGGGTCTCTCCATTATTTCTTAAAACTGCATGTGAACCTGCAATTATCACAATAATTTCTTTCAATTAAAAGAAAATATCACTTGGTTGTTAAGAAGTGTCAAATGGAAAGAGTGACATGGAAAAAGAGACAATGGAAAGAGTGACAAAAGGGAGAACAGTTAAGAAACTTCTGTGGAAATCCAGGAAAGGAATGGATGTTGGCTTCAACTAGGATTACAGCAGTAGGGTTAGAAGCGGTAAGCAGAAGTAGTTGCATCCAGGATATATAGTATTTTGAAGGTGGAACTAACAGAATTTTCTGACAGATGCATGTAGGATGTGAGAGAAAGAAGTTTCAATGATGGCTTTGAGGTCTTAAGATGGAGAAAGCTGTAGGTGGAAAAGGGTTTGGCAGTAGAGAGGGTGGAAGGGATTAAGATAGTAACGCTAGGGGACTAGATATCACCAAGGGAATAATTTTAGATGGACAAAAGGTAAAACTAAGAACTGAGACTTCAGAGAAAGTTCTCAAAGAAGGTCCTCAAAAAAGATATTTCAAAAAGTTTAGGTTATCCATCCACGAAAGTATGGAACATCCAAGTGTCTGGATTCAAAGACTTGGATTCACAGTGTGGATTCACAACTTATAGTTGCAATAAGGAGTGTGCAGCCCACAGAATGGAGATTATTGGGCTCAAGTATTTTGAGTTGGGGCATGGGCCTCATGACTTGAACTTACGTGCCACCCAAGAAACCCAGGAGAAAAGTACCCTCCCTCCCCTATGCCCACTCCTCTGAAAAAAGAAAAAAAAAAAAGAACCCTCAAACAGAACAAAACAAAACCCAGCAGGTCCAACGTGGCTGATTTCATATTCTGCAGAGACATCTCTGAGTGGGCAGAGAGTTGTGTAAATATTGTGAAGAACTTCTTCCCTCTGCCACCTGATCTTATTTTTCCACTGGGAGCTCAGTTGCTTCCCCCAGATCCAGCCTGTCAGTCTATGGTTGATTTAGACTCCAGGAGATGTGCAATCCTGGCTGCCATCCTCCCCATCACGCTTCTTACCCTATCTGTTGGCTGGTTCTTAATTCTCTGTACTGGTGTCAGAATTTCCCCCTGGGAACCCAATTAGGGTGTGCTCACCAAGCAAAACTAATGTGCCCTCTGTATGAAGTGTATACAGCAGTGTTCAACATGTTCGTTTGCGGGGACTTGAAGCAGCAAATTGTATCCCTGTAATGCCTGTCACTCCTGGACAGAATCAGAGGGAGAGTAGAAATAAGAGAGGAAGAGAGAGAGAATGGAGACATTTTGGGACACAGCTGCCACCTACTGCTGTTCTGCCACGCCTAGAAAAGCAATGATAGCTGAAGGCATCTGCTTAGTTTCCTAGGCCCACGGTGAGGCTGCAATATGTCTAAGCCAATTAGTTACGTAGAGGGTGGTAAAGTTGCTCAGTCTGGAGAAGCGAAGCATGGAAAGAGTTGGGGGGGAGATAGGAGCTATTTTCAGTGGGTTTTTCTTTTCTTTTGGTTGTACCCACGGAATATGGACGTTCTAGGGCCAGTGATCAAACCCATGCCACAGTAGCAACCCAGGCCACTGCAGTAACAACGCCAGATCCTTAACCTGCTGCACCACCAGGGGAACGCCCTATTTTCAGTTTTAAGGAACATGGCTGTCATTGTTGGTGACATGGGAATGAGGGAGAAAACTAGTTTTCTGCACTGTGGTTTCAAAGCTCAGGCTTAGTGACGTCAGCAAGGCATGAGAGGCAGAGGAAACGGGCTTAGTTGAGGACAAACCTTTCTACAGCCAGAGCCTGTCTGCTTATCAACCCATCTCCCCTATATCTCTGGTATAGGTGGCTCCTGACTTCTAGGGCATTCCATGATTTGAGACATGACGGAGGAGGTGCAGAGGACTAGAATCATCTGGGACACTGGTCAAAAGCACAGATTCTCAAGTTCCACTCCAGGCCTCCTGAAAAAGATTCTCTGTAAAAGGGTTCTGGGATATCTGTATTTTAACAAGCTGACCTCAAGCCTATCCACAGAGTAGTCTTCAAAAATCCCTGAGCCAGTGGCCCTTTAAGACCCCTTCCAACTCCAAGAAGCTGAGGTTATAGACCCTAGCACCAATGCTGGCCAATGTAGCCTTAGAGAGAAGTGAGTCAGGGAAGAAGTTGTTTTGCAGAGCCAAGGAAAGGGAGGTCAATGCCTTTGAGGAAAAGGCTGACTTTCAAAAGGCTCCAGCTCTCCTAGTAAGGGGAGGTACAGCTGCAGAAACACTGGGTCAGAAGTCACACGCCACTCTTGTCTTAGGTGCCTACACTTTAAGCATTAATAGCAGCTTATATGCTCACATGTATTGAGAGTGCCAAACACTCTGCTAAGCACCTTACATTCCTTTTCCTTCCTTGCAATAACCCTCTGAGATAGATACTAACATTGTTCTATTTTAAAGAAGAAAAATCTAAGACTCAGAAAGGGAAATCAACTTGCCCAAGGTCACATGGCTCTTAACTACCATGCTAGGCCTGGGTTGCCTCACTCAAGGAATAAAGGGGTACTTTGGCAAAGGCCTTTTGGAGTCATTAAAACTAACAGAACCACTCTCATGACTGGACAGTCAAATCCCAGGCAGAGTTGAAGGTATGGCTGGGGCATATCTCAAGCGTTTTATTACCCTTCAAGTCCTACCTGCTTGATTGTATGCGTAATTACATATTTCTGTGAAGTGACTTTTCTGTCTGCCCTGAGTTCCACCACTTTCCTGTCTCTATACCAGACCCACATTCATCTACAAAGTACCTTTCTGAAAATTAGCAGAAGATGGCCCTTCTAATACATGTTGCCCAGTGGACACAGGGCTTGGAGAGCAGTTGGAAACTTCAGACAAATTACAAAAGGATGGCACTCTATCTCTACAGATGGATGCACCCCTGAATCAGTTGTATAGCTTAGGAAGTGGAGAATGGGCTGGATTACAGCCTCATTGAACTCCCGTGGCCTTATACCTTTTTGCAGCGTACAAATCTACACAGCAGACATACCCAATACTTCCTCTGGTCTCTATCCCTATAGGTTGCCCAGATCTCAGGGAGGTGAGAAAGGAGGGAGCTCCTCACTGAGGGACAACCAGCCATTAGAGAAGGAAACCAGCAAAGGGCCTATTGAGCTCTTCTTGGGTGTGTAGATTAATATTTTTTATCAGATTTGGTAAGTGTTCAGTCAATAGGTCTTTGAGTATTCTTTCTTCCCCTTTCTCTTTCTGCTTCCTTCTAGGATTCCCATTATGTATATGGTGAGACACTGTTCCAAAGATCTCTGAGGCTGTGTTCAATTTTATCATTCTTTTTTCTTTCTGTTCCTCAGACTGTATAATCTTGATTGATATATTCTCAAGTTTGTTAATTCTTTCTTCTGCCAGCTCAAATCTACTATTGAGCCCTTCTATTGAACTTTTCATTTAAGTGATTATATTTTTCAACCCCAGAATTTTCATTGTGTTATTTTTATAATATCTCATTGATATTCTCTATGTAATGAGAAATGTCACCATACTTTCCTTTAATTCTTTAAACGTTTCCTTTACTTTCTTAAACATATTAATAGCAATTTCTTTAAAGTCTTTCTCTGCTAAGGCCAACATCTGGGCTCACTCAGATAGTTTCTATTGACTCCTTCTTTTCCCCTCAGTATGGATCACACTTTTCTGTTTCTTTGTATATACAATAATTTTTTTTGTTGAAAACTTGGCATTTTAGAAAGTATCGTAGCAACTCTAAAACTAACTTCCCTCTGCGGCTTGTTTGTTTCTATGTTTCTTTAAATAGTGATTTGGCTGGACTAACTCTGACAAATATATTTCCCCTGTAATGGGTAGCCTCAAATGTTTCTGCTGAGATTTTTTTTTCCATTTTTCATTTTTAAGTCTGGCTTCCTAGGGGTTGCTCTTGAGTCAACATAGCTTAGTGGTTAAGCCATCAATTAGCCAGAAGTTGTGCATAAGTCCCCAGATCCAGTGAAGTTTTCGTCCTTTGTTGCTGGATCTGTGGGAGACTGCTTTCACAGTTCAGGGGAAAACCATTCAGTTGCAAACACTCTCTACTCATTCCTAAGTAAACGCAGCCTTGAGCATAGAAGTCTTCCAGACCACAGGGGATGAGTATGACTTTAGCAGGATTCTCTTAGACTGCCTATTTCCCTGATATGCCTGTTAAACTTATGACTGGTCTCCCTCTATTGGTATCACCAAGCTGTTATCCTCCTCTGATTGCTGTGATCCACCGTGAGCTCTGTAGTGTTAAACAACTCCCTGAGGGCATGAATTCTTCCACTCTCGAATGCAAATAAAATCTACTGTCTCTGGCTGGGCCAGGAGTACCAGCCTTTGCAGCTTGCCCTACACCTCCTCCCAGGAAGAATCTCGGTACTGTGGCATGCAAGATATAGGGGACTTGGAAGATCATGTTCTTCCCTGACTAATCTACCCAGATCTTCACTATGGAGCATGCACTCTGGGTTGAGAAGCACCAACTGGTTGCTGTCATCCAACCAGTATAGATTTCTGAAGCACAGAGAGGGGAGAAATGGGATATCCACCAGGTTCCACCTCCTTTTCAGTATAGATATTCCAGACCAGGGAAATGGGAAAGATACAAGCTATTTACTAGGCTGTATCTGCTGAGACAGCCCAGCCTGCCCACTGTTCTTGGAGTAGTTTTTCCACAGATTGAGCTGGGGGAGGGATGGGTGTAACTCAGCTGCTATGGCCTGCCACTGTTGTTGCAAATTTCCATCAAGTTTTTTGAATAAATGGCTCTTAATTTTGTGTAAGCCTTTTAGTCAATCTCCAAAGACTTTAAAAGGTTTTCTTTGATAATTCTGACCAGTTTAATATATGCTTCTCTGGAGGAAATGATTCCTTGACCTCCTCACACCAAGAGGGGATTGTGTGAACTTTTTCTCTAAGCCTGAGATCAAAAGAGATTGACAACCAAAACCAAGCCTGGGTAAGTAGCTGGGTGAGAAAACAAAACCACCATCATTATGACACATGCAAAATATTTATGATATAGGCATCCTCGAACTGAGTTTAGATCTATTTTATCTTCATAGGATGTCACAATGGTTATATTGACATAGCCAACAAAAGGTTCATAATCTGTCAAACTTGCACAGCACCAGAGGGCCAGCTCTAGGAGTTTCCCCAGTTTAATGGAAGAGACAAGACACATGTGTGTGTGGGGGGGTGAGCCTTCAAGTTGTATGAAAAAAAGCAAAGGAAGTGACATAGTAAGGCGAAAAATGAGGCCAAATCCTAGCTTGGCCTTTTGCCAACTTTGTGGCCTTGAGCAAAACACTTAAGCCCACAGTTCCCTCATCTTGTTCTTATCTTTAAAATGGGGATAATGATGTTTATTTCATAGGGTTCCTGAGATAACTGAATAATCTGCCTGCTATTTAACTCCCAAAACCATCTCAAAGCTAACAACCCTTTTTGCTTGATACACTCAAGCCATACTTTATGTTTGTTGAAAACACCAAGTCCTTGCCTGCCTTGGGGTCTTTGCAGAGAGTACTTTCTCTGTCTGAAGTGGATTTTTACAAAGTCTTCAAGAGGCCAGCTCACCTCTCATCATTAGGTCACAGCTCAAATATCCACCTCTGCAGATGGCCTACCCAGACAAATAAATTTAAAAGAAAACAAAGTGAAAAAATCCCCGGTTGCTCCCTACTTCAGTCACTCTATTGTACTATTTTATTTCCTTCGTAGCACTTAAAAATATCTTAACATAGAAGCAATATATTACTGGTGCAGTGCCAAATTGCCTGGGTTTGGATCCCAGCTGTACCACTTCCTAGCTCTGTGACTTTGGACAAGTTATTTAACCACTCTGAGCCTCAGTTTCTTCGTCTGAAAAATAGGAATAATAATAGAATCTGCTTTACAGTGTTGTTGTGAAGACAAAATGAGTTAATGCTGGTAAAATGTTTGCCACAGGATCTGGCATTTGGTTAGACTGTCTCTCAATGTTGACTATTATGGTAGCCTCCAAAGTGGCTCTCCAATGAACCCTGTCTCCTGCTATTCAGAGAAGGGTTAGTCTGTGTGATAAGGCAGAAGTGATGGTATGTCACTTCTGAGATTAGGTTATAAAAGATCTCATCTTCCATCTTGGATGCTCTCACTTGCTTCTGCTCTCGTCTCTCTGGGATCACTCTGGGAGAAGGAAACAACCTGCCACGTGAAATAGCCCCACGGAGAAGTCCACATGACATACAAAACCTAGAGCCTCTGGTCAACAGCTGGAGAGGAATTGAGGCCTTCCCATAAACACAAGAGTGAACTTGGCAGCAAATTCTCAACCTCTCATTGACAACTTGACAGCCTGAGAGATCTTGAGCCCGAACTATCTAGTTAAGTCTCTCCTGGATTCCCAACTCTCAGAAATTATACAAAATAATATTCATTTTTTTTTCCTTTTTTGGCTGCCTCACAGCATATGGAGTTCTTGAGCCAGGGATCAGATCCAAGCTGCAGTGGTGACCTAAGCCACAGCTGGGGCAAGACTGAATCCCTAACCCACTGTGCTGGGCCAGCGAGTGAACCTGCGATCCAGTGCTCCCAAGATACTGCTGATCCCATTGTGCCACAGTGGGAACATCAATATTTGTTGTTTTAGGTCATTAAGTTTTAATTTGTTATGCAACAATAGTTAACTAATATAGCTATTAAATTATCTTGTTGGTCTGCCTGATTATTATCAGACCTTTCTTCTCTACTCTATTCCTAGACCCTTATAGTGGACTGTTGAGTTAAGAGTAAGCACAAGCATTTTATGTGGTAAGTATGCTTCAAAATTTCACTAGAGTGTTGAATAGCCCTTATTTGACTGTTACCATACTGTTTCTGGTGTCATGGAAAGATCACTGGACTAGGAATGGAAAGTACTTTTACTGGATACCTGAGCTATCTGTGTAAGTTATTTCACACCTCTGAACATTCTCATCTCTCACAGAGGGAAACTAATACCTGCCATACACACCTATAAGATGAAATGAAAATGAAATGACATAATTGATGAGAAACCCAGTAAAAGAATAAGCAGCATCAGGACAGTATCAAATCCCCTCTAACAGTTGTTGTTGTTATTGTTGTTCATACCCAAGTGGAAAATATTTTCTGAATTTTTGAAAAATACAGTATTATTAATTACTACAGTGATATGCTGAATTAAAGATTCTTAGGTAGTTATATTATACTAGTGTGTTTCACAAGCCTCAGATTTGGCAGTTCCTTAAGTAGAATCTTTGTCAAAGCAAACATTTTCCCCTAATGAACCAAGACATCATTCTCACTCGATTGTAATTATCCCCCCATCACCCTAGTTCCCTTTACTCTTAGTCAGATTATGCAATTCCTTCTTGCCAGCAAACAGCTCAGTATTGTAATAGTGCCCGCACCATAAGAACTGCCCAAATAAATCCAAGCAACTGCAAATAATTTGGAATTGACACTTTTCTTTAGTGCTCTGGGTGCCTCATTCCCAGGCCTGCTGTGCGATTCTCTTCCCATTAAAAGTACTTGCTTTAGGGACTGATGGACTTTAGGGACTATTTCTTTCCACACAAGGAAAATTATACAGCTGTAAAAAGGCATGAAAAAGCTAAGTACTGCTACTAAATGATCTCCAGGACCTACTGTTTTGTTTTTTAAAAATGCAGAATAATATATAGGGTATGCTACCTTTTACCTGAGAAAGAGGTAGCATAGGAATGAGTATTTATATCTATATTTTAAAACAATATTAGAAAGATAAACCAAAAATAATAAAGTCGGGTAAAGTTAGAGAGAACAGGATGAAAAGAGAAGGTACACTTATATAAATGTATCTTATTTTGTATATTTGCCTTTGGAATCATGTAGCTGTTTTACAAACTATTTTTAAAATTAAATAAATGAAAATATCAAAGGAATCACTAAAAAACAAAGCGCAAAATGAAACCAATGAACCTAATGTAATGAGATGATGATCTAACCTTAACCATACAGAAAAAATTTGTTTCAAGTGATTTTTAAAACACAATAATTTGGAATTCCTGTTGTGGCTCAGTGGTAATGAACTGACTAGTATCCATGAGGATGCGAGTTCCATCCCTGGCCTCACTCAGTGGATTAAGGATCCAGCACTGTCTTGAGCTGTGGGTGTGGGTCACAGATGCATTTTGGATCCTCATTGCTGTGGCTGTGGTGTAGGTGGGCAGCTGCAGCTCTGATTCAACCCCTAGTCTGGGAACTTCCATATACTGTGTGTGTACCCCTAAAAAGAAAAAAAAAAACACACACAATAATTTGACTATACACGCTAGTGGGTTATACCTTAGGAATAAAAGCAGCTGCAAACAAATCTTAAAGTGTTATCAAAAACCACATAATTAGTAAAATATTGGTATTGTTATGAAACTATAAAATATTTTAGAATAAAATATGCATACAACTAGAGATTGTCATACTAAGTGAAGTAAATCAGAAAGAGAAAGACAAATATATATCACTTATATGTGGAATCTAAAATATAGCACAAATGAACATATCTACAGAACAGAAACAGACTCACAGACATAGAAAACAGATTTGTGGTTGCCAAGGGGAGAGGGAATGGGATGGACTGGGAGTTTGGGGTTAGTAGATGCAAACTATTACAACTAGAATGGATAAGCAATGAGGTCCTACTGTATAGCATAGGGAACTATATCCAATCTCTTGGGATAGGCAATGATGGAATAGACAAGTATGAGAAAAACAATGCATATATATGTATGACTGGGTCACTATGCTATACCGCAGAAATTGACATAACACTGTAAATCAACTATACTCTAATAAATAAATTTAAAAAATAAAATAAGGAAAAAATAAAAATATTTTAGATATTTAAATTATAAAATAAAACAAATATTTATTTTTGTTGACATCATTGGGAACCTAAATTTTCAGCATTTGAGAAAAGAGACACAGACACAAAATATAGTAACAAAGCTCTATAAGCATACATTTGAATTAGAAATATTAGTATGAATTCATAATGCAGTTTTTCTTAAATATTTAATTCATAGCTCTGATCATAGAAAAATCCTAGAATATATGAACATAGTAGCAAACTAACCACCACAGCATTCAGACTGTGGTCTCTAGACACCTTTTAATTTTATCCATTTCAGTGTGAGTGTAGTAGTATATATCATGTCTTTAATTTAGTGACTAATGTTATTGAGCATCATTATCAGCCATTGGTGGATACTCTTCTGTGAAATGTCTAGGTATTAAGTCTATCTTTATCAGGTTGTTTATATTTATTATTGATTTGTAAAAGTTCTTTAAATTTGTCAATGTGAGCTATTTGTCAGTTATATATATATATATCTTTATGTAAATACAT
This sequence comes from Catagonus wagneri, assembly GCA_004024745.2. Taxonomy (NCBI): domain Eukaryota; kingdom Metazoa; phylum Chordata; class Mammalia; order Artiodactyla; family Tayassuidae; genus Catagonus; species Catagonus wagneri. The sequence continues at coordinate 35,686,290 of PVHT020000015.1, read as the reverse complement.
ATGTGTGTGTCTTCTTGCTTCTGCACTTTATAAAGATTGGTTATACCACCTATATAAGTCAAATCCTTTTGAAGAAAATACATTAAGCCTGAAAATCAATTATTCCCCATCTCCAGTAAGGTGGAATGGATTAACTGACATCGATGGTGCTCACATTTGTCCAGCCGTGACTCCTTGAATTGTGTGTATATTTTACAAATATATTTTCCAGTACAGTGGATTATCTTTTCATTTTCTTGATGATGTCTTAGCATTTTCGAATTTTATAAAATACAAGTATCATTTTTTATTTTATTGTTAGTGCTTTATGCATTTAAGAAATTGCTGCTTACTTTGCAGTTCACAAAGATAAGATCCTATGGTTTGTTCTAAGAATTTTATAATTGTAATTTTTATATTTAAGTTTATGATCCATTTGGAATTATTTTTTTTCAATAACAATGAATTTTATTTCAATTATAGGTGTACAAAGATCATCACAAGTCAATGTGATAGATTTTGTGTCCCAAACCCACAGTGCATCCCCCCCACCCCCCAGATAGTCTCACTTGAAAAACCAAGGCTTTCCAAAATCTGTGAGTCATTATCTGTTCTTCAAAGAAGTTCATTGTCTCTCTTTAGCTTCCACATGTAAGCGGTAGCACTGGGTGTTGCTGTCTAATTGTCTGACTGGTTTCACTTCGAATGATAATTTCTAGGTCCATCCACATTGCTGCAAATGCCGTTATTTCGTTCCTTTTAATGGCTGAGTAATACTCCATTGTGTGTATGTACCATATCTTCCCTATCCACTCCTCTGTCGATGGGCATTTAGGTTGTTTCCATGACCTGGCTTCTTCCCTCTCTAGCTGCTTTAAATGTAGAGTTAGGTTGTTTATGTGAGCTTTTTCTTGTTTCCTGAGGTAGGCTTGTATTGCTATATACTTTCCTCTTAGAACTGCTTTTGCTGCACCCCAGAGGTTTTGGAGTGTCGTATCTTTGTTATCATTTGCTTCTAGGTATTTTTTAATTTCCTCTTTGATTTCGTCAGTGACCCCTTGGTTGTTTAGTAGTGTATTGTTTAGTCTCCACGTGTTTGTATTTTTTGCCATTTTTTTCTTGTTGTTGATTTCCAGTCGCATACCATGGTAATCAGAGAAGATGCTTGAAATGATTTCGATTTTCTTAAAGTTACTGAGGCTTGATTTGTAGCCCAGGATGTGATCAATCTTAGAGAATGTTCCATGCACACTTGAGAAGAATGTGTATTCTGTTGCTTTTCGGTGGAATGCCCTATAAATATCTATTAAGTGTATGGCTTTCCTGGTGAGCCTTGTCATTTGTGGTGTTTTTGTTTCTGGTTGTGGCCTTTGCTTTTCTGACTACAGAAGTTCCTTTAAGATTTGTTGTAAAGCTGGTTTAGTGTTGCAGAAATCTCTTAGCTTTTGCTTATCTGTAAAGGTTTTGATCTCTCCTTCAAATCTGAATGAGAGCCCTGCAGGGTAAAGCAATCTTGGCTGGAAGTTTTCCCCTCTCATCACATTCAGTATATCATGCCACTCCCTTCTGGCCTGCAGAGTTTCAGATGAATAATCTGCTGATAACCTTATTGGGGTTCCCTTGTATGTCATTTGTTTCTTTTCCCTAGCTGCTTTCATTATTTTCTCTTTGTCTTTAATTTTGGTCATTTTGACTAATATGTGTCTTGGGGTGTTCCTCCTTGGGTTTATTTTATATGGTACTCATTGCGCTTCCTGGATTTGAGTGAGTGGTTCCTTTTCCATATTAGGGAAGTTTTCAGCTATTATCTCTTCAAATAGTTTTCCTGTCTCCTTCTCTCTCTCTCTTCTCCCTCTGGCACCCCTATAATATGGATGTTGGTGCATTTAACATTATCCCAGAGTTCTCTGAGACTCTCCTCAGTTCGTTTCAATCTTTTATCTCTTTTCTCTCCTGCATTAGTGATTTCTACTAATCTGTCCTCCACCTTGATAATTCGTTCTTCTGCCTCCTGTAGTCTACTGTTGGCTGCTTCTAAGGAATTTTTTATTTCAGTGATTGTATTTTGCATCTCTTCTTAATTTTTACACCTTGTATTACTTTGCTCAGTGTTTCCTGTAAATTATTAATTTTTGCCTCCAGTTTATTTCCAATGCCTTGCATCATCTTCAGCATCAACAGTCTAAAGTCTCTTTCTGGGAGGCTGATAATCTCATCACCGAGCTGTTTTTCTGGGCTTTTCTCTTTCTCCCTTATCTGAGTTGTAGTTTTCTGTCTTTTCATTTTTATAGGTTTTTGGTGTGGTGACCTTTTTGCCAACAATAGAGTGGTAGCCTCTCTTAGTTCTGGCCTTTGCCTCCCCTGTGGCTAAAGTTGGCATGGAGGGGGTTTGCTTTAGGCTTCCCGGTGGGAGGGACTGATGCCTGCCCACTGGTAGGTGGGGTTGGTTCTTATCCCTCTGGTGGATGGGGCTTTGTCTCTGGATGAGATTAGAGGCTGGCTGTGTGCCTGAGGGGTCTTTAGGTAGCCTGTTTCCTGATGGGGGGGGGCTGAGATCCCACCTGGATTATTGTTTGGCCTGGGGCTTCTCAGCGCTGATGGGAGGGACCACATTTTCCCAGAAATGGCCACCTCCAGAGAAATGCAGGCTGATGAATGTTCCTGAGAGCTTCACCTCCAATGCCCTTCCCCCACCACAAGCCACAGTCACCCCTGTTTTCCCAGGAGATCCTCCAAGAATTGCAGTCAGGTTCCACCCGGATTCCTATGGAGACTGCTTTGCCCTGGGACTCATTGCACATGAAAGTCTGTGTGTGCCTTTCAAGAATGGGGTCTCTGTTTCCCCCAGTCCTGTGGAGCTCCTGCACACAAGCCCCGCTGGCCTTCAATGCCAGATGCTCCAGGGCTCTTTCTCCCTGTGCCCGATCCCCAGGCATGGGGTTTTGACGTGGGGCTCAGAACTGTCAGTCCTGTAGCTGAGTCTCTGTGATGCAGTTACTTTCCAGTCTGTGGGGCGTCCCACCCAGGAGGTATGGGGTTGCTTCTATTGCGTAATCGCCCCTCCTACCTCTTGATGTGGTCTCCTCTTTGTCTTCTGGAGTAGCATATCTTTTTTGGAAGTTTACAGTCCATTTGGTTGAAGGCTGCTCGGCATTTGGTTGTAGTTTTGTTTGGAATTAATTTTTGTATATGGCATAAGAGATAAATCAAGGCTTTTTTTTTTTCAATATCAGTGTCTAGTTGTTCCAGCACTTTACTCTTTGTCAAAAATCATTTGGTGATATGTGAGTTGGTCTATTTCTTGACTCCATTTTGTTTCATTGCTCTATTGTGCTTATGTAACTACCATGCTGTCTTAATTACTGTAGCTGTGTTTTAGATATTAGAAACAGTTGGTGTAAGTTCTCCTACTTTCAATCGTTTTTCAACATTGTTTTGGGAGTTCCTGCTGTGGTGCAGTGGGCTAAGAATAGGACTGCGGTGGCTCAGGTCACTGCATAGACATGGATTTGATCCCTGGCCCAGGAACCTCCTTATGCTCCTGGTGTGGCCATTAAAAAATTGTTTCGGCTATTTCCTAGTCAAGATGCATTCCTATATAAATTTTAGAGATAAACTATCAATTTATGCCAAAAAAAAGTCAGCTGAAATTTCAATCAGAATTCCATTGGAAGTAGAGACCAATTTGTGGAGAATTCAAATCTTAAAAATACTGAATCTTACTGTAGTGAACATGTTATATCCCTCAATTTATTTAGGTCTTCAATATTTTGAGTGTTTAGTGTAGGAGACTTACACATTTTTCATTAAATATATGCCAATGCATCTTAATTTTTTGATGACTTGTAAATTTTTTTTTACTTTTAACATTCCAGTTAGTTGTTGCAGAAATACAATTGATTTTTAATCTATATTTTTCTTTTTCCTTTTCTCCTTTTTACAGCCACACCCACAGATTACGGAAGTTCCTGGGCTAGAGGTTGAATCAAAGCTGCAGCTGTGGCCCATGCCACAGCCACGGGCAACACCAGATCAGAGCTGTATATGTGACCTATGCTGCAGCTCGCGGCAATATCAGATCCTTAACCCACTGAGCGAGGCCAAGGATGGAAACCGCATCCTCACAGAGCAACGCAGGGTCCTTAATTCACTGAGCCACAATGACGGGAACTCCAATTTCCATTTATCTTTCTCTCTTTCTCTTCCTTCCTTCCTTTCAGGCCTCACCTGCAGCACATGGAAGTTCCCAGGCTAGGGGTCGAACTGGAGCTGCTGCTGCCAGCCTACGCCACTGCTACAGTGAAGGGAGATCCTAACAGTATCTGCAACTTACACCACAGCTCACAGCAATGCCCGATCCTCAACGCACTGAGCAAGGCCAGGAAGTGAACCGGCATCCTCATGGTTACTAGTCAGGTTCGTTACCACTGACTGGTAACCAATAGTTTTCATCTACCGATCTTTTATCTTATAGCTTTTCTATTTTCTGAAGGTTCTTTAGGATTTACATGTAAATAATCATGTTGATTATGGGAAAAATTAACTTCCCATCTTCTCAATCTTTGTGCTTTTTATTTATTTTTATTTCTGGATTGCATTTACTCCAGTCTCAAGTACAATGTTGAATAGAAATGGTAAGAGCAAGGGAGTTTCTGTCGTGGCTCAGTGGTTAAGGAACCCTACTAGGATCCATGAGGATGAGGGTTTGATCCCTGGCCTTGCTCAGTAGGTTAAGGATCCAGTGTTGCCATGAACTGTGGTGTAGGTTGCAGGCTCGGCTTGTATCTGGCATTGCTGTGGTTGTGGTGTAGGCCGGCAGCTAGAGATCCGATTTGACCCCCAGTCTGGGAACTTCCCTATGCCACAGGTGAAGCCCTAAAAAGATAAAAAAATTAAAAAAAAATGGTAAGAGCAGAATTTTTTTTTACATTCTTCCTAACTTTAATGGGATAGTATTTAATATTTACCATCAAGTATTATATTGGTTTTTCTAGATGTTTTTTTTATCATGCTGAAGAGGTTTCCCCTATTTATTTATTTATTTTGGTCTTTTTGCCTTTTTAGGGCTGTAGCTGCGGCGTACGGAGGTTCCCAGGCTAGGGGTCCAGTCGGAGCTACAGCTGCTGGCCTACACCACAGCTCACGGCAACACTGGATCCTTAACCCACTGAGAGAGGCCTGGGATCGAACCCACAACCTCGTGGTTCCTAGTCGGAATTGTTTCCACTCTGCCACGACAGGAAGTCCTACATTGATTACTTTTCAAGTATTGAATTGGCCTTTTAGCCTTCTATTAAATTCAACTTGGTCATGGTATTTAAACGTATTCTATTTGCTAAAATATTATTGAATATTTTGTGTGTATATTCATGAGAGCTATTAGTCTGTAGTTTTCCTTTTTATATTATCTTTATCTGATTTTGGTATCAGAATAATACTTGCTTCATAAAAAGAAATGTTTCTTCCTTCCTTCTGTTTTTGGGATACATTGTAAAGAATTGCTAATTTTTCTTTAAACATTTGGTAGAATTCTATAGTGAAAGCATTGGAGCTTTGAGATACCCTTTTTTGGAGAACTGAAAACCATAATACAACTTCTTTGATAGTTAGAGAGCTATTCAACTATCTATTTCATATTTGATAAGCTGCAGTTGTTTGTGTTTTGTGATGAATTAGTCCATTTCATCTAAGTTTTCAAATCTGTGTGCATCAAGTTTTTCATACTATTCCCTATTACACTTTTGTCATTTGCACAGTATAAAGCAGTATCTTATTTCATTACCAATATTAATAGTTTGTCTTTTCTGTCAATCAGTATTGCTAGACGTTCATCATTTTCATTGATCTTTTAAAGGAATCAGCTCTTTGTTATATTGATTTTCTCTGCTGCTTTTCTGTTTTCAATGATTGTTTCTGTTTTTATCTTTATTATTTCCTACCTTTTGTTTGCTCTGGGTATATTTTGTTCCTTTTAATTTTTTTTAAATATTGAAGTATAATTTACTTATAATATTGCATTAGTTTCAGGTGTACAACATAATTATTAGATATTTTTCACACTATAAAATTATCACCATGATAAGTCTAGTTACCATCTGCTACCATATAAATTTATTTCAATATTATGCTGTATATTACATCCCCATGACTTATTTATTTTATGACTGGAAGCTTTTATCTCTTAATCCCCTTCACCTATTTCATCCATTACTCTCTTCGCCTCTGGAAAACACCAGTTGGTTCTCTATATCTATGAGTCTGTTTATGTTTTGTCTTCTTAAGTGTGTTGTGTGTTTTGTATTTCAGATTATTTTAGATTTATATCCTTTGGTATTTGTCTCTCTCTGATTCATATCACTTAGCATAAAAATTAAAAGTACAAAGTGTTAGCAAGTATGTGAATCAGCTTAACTCTCACACATTGCTGGTAGAAATACAAATTTGATGCTACCACTTTGGAATATACTTTGGCTATGTTGCTATACATCCGTGTAAAACAGGTCAAGGTGTAACTTGAATTTTGTGCATTTTATCATCTACAAGTTACATCTCAATAAACAAGAAAAAACATAAAAATGAGAGAAGACATAAGACAATAGAAATTTGAACACAAAATGTATATCTGGCCATATCAAAGAATTAGTATTAATTTTGCAGGCATGTGAGAGTATTCTAGCCATGTTCTTTTTTTTAAGTATATACCTTTTAGAAATGTATCCTGAAACTTTTGTAGGTAAAATGACATGATGTATGGAATTTACTTCAAAATAATCCAATTTAGTAGCAGGGAGTAGATGGGAATACAGATGAAATAAGGCTGGCCATATGCTAACAATTACTGAATGTACAATGGGTAAAAGTCATATCATTACATTGTTATCTCTACTTTTCATTTTATTTAATTTTTCCACAATAAAAGGGAAAAAATCTCTTTATTTTAAAAGAGCATAGCTTTTAGAGTCATACAGAACTCTCGTACTGATTAGTGTATGGCTATAGAAAAGTTGCCTAACCTCTCTGAATCTAAGTTATTCTTATTTTAAAATGGGGATACGTATAGAACCTCCCTCACAGAAGTCTGAAGGATTAGATAAGATCCTGCAGTTAAGCACTCAGCATACAGCAGGTACTTAGTGCTTGCTGATTCTCTTAGCGTCTTTTTTTTTTTTTTAACCAAGCAATTCTCTAATTTCTTGATCAACAGAGATGACATCTGCTTTTGGTCTTTTGTTCCCTATGGGACAGTAATTTCTAAAAAAATCACATTAATACACTCATTGACACAAGGGCTTTGGAAGACCTGGAGAGAGTGTGTGTGTGTGTGTGTGTGTGTGTGTGTAGGGGGTGTATGCAGCAGGATATGGGGAGAAACAGGTAACACTGGCATACCAGGATTCCTGGGGGAAACATACCCTTGTAGCCCACAAAGCCTAAAACGGTGCTTACTGGCTGAGGGAGTGAGGGGTTAACTCCAGATCAGCCTTGTTTGGTTTCTCCGTATTTGCAGCTGGTAGAGGCTGTGGTGTGTATACTAGTCCTTCCCTTCCCCAAACCTGACACCAGAGCCTACTTGGCCCAAACTTGAAGTCCTTAAGTCTCCTCTGTGGTCTAATTACACATCATATACAACTGACCCTTGGACAACAAGGGTTTGAACTGCATTTGTGCACATATATGCTGACTTTTTTCAATAAATATGTACTACAGTACCACCCAGTCCATGGATGGTTGAAGCCAAGGATGTGGAATCACAGATACAGAGATATCTGTAAAGCTATAAGTGGATTTTCAACTGCGTGGAAAGGCAGCACCCTAACTCCCACATTGTTCAAGGGTCAACTGTAATTACCATTAGAAGTTGTTATAAATTATGACGTCATGGTTAACAACTTAAACACTGTCTCTGTCACTAACTAGCCCTGTGAGTTCCATAACCTTTCTGAGTCTCACTTTACTTGTCTGAAACATGAAGATGCTGAAAAAGGTGGCTGTAAGGATTAATTTTTTTTTCTTTTTAGGGCTGTACCCATGGCATATGTAGGTTCCCAGACTAGGGGTTGAATTGGAGCTGTAGCCTCCGGCCTACCCCACAGCAACAGCGATACCAGATCTGAGCTGCATCTGCAACCTACACCACAGCTCATGACAATGCTGGATCCTTAACCCACTGAGCAAGGCCATGAATCGAACCCACATCCTTATGGATACTAGTCGGGTTCTTAAGTCACAATGGGAACTCCATGGGATTAAGTTTTTAAAATACATCCTAAATTCTTAACTCAGTCCTAGCATGTGGTAAGCACTCAGGAGTACCTTCTGGCACAGGTGGGTCTGTAGGCCAGAGGTATTAACATATTATTTCCAACATTCTATGCTCCCTGACCGCTTTCCTTGTTCCACCAGCCTCAAAAGGCACCCAACTATCATTAAGATGCCCTGGATCCCCACAGCACCTGCCCACCATAGCGTGACCCACTGGTCCTGCCTAAAATCACCTCTTCCCCTCCAAAGTCAACCGCCCAATTTCCTATAGTGTAGTCACTACCTCCTGTTGTCCACCAGGTGGCAGCAGAGAATGTAAGACGCCCATGAGCGCTAAGCAAAACTTCTAGAGGTTTCTGAATTCTGAGGGGGCTTCCTAGAGAACCAAACAAGACCCTATGGGAGGAGAGATTCTGTAGTTAGTTTAAAGCCTGCCCCATTTCGTATGAACGGAATAACAACATTTATAGCAACATGGATGAACCCAGAAATTATCACACGAAGTGAAACCAGTCAGACAATTAGACGGCAACACCCAATGCTACCGCTTACATGTGGAAACAATGAACTTCTCTGAAGAACAGACAATGACTCACAGATTTTGGATAACCTTGGTTTTTCAAATAAGACAATCTGGGGGGTGGGGGGATGCACTGTGGGTTTGGGACACAAAATCTATCCAATTGACTTATGATCTTTGTACACCTATAACTGAAATAAAATTCATTGTTAATAATAAAAAAATGATAAGCATGTACTGTACTAATATATCATCTACATTGTAAAATATGTAATAAAAGAGGAATTTTAAATAAGAAAAGAAAAAATAAATAAAGCCTGCCCCAAACCACACTGCATGGACTGTCTTAACCCATCATAAGTCAGGCTCTAGCCCTGCCTGTGCTTTTCATTCAAGTATTTCTAATTTCCTTCACCCTTTCTTTCCAGTATTTGGGCCAGAAGGCCTTTCTTTTAAGACAAAGTGCCGCCCTGACACACTTTCAAAAGGTTATCTAAATCTTTTTAATCTCTAGCTGGGAGAGAGCCAAACCTCCTGCACTTCTAACCTCTCCCTGTTTCCACAGTCACTAGCTGTACTTCCTGGAAGATGCGCCACTGAGGACCTTTCTGTGAGGCTGGGAAAGCAGAATGGAAAATTCGTTAGCTACGGTTGGCTAGATTTCCAAGGCATCTTGACTCTGGAATCCTCAAAATTCTAGAATTTGGGCATGTTATTTTATACACTAGAACGTGATGGGCCTAAAATATTATCCAAAGGTAAGGCAGATAATGTGAGGTGCAGGGTGGAGGGAGAGGATTAAGAAAAGAGCTCCAGGGAAAAGAGGTGGATAGAGAATGCATAATATGCCTCAGCTTCCGTAACTGTAAAATGGGAAAAGTAACAGTTGCTATCACATACGGTTATTATAACCAATAAGAGTTGTTCCTCATAAAACACTTGTGAAAGCACCTGGCATGTAGAAAGAGCTATCTTTAATTTCTATAATTGTAGTGCTATAATTATCTTATTACCAGTCCTTGGTCACACTGAAGCCCTCCAGACAGGGTGATTTAGGTGGATAGTCCTTTTCTGGCTCTTGGTTACTTCAGTGACTCCAGATTCCTACTCACCTCGAATTCTTTCTGACACACCACAGGATCTGTGACATCCTCTTCTAAGATGTCCTTGTTGATTAACCCCTACTTTTAATGAAAATCAGTGAGCGGCAAGGGGGCTGTTGATGAATGAGTAGAGAGCTGTCTCAAAAGGGCCAACATATGGCCAATTTGTGGGACCAGTGCACTGGCAGATATCCGGGTGAGCAATTTTTAGCACCAAGAAGAGAGCTAGACCTTTCTTCCCTATTCCATTTCCCCCTTCTTCCCTTACAGTAGCTCCAGCCACTGGACTCTGCAGCAGCTTCCCAAGCTGGTCAGAGTAATTATTTCCTTGCCCAACTACACCATGTCGTCATGTGCTGTCTTCTGTGATTTGATGGTTGTTTATTTCTAGGAGGAGGAGAAATGTAAAATGTTTGAAGTCGTATAGTGCAAATCATTATTTCTTTCAAAAAGCTTCAACCCAGAGATGAGAGTAGACTTGCTTAAAGCCACAAAGCTAGCATGTTTATTTCTTTCAGAAAGTCTAGGCTCCTTGAGGGCAGGGGCCACGACTTGTACTTGATTAGTATTCCTCTCTACATAGCACCGTATATGGTGAAAGGCTAATGATACTGTAGAAACAGCATTTGTCTTAAAGTCAGAAGACCTGGGTTGTGAGAAGACAGCGCTTACTAACCTCATGATGTAGCTTGAGTTACCATGCTTCCTAGACTTTGTTTTCACCTCTGTAACATGGGGTTAACTATCCCTGACTCATCTTCTTCACAGACACGGGCAGGACAAAGTGAGAGAAAGGGCATAGATGTTACCTATACTCTATGAAGTATCACCCAAACTGAGGCACTTAATACATCTGAGCTAGGCATAAAGAAAATAACATATGCTCTCTGAACAATGGAAACCTTCTCCTGCCACAGGGCACCAGCAAAGTGGCCAGGACTTCAGAAGGCAAGGTGTCCAGAGTCTTGGACTCAGTGTCTCACTCTACCTTGGAAAAGGGAGACAAGAGCGACATCCCACACCCAGTTTCCCTGAGACATAGGATCTATTGTCCCAAACCTACCCTGACACTCACATTGTCTACAACACCTTCCACCCTTTCAGTTTTCCAGTTCTTTAAATCCTTCTCAGTGAGCGAGGTTAGAAGCTACAACCAAAATTCCTGGTCATAGTATCTCCCAGGAATGTCCTCCCCACCTCTTTGCTATTTACTGGATGCACTAAGGGCCACTGCGCTGCACCATTCTGGGCTGAGGAGCGGTGAGCACCACCATGGTGGCCCTTATCAGTGTGGGATCTGTGACTAGTGCCCTCTGGGGCACAACTCCAGGAATACAAGGTGCCTGCTACAAGGACTCTCCATTCCCATCTCCCTGCCCCCAAACAGGCTACTTCCTTTGCTTTGAATGTCCTCTTCCTCTCTCCTCCACCCATTCAAACCCTTCCTATCCACTGAGGACTTGCTTTCTAACTGCTCCATGAAGCTTTCTCTGATTTCTCTAGTCCAAGTTGACTTCTTCCTTCTATGAACATCTGATAGGTAGAAAGTGTTATCATAATCTATATACAGGCAGACCTTAGACATACTGCAGGTTCAGTTCCAGACCACCGCAATAAAGCGAATGTCATAATAAAGGAAGTCACACGAATTTTTCTGGTTTCCCAGTACATATGAAAGTTACATGTACACTCTATTGTAGTCTATTAAGTGTGGAATATGCAATAGTATTATGTCTAAAAAAACATACATACCTTAATTTAAAAATATTTTACTGCTAACGAAAGATCACAGATCACCATAACAAATATAATAATAATGAAAATGTTTGAAATATTGCAATAGTTATCAAAATGTGACACAGAGGTACAAAATGAGTAAATGCTGTTGGAAAACTGGTACTTACAGACTTGTTGCAAGGTTATTACAAACCTTCAATTTGTAAAACATGCAATACCTGTGAAGCACAATAAAGCAAAACACAATAAAACAAGGTACGCTTGCAATTGTAGTGCTACACTTATTTTATTACTAAGCATTTCTTGGTCAAACCGAAGCCCTCTGGAAAAACTGCTAAACCTTTCCTGGCTCTCAGTTACTTCAGTCTCAAGATTCCTATTTACTACTCACCCTTGAAGTCAGCATCCCACAATTTAATATGTTTAAATGCTCTCTAGTTTCTTTGTGTGCTTTAGTATTCTTAACTATAAGTGTTATAGGGCAGAGACCATGTCTGAGATTCCTTCTAGTGTATTTATTGGTTAATATAAATAGCATTACAGGAATAAGAAGAGCTACTGTTTATTGAGCTCTTATGATGGGTCAGGCACATCAAATAAGACACGCTTTAAATTAATACATGGCATCCAATCCTCACAGCAACCTCACGAAGCAGGTACTATTATTCATTTTTCACAGATGAGAAAACTAAGGTTGAGTGAGGCAAGCTGACTTGCCCACACCAACCACCACTCACTAGCAGACTGGCTCCAGAGCTCACTCTAAACCATTATTTTCTTATTGTTCAAAATCCGGTCTGCCTGCATAAACAACCTGCATTAGAATCACTTCAGGTGCATAAAACAAACTGTTGCACTCCATCCACCCGAGCTGAGCTGAACCAAAATCCCTGAGGATAGGCTCCAGAACTATCTGAGATTTTATCCAGGTATTTGCCATCAGACTAAAGTCTGAGAACCAACGTACTATACTTAACACATACATGCTGACTCGGAATCATGCATGTAAACGCACACCTATGAATGAATGTAACTAACAACGTGCATCAACACATATTTTACATCAGAGTGTTTCTTAGGGATTAGTGAGGGCAAGTAGCCATAGCATCTGCTTTTCTAGCCAAATCTTCACATTAACAAATCTGCATAATGAATTACACATTCCTACCTCCATAGGAAAAATGGGTATAAAAATATCTTGGCCTTGGTAGATGCTGGCAGTGGAGGGTGGGTGGGTGGCTGGCTGCCCAGACCCACAGCCCATTCTTTCCCCTCCTACCCCGTACAATGTCTATGAGTTTGTTTATTAGATTATGCTGTAAGAAAGTGAAGGTGCAAAAAAGACATAAGGTATATCTAAATTATTGCTTGGCTAATTCTTAGCTGTATAGACTTGCATAAATTAGTATCTCTTGCTTCAGTTTCTTCCTTTATAAAATTGGGATAAGGAGTTCCTGTCGTGGCTCAGCAGTAACAAACCTGACTAGTATCCATGAGGACGCAGGTGCAATCCCTGGTCTCGCTCAGTGGATTAATGATCCAGTGTTGCAGTGAGCTGTGGTGTAGATCACAGCGGCAGCTCAGATCCCATGTTGCTGTGGCTGTTGCATAGGCCAGCAGCTGCAGCTCTGAACTGTCTCAAGCCTGGGAACTTCCATATGCTGTAGGTGCGGCCCTAAAAAGCAAAATAAATTAAAATAAAAATTAAAAAATAAAATTGAGATAATAACAATAGTACTCATTGTCTAAGATTGTTATGAATGTTAAATGAGCCAGTGCATCTAAAGAGCTTGGATTCTAAGTCTTAGAACAAGAACTTGACAAGCTGTACTCAACATTAGTATAGTGGTAGTTATCAGGTTTTGAGCTTAGCATCCACTCTTTCCAGCTGTATTACAAGTAGGGTCTTTTTTTTTTTTTTTTTTGGTAGCTGCACCTGTGACATATGGAAGTTCCCAGGCCAGGGACTGAATCCAAGTCACAGCCATGACCTTTGCCACAGCTGCAGCAATGCCGGATCCTTTACTAACTGCACTGGGCTGGGGATCAAACTCACACCCCCACAGTGACCCAGGCCACTGCAGTTGGATTCTTAAGCCACTGCGCTGTGGCAGGAACTTTTCCAAGAGGGTCTTTAGGTGGAGGACCCTGGAGAGTCTGTCAATGTGGTGTGGAAGAACGTTTTTGGATATGAAACTGGGATGGAAGAAAAAATAAAGATATTATTTTGCTTAGCTCTTCCTCCCCTGTCATAGTGATTTAACTTATCGTCATACATTATGTGATATGCAGCTTTACTGCAAATTTCAGTGTCCTGACCGCTGAATTTCTCACTTTCAAGTCAAGCATTATATATACAAGCGAGGGTGGCATGTAGAGCAGTCAGGAAAAGAACAGAGATCCTCATTTGGTCTAGGTCTATATCGTTGTCAACTTTATGCACTTATAAATTACGGGAGTGGCACATATATATTAGGTCTAGGTATGGACACTGTTCCCAGTTATTACATTCAGTTTTTCTAGTCTAGGCAAATACTTGTCCCACTGTGAGTATGCTGGTCTGCTTGATGGTGTCTCATAGGCCCAGCACGGGTTTACTCAGCCATACGGAAGGCAGAAACATAGGCAGTCACTGTTGACCTCAGCATACAAACTTCCTCAGGGAAGATGTGGATGCCTGATACAATGTAGATAAGCCAAGTTATGAGCAGACTGTAGAAATGATGCAAAGTTGACTGTGAGTTACATAGAAATACAGCTGGCAGTGCTGGTCATTGGCATAGACAAAAACTGGGGGGCTGATTCACTGACCATCCACATTTTTTCTACTCCTACACTCATCATGTGTATAACACACCGTTGGCAATTCTCCTTTTACACTCAGTGATTCTCATGGAGGGGGTGCCCTTCAGCTGTATCTACCCTAGAGTCCCTCATAGGTTCAAATCAATGTAGTGAATGGCGCAGTGGAAGCCCAACATATTTCTTATCTCTAAATTCTGCCCTACATCAGCCTGCAGAAAAGTCCACAATGTCCAGCGGATGTCATTCCTGGAGGCTGAGGCAGCACAATAAACCAGGAAAAACTTCAGTTGCGAGTTGGACACATTTAGGTTTTAATCTCAGCTCTGCTAGTTACTAACTGTTTGAGAAAAATCACTCAACCTCTCTGAACACGTTTTCTCAACTGTATAAAGGGGATCATAATAATACAAACCCCTTTATAGAGCTGCTGTGAGAATTAAATGAAATGACATTTATAAAGTCAAGGGGTGAAGGTGAGCTGTAAATCTTACAAACTTAACACAGGCCAAGGCTAATACGCGAACAGCATTGAATGGAGTAAGATAAAACTGGATTTGAAAACTGGCTCTGCGCTTACGAGCTATGGGACTCTTTTAGCCTCTTAATTAGCTTAATATGTTTCCTCATCTGTATAATGGTGATAAGAACGTTCATCATAAAGGATAGTCATGAAGATTCAATGGGAAAAGGTAAGTGAAAATAAACATGTCTGCATGCATTCCACAAGTATTTACTGAGCTTATGGAGGTATAAGGATGGAGATCAGGGTAGTGTGGGGAACAGTGGGGGAGTACTTTAGAAAGGGTGTTCAGGAAAGCCCATTACTGGCACAAAGCAAGCAATGGAAAAACTGAGCAAATGGGAGTTTCCACCCTTTGTAAACTCTTCCAAGTTGCACTACTTCCACCCAGACAACTTGGAAAAGGTTCTCTCCCTGAGAAGCACGTATCCACTTCCCTGGGGAACCAGCTCCCTGTTGATCAGTTCTTTCCTTTCCCCTCAGTCTCATGCACTTGCTCTGTCCCCCCGAAGCATAAAATTCTAAAGCAGCAAGGACATTGCTGGTCCTGATTCAGTAATCAGCCTCTTTTCCACGGTTCCTTCCCTTCATCACTCCTGCTATTTTGTTTGTAGGAATCCTCTTTTTTTTAACCTTATTATGAATTTAATGAGAGATAATTAATAATCCCTATCACTGACCATAGGCTGAGGAGCAGGTCTCTTAAGTGTAGTCAGAGACCAAGCTGCTAACACTGAATATACTTCCTTTGTTTAATCCTGGGCCCCAACCAAATAGCTAACCCAAGACGTGGCCTGAGTACCTAACTCTGGACACGGAGACTTAACCCTAATTTCAGACTGAGCCCTTAACCCTGGTCTCAGATGGAGACCTCAGTTCTATCCATAAACTGAGCCTCTTTCTGGCCATACTCCAAGGACTTAACTCTGATTAAATCTAATCCCTAGATCTAGTCACATACTCACTGCCTATGTCTGATCCAAGAGTAAGTAATTATGACTGGTCCCAGACTGAGTCTCTAAACTTGATCTCCTATTTAACTCTATGGCCACTGATAAATCCTTAATTCATGATATAGAACTCCAACCTATGATCAGATGTAGCCTCTAAACCTGTCCCAGGCTCCGTCTCAAGCTTGAGCTACAAACTGTGACCTAACTCTAAGATATACTTAATATCCTCCACTGACCACAAAATGAGTGCTCAGCATACATAATGACTGAGCTCTAACCCTGACCACAAACTGAAGCTCTAACTCGGTCATAGCCTGAGATCTGATCTTGGAAACCAACCCAGGTACAATTTCCACCGACTTAGCACTAACTAGAAAATGACCCCAAACATTGGCAACAGAATGACTACTAAACTTGGCCTCATACAGAAACAAAAACATGTACAGAGATTGAACTCTAAACTTGGGCAAAGACTGTGCCTTAATCCCGGCCAAGAAGTGAAATCAAAGCTTCTTCAAAACTTGAGGATATATTCTGATCACATCATAGGCCCTAATCCTGTTCACAGATAGAACCCTGAATATAGCCACAGCCTGAGACTTAACTCTGTTCAAAGTTCAAGTTCAAAACCTGGCCAGATACTGAGTTCACACATCTGACCATGGAATAACCCACTGAACCTGGGCCCCATCACTGGCCACTAGTTTGACCCTTAAATTTATAGCCTCTAACTGTTAACAAACTCAGTTTCTAGTCACAGAGTAAATTC
Organism: Catagonus wagneri; assembly: GCA_004024745.2. Taxonomy (NCBI): domain Eukaryota; kingdom Metazoa; phylum Chordata; class Mammalia; order Artiodactyla; family Tayassuidae; genus Catagonus; species Catagonus wagneri. The sequence goes on along the minus strand of PVHT020000015.1, from coordinate 35,669,642 downwards.
CTAACTCTTACCATGGACTGAGCCCATGAGACTAACCTCCAGCCTGACTTTTCAACCTGAAAATAAAACTTATGCCCCTCAAATGGCTACTGACTGATCCTGAATCTTTCAAGTAGACTGAACCCTATTTCTGGCTAAACGGTAGCCCAAGACTGAATTGCAACTCCGACCACACTTTTAACCTTATCCTAGCCACAGACAGAATGCCAATCCCAGAAACTGAACTGTTTACCAAACCTGGGCAAAGACTGAATCCAAGCCTTGAACATGAATTAAGGACAAAAGCAACAAATACTTTTCATAGTCTTTGCCTGAAACCAAACAAGAGATTAATCCTAACCCTGAACACAGATGCAACTCATGATGGCAAAGGGTGGTGCACCATGGAGCCCTATTCCTGGGCACACTCTGAGCATCACTCTGGGACAAAGACTGTAAATCCTGCCTATAATTGGAAACCCGAAGACTGAACCCTAAGCCAGGCCCAAAAATGATTCCTAACACTACAAGGTTAAATCAAAACCCTCTTCATATTATTAGAACTAACAACAGGCCAAGACTGAGTACTAACCTTTGTCACAGATTGATTCTTAACCCCATAAACAAAGTTCACTATATCAGTGGCCACAAACTGAGTCCTAGCACTAGCTTGAGATTGAGCAATAAGTCTGGCCACCATCCTAGCCCTATATTGGGGAAAGGTGTACCGCATGACACTGGGCAGGGTAGGGGCACTAAAAATGAGCACAGACTGAACTCTACTAGTGATACCAGAATGCCTGCTACGCTGGCCAGAGTCTAAGCCCCAAACTGACAAGAGGACATGAACACGCTGAACTCAAACCCTGACAACAGCCTGAGCCCAAAACTCTGATTGCAGCCTGAGTCCCTAAATCTAAACACAAGCTAGGTCCTATGTGTTGTCCATTCTCACACTAACTTTCTGTAGACCAACACGTAACACTGGCAGCCAACCTGAGAAACATGTTTACACTCTCATCTTAGCCCTAAAAGCTGGCCATTAGTAACTCCTAAACTCTGGTAAAGGCTTAATCAGATACAAAAATCAGTTTCATTTCTATATATTAATAGCAAACTATCTGAAAATGAAATTAAGATATTATCCCATTTACAATAGCATCAAAACAATAAAAAATATAGGAATAAACTTAACCAAGCAGGTGAAAGACTTATACAATGGAAAATATAAAATACTGATGAAAGAAATTAAAACAGATGCAAATAAATGGAAAGACATCATTTGTTCGTGGATTGCAGACTTAATATTGTCAAAATATCTATGCTACCCAAAGGAACCTACAGCTCCAATGCAATTCCTTATTAAAATCCCAATGGCATTTTAAATAGAAAAAGAAAAAAAAATCATAAAATTCATATGCAACTGAATAGACAGTTCTCTAAAGACATACAAATGGTCAACAGGTAAATGAAAAGATGCTCAAGGTTACTAATCATCAGGGAATGAAAATCAAAACAGCAATGAGCTATCACCTCACACCTGTTAGGATGGTTATTATCAAAAAGGCAAGAGATAACAAATTGGACTACATCAAAATGAAAAGCTTTTGCACAGTGAAGGAAACTAAAAACAAAATAAAAAGGCTGCCTACTGAATGGTAGAAAATATCTGCAAAGATATATCTAATAAGGGGGTAATATCCAAACTATACAAAGAAAACATACAATCAATATAAAAAATAACTTGATTAAAAATGGGCACTTGACATGAATAAACACTTTTCCAAAGAAGACATACAGGGGCCAACAGACACATGAAAAGATGCTTAACATCACTAAATATCAGTAAAATGCAAATCAAAACCACAATGATATCACCTCATGCCTGTCAGAATGGCTATTACCAGAAAGAACAAACAACAAGTGCTGGCAAGGATATGGAGTAAAGGGAACCCTTGTGTACCACTGGTGAGAATGTAAATTGGTATAGCCACTATGGAAAACAGTATGGAGATTCCACAAAAAATTTAACTACCATACTACCATATGGAACTACAAGTACTATCTGGCAATTCCACTCCTGGGCATTTATCCGAAGAAAATGAAGGAGTTTCTGTTGTGGCTCAGAGGGTTTAGAACCTGACATTGTCTCTGTGAGAATACAGGCTCAATCCCTGGCCTCATTCACTGGGTTAAGGATCTGGCGTTTCGGAAAGCTGAGGTGTAGGTCACAGATGCAGCTCGGATCCAGTGTTGCCATGGCCGTGGCATAGGCCCCAGCTGCAGCTTCAATTTGATCCCTCCCAGGAACTTCCAAATGCTGCAGTTACAGCCATTAATAAAAAAAGGAAAATGAAAACACTAATTCAAAAAGATATATGCACATCTATGTTCACTGCAGCGTTACTTACAACAGCCAAGATATGGAAACAACTTAAGTATCCATCAATAGATGAATGGATCAAGAAGTAGTGGTATATATTTATACAATGAATAAATACTCAGCAATAAAAAAAGAATGAAATCTTGCCATTTGTCACAACATGGATGGACATAGAGGGTATTATGCTAAGTGAAATAAGTCAGACAGAGAAAGACAAATACTCTATGATTTCACATATATGTGGAATCTAAAACAAAACAAATTAATTAACATAACAAAACAGAAACAGAGTTATAGATATACACAACAAACAGACGGTTGTCAGAGGGGAAACAGAGGGGAGGAGAGAACTAGGTAAGGGGGTGAGGGATATTAAGAGGTACAAACCTCTTAGTCCAGTTATAAAATAAATGAATCACAGGTATGAAATGTACAATGTGGTGAATACAGTCAACGGCTATATAATACCTTTGTATGGTGACAGATGGTAAGTAGACTTATCATGATGATCATTCTGTAACATAGAAATATAGGATTTGCACTATATGCGAATCAGGAACTAACATAGTGTTGCAGGTCAATTATGCTTCAAAAACAAACTCATAGAAAAAGAGATCAGATTTGTGGTTAACAGATGTTGGGGGGTGGTAGGGGTGAACAGGATAAAGGTGGTCAAAGGTGCAAGCTTTCAGTTCTAAGATAAATAAGTACTAGGGATGTAATGTACGCCACTGATTAATATAATTAACACCACCGTATATTATATGTGAAAATTGTTAAGAAGGTAAATCCTCTCCTCTTTGGTAACCTTAAGTTTGTTTTCTATGTCTGTGAGTCTGTTATGTTTTGTATATATATTCATTTGTATTATTTTTAGATTCTACATGTAAGTTATATCAAGGGGAAATGGAGGGAGGAACAAATTAAGGGTATGGGATTAGCAGATACAAGTTACTATATATAAAATAGATTAAGCAATAAGTGCAGGGAATTATATTCAATATCTTGTAATAACCTATAATGGAGTATAATCTGAAAAAAAATAATTGAATCACTTTGCTGTACACCTGAAACTAACACAATATTGTAAATCAACTGTGGTTCAAGAAATAAAGAAAGCAATGAACTTGTTTGCTTTAAGCAAAAAAGAGAGACGGAGAAAGAAAGAGCACATCCTAAGAACTCTCATCACAAGGAAAACATTTTTTCTATTTCTTTAATTTTGTATCTATATGAGATGATAGATGGTCACTAAACTTGTAATCATTTCATGATGTACATAAGTCAAATCATTATACTGCACACCTTAAAACTACACAGTGCTGTATGGCAATTATATCACAATGAAATTGGAAGGGAAATAGTTAAAAAACATATCAGTGAGGATCTGAAGAAATTGGAACTCTTACACACTGTTGGTGGAACAGAGTATGGTGCAGCTTTTGTGGAAAAAAATGGAAGGTCCTCCAAAGTTTAAAAATACACTTATCATTGATATATATGTGTATAAACATATATAAGATGTGATATATTCACACACACACATATATATAATGTTATTCAGCCTTCAAAAAGAAGAAAATCCTACCATTTTTGACAACACAGATAAACAACAGAAGATATTATGCTAAGTGAAAAAGCCAAACACAGGTGGACCAATTTTGCATGATTCCACTTATATGACGTAATGAAAATAGTTAAACCCATACAAGCAGAGAAAAGAATAGCGGTTGCCAGAAGCTGGGGACAGGAAGAAATGAAGAGTTGTTGCTCAATAAGCATAAAGTTTTACACGATAAGTTCTATACTTACAACATAGGGCCTGTTCTTAAAAATACAGCATTGTAAACTTTGAGGTATGCTAAAAGTATAGATCCCATGTTACATGTTCTTATAACACCAAAAAAAGGAAGGAAGGAAGGAAGGAAGGCAGGCCAAAAAGAAAAGAATTTTTGGAAGTGACGTGATGTATACATTCAGTGCCTTGATTATGGTGATGGTGTCACAGGTATATACATATGTGAACACTCATCAAAACATATACATTAAGTACATAGAATTTTCTATATATAAAGTATATATAATATAATTTTTAAAAAAGCAGAAGGGACATTTCCCATGATGTTTTTGTCCCTTTAATCAGGAAAAAAATTTTTTTCTGTAAGTAAAATTTATTCTTGTACCTCATTTATGAAAAAACACTTGAGACAAGCAATGGTAGCTTTTAGGGTGTATATCTTGAGGAAAATAAGGAAAAGAGGTGTTTTGAAGTTTTGGGGTTAAACAATCGACATCATTTGCACAGCAGGAGCTCTCCAAAATTAACAGCATTATTAAAGAACTTATCTAAAAATATCTGACCAATTACTGTCCCAACACTATATCCAGTTACTTATAAGCTTCCTTCAAGTGTCTAAATAAGCAAAAATAAGTGTATGGCATATGGAACAACACTGGAATTGTATAACATTCTATTTCAAAATGTTAATAGAAAATTAAAAGCTTAATCAGATAGCACCAACACCAGCACTCAGTGAACAGAAACTCTACATAAAGTCAAAATGGGACTGCTACCAGCAGAATCAACTCTGACAGAGGCCAAGTTGAAATGCCAGCACAGGTCACTGACTGAACCACGCCCTAGCTGCAGAATGTGGTACAACATTAGCTACTGTGACTTAGCTCCACAGACTATTCCGGATATGGGTATAGACAGAACCCTGACACCGGCTAAAGTCAGAAACCACATGTTGGACTTACATTGGCCAAATATGCATCCCCAGTCCTAGCTGAAAATCAGCTATGTTCATAGCTGAAATCCTGGCCACAAACTATACTCTTATATTGTCCATAAATGAAATGCTAACTTTGGTCTGAGACAAAACTAGGGCACGTTATAGGTAATATCCTAATATGGCAACAGACTGAATATTAAACTGAGACACTGACTGTGCATTAACATTGGTCACAGACTGAGGCCTAAGCTGAACCAAGAATAAACTCTAACCATAAACACTAAATAAAACTTCACCTGATGAAAGACCGAACGTACATTCTGTTCAGATTCTTATTTAGCTTTTCCCCAGGCAAAGCAATCAGCATGAACTCTAACCTCCAACAGAGCCATGATACCGGCCTTTACTGACTCCCAAATGGAGAGATAAAAGTGATTCCAACACTGACCAAACACTGAAGTCAAACCTTGAGCTAAGCCCTAACCCTGGATGTGGTCCAAGGCTGGTCCACAGACTGAACCCTAACACCGATCACTGGTAGAATCCTGAGAGAATAAGGCTTCTCCTATATAAAACTAAATCCTAATACTAGCCAAAATTTGAATCCAAATCTTATACCTTGGCTTCACAACGAGTATAATCCAGCCCAAATGGGACTAAAGGCAGCCTCAGAGTGAGCTTTCATGCTGGTCAGAAATGCGCTCTGATCCTTGTCACAGATTAAACCATGGCTTTAACATTGAGGCCTAACACTGATAACAGGCTGAGCCCTAAACTTGGTTCCATGATCTTCTAACTATAGATCCACGCTGACTTGTAAAGATAGCAACAGATCAACTAAACCTTAACCTAAGTTGATGACTGAAGCCAAACACATTCCACATTATAAACCTGAACCCTGGCCATGACTTCAGCTATATATGGGCTCTTAAGCCTTAACCTTGGCCCACTAATTGATCTCTAAATCCAGGCACATTGACTTACCCTGGGCCACTATTTTACAAAATCATCTTCTTATACTCATTTTTTCCTTGGATATATTTCCAGTGCAGCTGCCGGCCTACACCACAGCCACAACAATGTGGGATCTGACCAATGTCTGCAACCTACATCAAAGCTCACGGCAACACTGGATCCTTAACCCACTGAGCGAGACCAGGGATGGAACCTGCATCCTCATGGATATTAGTCAGGTCCGTTACTGCTGAGCCACAACAGGAACTCCCCTCAAGTATACTTTCTATCAACAATAGATCAAGAGTCTATATGTAAATGCATACATTCCAATAAGCTTTGTAGAAATACTGTCACTGCTATATATTTAAATTATTAATCTAATTTATTGACAAGCTCCAAAGGGAAGGGATAAGGCCTGGTTCCCCCACCACCACTCCCGGCTCCCAACTCCTCTGTCCCTGACATTGAGAATTGTGCCTGGAAAGCTGTAGGTACTCAACACATATTTGTTGAATGGATGGATGAGTACTTAATTGTTACTTGTCTGTCCTCTTATTTCATCTCTCTGTGCAATATTTTAGCGATTCTGCTTTATTTTCTGTTGGTTCATCTATTAGTCTATCCCTTCTCAGTGTCCTTTGAAGCTACCTCTGCCTACTACTTGAATATGGGTATTTCTAGGGTCCCATTTTTAATCTTTGTCCTTCTAAATATTACTCTTCTAAACACTCTCTATGTGAAACTTAATTCATATTTAATTTATTTAATGACCATCTATTATAGATATCTCCCAAATATTTAGTTCCAACCCAGACCTCTCTCCTGTGCTTCAGACCTCCATTTCCTTACAGCATATCTGGTATCTCCACCTAAATGTTCCACAGTCTCCTCAATGTCCCAAAGTGAATTCCTCCTATCCCTCATAAAACTTGCAACTCTTTCTCGGTTCCCTTCCACGTCAGAACTTGGGAGTCTCAAGAGATGTATTCCTTTTCCCTTTTCATATTCAAATTATCACCAAATCCAACTGATCATATCATTTCCTTGCTTAAAATACTTTAATAGTTCTTTACTGCCTTCAGGTTATATTTTGAACTCATTGGAATTGCCCCTATTCCTGCCTGATCTAGTTCTTGCAGTATGGAACTTTGTTTGTTCCTCGCACTCTCTCACATCCTTATTCTGCTGTATGGAATATAATTAACCTCCTTGCCCCAAATCTGACAGATATCTTACTGGTTCTTCAAGGCTCATCATTCAAGCATTACTTTCCCCAGAAGTAGAATGAGTTCTTCCTCTTCTATGGTCCTACAGAACCTTAGAGAGAATTTTTTAGAGCACTTGGCATGTTGTAGAGAGAGCCTCTCTCCCTTCTTAGACTGTGAGCTACTTGAGAGGAAGGATTACTTTCCAATTCTGTAGCAACTGTGCCTAGCCCAGTGCCTTGCACAAAGCAGTTTGTTGAATAAATTATTGAATCTATCAAATCCTCTTCTTCCTTAATGTCACTTTTTAAAATTTTAGGCAATTACCTTAGCACAACGCAATTCCTCTTTCTTTCCCTTCATTCCATTTGTGAGTCAAAAAGTTGTCCTTATCAGTAATATTTTAGTTACCCAACTGTAACGATCCATTCAGCTATAAGGATTCATCTCTAACAAAGAAAAGAAAAGCCAAAGGTTAGGAGTAAAATTAGCCTTAATAAACAACTATTTTCTTCAAACTTTTAGTCACTTGAAAGTGTCTGGTCATTCCTACTTATTGCTTTACCCACCTCTTTAAACGTATTTTTTATTAAAAAGTTAGTTTATTAAAGAAATATAGTTATTTCTTATTCAAGTTGTAGTGTCCATCTGTTCTAAACTGTTGCATTATACCAATGATTGTGGTCACTGTTCTTAACAGTAATGAAGTGGCTTCATTACGGGTTAAAGAGGTTTCTTCTGGGCTGACTTCAATAACATTTCTACAGCTATTGTGACACCATTTCAAAGGAAAAAAGATGATTCCTAGTTTTAAAGTACACATTTTCAGAACCTTTAAAGTGATTCTAATTTAGAGGGTTCATAAAGAACATACTTCGACAATTTTAAAGTACCAGTTAAAATTCTAAGCTTATCAGGGCATAAATAACATTTTTTTATAAGCCACTGAACCAAAACTCAACGAGACTTTCAAATCACGATATAAAGTGTTTCCCCTCCAAACGATAATAGTTTAACCGACTGTAAAAATCAACCTAGAACTTCCATCTGATCCCACAAGCACAACCCATACCCCAAGCAGGCAGATTCTGTAAAATAGCATAATCCAAACTACAACATCCAGAACACCCTCCTCAAGCCGAAACTCTGGGGACAATAGGAACGGGGAGATGCGGCTGGCGGGGCATGGCGGAGAAGCTTCAGGGGCGCGAAGGAGGGGAGAAGGGACGGAATTGTGGGTATATAAAAAGAAACGTCTCGACTTCATCTCCCATAATCCTCTGTCTTGAATTGCGTCTCTCCGCCAACGTCAATATTGGATTCCGCCCTCCGTCCCCGCCCCGCAGGAAGAACAGCCTCCAGCGACCTTAAACTACATTTCCCATGAGGACAAGGGCTCGGGCCTCCGGCTCCCCTGGAAACAAGTAGCCAATAGGAGACGTCGCAGCGGCTGCGGCGTCGGTGAGTGTCGAGCCTGGGCCTGGGTGCCGGACCCAAGCCGGCAGCGCCAGGTGGGAGTTCAGAAGACGGTCGCCCGGCGTGGGGCGCCGCGAGGGCACCGTCCCCCCGGAAGCAGCCGCACCGGTCCAATTTTCCGCGGTTCTATAAGGAGTAGCGCTTCAGTAGCCGGGGACCTGGAGGTCAGAGAGGCAGAAAGCCTGAGCGGGGACTGTGGGACTGAGGGGGCCTAGGAAGGAGGGAGCTTCCGGGGCCCACGGGCCTCAGTTTTGACTCCACCCAGCTCCGCCTCCGCGGGGGAAGGGGTGTCGTGCCGGGATTTCCTTTGGGGGCGTAGGAATACCTTGCCAGTCCCGGGCATGACTTTATGTCAACTTTTCACTTTCTGCCTCTTTGATAATGAGGTCTAGATCTTTGCCACCTCTTTATCGGCCCCTGCAGCCACTTCCCCTTCCCTGACCAGGTCTTTGGAGTGGAAAGGATTTCCCCTCAATTTCCAGAAGGGATGGGGAGCAGAGGAGGGAAGAAATCTCGCTTTTGAGAAATCTCGTGTTTAAGGTTCAGTGCAGTGTTCTGGTGAGAATAAAAAGCAAGTTGGACCTATTTTAAAAACCAAGCGCTTTAAGGCTTTCCAGCAAGCATTCATGTTGGCAAATATTTAGGGGGCACACCAACTACAGAATAAAGTAGACTGTGCAAAACGAGACTGTATTTTATTATTACAAACGCGTGCAAAAAGTGCTAAGGGGTTAGTGGAAAGGGATACTGATGGGGTTGGGGGTTGATCTATGGAAGGTGAAGCCTAATCCTGGAAGTGCTGAAGGCTTGAAACTCTCATCTAGTTTCCAGACCTATCCTAATGGGCTTTCCAAAGGAAGAAGTTGTATTTTAATTTGAGCTCCAAAGGAGTAAAGAGGATTTGAAATGGTCGGGAGTGTGTGTGTGTGGGGGGGGAGAAACTGCTTCCTGATATCAGGGTTGGTATTGGAGAAGGGTCTATAGAAGAGGAAGCACTTGTATAATAGGTGGGCTTCCCTGACTAGAATAAAACGTGTCAGCAGGGATAGATTGGGAAAGAAATCGTGTTGAAAAGCTTGGGGTCATAATAATAGAACACTTTAAGGCATCCACATAGTTTGGATAGTATTCTGTATCAAATTAAATTAAAAGCAAAAAATTAAGATTAGGTGATTTTTGTTTTTTCATCCTAGGGGAACCTGATTTGAGATCAATTCTTGGAGAACACAAAGAAGTATGGTGGTATGTTCCAGGTGTGAGTTTAATTTAAACCCAAGAAGAGCTTTGTTTTATAGACTGTTTTGTTTGTGGCTATTCTTAGCTACACTCGAGTGGTCATTTTTAAAACCTAGTGATATAGATTTATTTTCTTAAAAAATGCATTTCCTATCCTAGTGCGTCATATTACCTGAGTTGTAGTCATTTCATTGGGCAACAATAATGTTGCTATTTCTTGAGCCCATAGAGTGTTCCAGGTACCATCATAAGCACTTTGTTGCATTCTCTTAAGGGTCTTATGAAGTAGGTTCTATTTTTCCTATTTTTCTAGAAGAGGAAACTAATATGTCAACAAGTTTAACAACCCTACCTAAAGTCACATAGATTGTAAGGAGTTGAGTTGGGATTTGGGTGTATGGATTTCTGACTCCAGAGCCTATGTTCTTTCCATCAGAGTTTGCTGGTCCTGCTCTTCAGTTTTGTTCTTGACATTCCATTTGTGGTAAGGAGAGATTATTGTGAGGTATACTCGATCACTCACCAAATGATTCATTTTTTAGTTTCTATGTCAGTATGTGTCTGTTGTAAAGTAGTTGCCAAAACCAAAACTGCTATTGCAGCCGTACTAATTGTGTCTGCCAAATCTATAGTCAGTATCACTGACTCTGAACCGGATGATTCTCCTTATAAAACATGCCATACCTCTAAGCTATTTGCCCCTGGACAGTATTTTGGATTTGATTGTATTTTGGCCTTTGTTTTAAGTGACCTTCTGGGGTACTTGGTCTCCTCCATGACCTTTGCCCTACATGGAGTGTTTTGGGATGCAGCAGAGTTACGAGGTGTGAGCTCTCCCTAGCTTTAGTTGGGGAGAGAGATGCAAAATGCTATGGGAGGATGAGGGAAGGAGGGACTAACTGTACGGGAGAGTCAGGAAGAAGGCTTCTGTGAGGAGGTGACATAACAGATAAGTCTTGAAGGATAGTGAGTTTGCCAGACAGAGAGCAGTGGAGGGGAGGCATTGCAGAGAGAGGGAGCAGTCTGTGAAAGACAGGGAGTTTTACACGAGGAAGGCATGTCCATTCACTGTTGAGGAATTCAGCATGGCTGGGGTGCAGATTGTTTGGGAAAAGGAAGGAATGATGGTAGAAGAGTCTGGAGAGATAGGTCAGGGCTGATTTGTGAAGAACTTTGAACACAGTGGTAAGTCTGGATGTGCTCACATAGGCAGGTTTCTACCTGCCTCAAAATGTAGGGCATCTGCCGTTGGTAGTTACATTGTTCCCCCACAGACATTTTAAATTTCATCAATTATATATTCTAATGTGGCTTATAAAACATAAAGCTGAATTATGTCCTTGAATCTAAGGTTATTTAGGATATGGCTTAGTGAAAATAGAAAGTTAACCAGTTTTAAGTTTATTTAAAGAGAAATATTAAGAATAGAACACATCATATGCGAATATGGCAAAATAAGCAGGTTACACAGATGACTGAAATTTGGAAAATTCTGCTTGTAGGCAATAAAAAACCGTTAGAAATGTTTTTGAAGAGGAGTGCCGTGATCAGGTTTTCAACTTGGTGTGTCCTACAAGGGGACATGACCAGTTAGGAGGCTGGTACTCTGTTCCAGAGAGAGATGATAAGGACCCAAAGGAGCAACATATGAGAAGAGGGAACAGAGTTGAGACATTTAGGAAGCAGAACTTGTAGGACTTGGTAGACTTGAATGTTATTATTTTATCAGTGTCATCTGAACTGTTTTAAAAGTCTGTATGCCACTTGCCTCTTATCCTTTATATGCTAAAATGAGCATATTATTGCCTAAGTCGGGCTATGTACATAAAGGTAACTGTAGAGCCTGTTGTCACAAATGGGTTTAGATGACACACGAGCATCCTCATTGTCTTACCGAGTGTCTTTGAAAGCAGTGGCACAAATATACGAGGAATGTGAGTTTGATCTGTGATCCTTCGCCACCTGAGAAACTCCTCCTTTAAGACTCAGTTCAAATATCAACACCTCTGTGAAGGCTTTTGTGCAACTCTCTTCCCTCCGCCACACACACGTATGCATGCACACACAAAGCAGTATTAGGCTCCTGGCTTCCACAGGACCCTGAACTTAACCTCTCTTCTAGCTTGTACCACACCACAGTGTGTTGGTCTGTATATGTGTCTGCCTCTTCCCTAGACCATGAGTTCTTTGAGGGCAGGGACCAGGTCTCATTTATTTCCAAACCCAAAGCATCCAGAACAGTACTTGGTACATGGTAAACGTCTCATAAACGGTGAATGGATGAAAAGAAAGGATCAACGTATTCACATGAATATAACTCTGGACCTTGGTAGCACAGAGTGCCAAACACTACAGAAAGATTAGCTGTTGGCTACATTTGGTACTCTTGCAGAATAAAGCAGTTAATTAAAGTGACCTGGGTATATAACTTCACTCGAGGTTTACTTTTTTTTTTTTTTCATTTTCTCCTACTCTCCTATGGTTACTTTATCTTTTTTTCCCCCGCATCTTTTATCCAGCCAGCTGTCTGTCCCTTAGGCATGCCCATTGCTTTGCTCCTCTTGGTAGAGTGCACATTGCTCTTGCCCTGATACTCTGCCAAGGATCTATTCCTCCTCTCCACCCACGAAATCCAGTGGACTCCATCCTTGAAATCACTCTGAAATGGGTCTCCTCCTACTCAATCATGGACCCAGTTAGTGGGATTCAGTCCTTCTGGAAAGTTTGTCAATATGTATCAAAAACCTTAAAACCACACATAGCTTTCAGCCTTCCACTTCAACTTCTAGGGCTCTAGGCTGAGGAAATAAATTTGATGTTTCTAAAAATTTAGCTCCCAGAATGTCTATCCCAGAGTTTACAATAGCAAAAGCAAAAATAAAAAATGGAGGAAAGAAAAAGAAAAATGCATCATTTTAAATGTCCAATACTAGAGTTTTGAATTAACTCGATTATGGCACATCTATGGGTTACTGAGTAATCATGTTAATTTATGTTACCAAAGAATATTAATGATGTAGAAATTTGTTTATGTTATATTAAGAGAAAATTCAGATTATGAAGTTGATAGATCCCGGTTTGAACACACACACACACACACACACACATACACACACATATCACACATGCACAACCACCCCACACATCTGTGTGTACATACTTAGGGAAAAATCCTGTAATGTTAAACATAAAAAATTTTATGGAGTTTTCCTATAAATAGAAAGTTTACATATGAGTTCTGTTTTTAGCCTCTTCCATATTGTTTCTATCCCTCTGTAATGTACATTTTTAAAATTTATTAAAAATGTGTTTTCCCCATGTCCACCTCTATTGCCATTGTGTTAGTTGGGGTACACGGCCCCCTCCTACCCCACAACATGTTTGACTTCTATGCAGGATTACTACTGCCTGAAGCCTGCCTCCCTTATAGTCCTTTGTCTACCAATGCTGACAGAATGAATGATGCTTCTAAATCACAAGTCTAAAGCTGTCCAGCTCTGTTTAATATAGTTCAAAGGCTCCCCATTGTCCTCAAGATAAAAATCCAAGTTTCTTAAATGGCTTCATAAAACCTTTGAAAATCAGCTCCCTGCTTTTCTTTCCATCATCACTTTTTCCTCCCACAGTTTACATTTTCTTGGAGTCTAAGGCCAGTGCCTGGTACGTAGTAGGTGTTTAACTAATGCTAACCAAATATCAATATGGATTGTATGGGTTAACCATTGTGTGCCAGGCAATCCACTGGTATTTCACTTCATCCTCAGAATAAAAATGTTAACTACAATAGTTACCCCTATTTTACAGATGAGGGAAATTAGTTAAAATAAGTTAAAGTGGAAGGAAAAGTAATCATAATAAATAATTTTTTTTTTTTAAAGAAAAAGCAACCCCCTCCCCCCCGCCCCACCATAACACAGCTTTCCTGTGTTAACAAAGCTCTCCTTTTCCTGCGGCCTCTGCCAGTCTTTGTCAGTATGCATACAGACTTTGTCCATTCCCTTGGGCAAGTTATATGTGACCGCAGCATAACAAGGACAGTTCAGACCGACATGATCTCGTCATGTCGCAGTTCACTTTGTGTTAATGTACAGAAATCTTGCCTCTGTATATATAATACTTCATGCAGGAGAGACAGAAGAGCTCCAACTGCTCTGTTTTTCTTTCTGTTTTGAAAGTCTATGTCTTTTGGGATGGGGATGTCAGCAGAGAGCTACAGAAAGCTGTGATAGAATTGAATGTACAAGAAACAATGTGTCTCATGGGAGCCAGTGTCATTGGTTAATTTATTTTTTTAAATGTCATGTAGATGTATTTTCCAGCAATCTGTCCCCAGGGAAGACCTTGGTTGAATTCAGCTGTTAATCCTATTTACAGAATGCAACCCCTGCGTGCACTAAGTGATCTTAGACATATGTAGTGGATCACCATAACGACACACAATCAGGTGAATATGAGATATCCGATTGTCTCTACAAAAACGTATCAGTGTTCATACTATCATTCAGGATCCTGACGTGTGGTCTGTCCTTCACTTTCCTTACAAATAATCCCCATTGTACAAAAATGGATGCTCTTTAAAGGAGAGAAGTCCTAAGCATGAATTGTCGGAACAAAATGGTATTACCTTGTAAGGAAGTCTCATTGACTACTCCAGGAAAAAGAATGCATAGTTCTCCTGCTCCATGATCAAATAAATTGCACATAGAAATTACAGGTACAGTTTCAATTCATTTGATGGATTGTTGTAAGCTTACTATGTGCAAATCACTCTGCTAGGCACTGCACTGGATACTTATAAATACCCCCTTTTCATGTCTTCCAGAAGACAGATCTAGTGTACATATACGAATAAGTGTGGAAGAAAGAGAAGTGTTCAAGAAACAGGCCCATCATATAAATAAAAATTTACTCCACTGAAAATTGTGATACTTGCCAGTAGGGATTTATTCCTTTTTTCCCTGCTCCTCCGTGGGATATATAGACAAAAATGAGCTTCCAGATAGCTGATAAGCAAACGATCTATTTCTCTGTTTACAAACAGTTTGAGAGAAAGAACAGTGACTTTCTGTACGTCCAGCTCTGCACAGACCTGCTGGCGATGTTGTGAGAGTTATGACTATGTCAGCTTTTCCAGGGTTTCTGTCTCTGCTGCAGAGATTTGGCAGATACCTCCGACAAATTTTATGTCTCTTAAATCTTCCTCAAGCTAGGCTTGGCTTTTAGATTTATATGTGCAAAAAAAAAAAGCGAAGTGTTTACCAGTTTGACATTTTTGAAGATCAAGACAGACTCCTTTTTTTAAAAAAAAATTCAGCACACACCTCAGTTTAGTCTAGAGAAAGGGCTAATTGCTTTTGCTATTTGTTTAAAACAGCTGAAATGTTTACTTTCCAGAAGTGGTGACTGATCATATGTCTAAAGATTTATATGCCAGACCTCAGTGTTTCTTCCTCTTTTTCTCACCTGCAAAGTGTAAAGTTTTGCTAAAGTCTTCATTGTCCTTTTTTGCCTTTGCTGATGCATAGTATAAAACAATCCCTAAGGCTGAAGGTGCAGTGAAAGGTGTTGGCAGTCTAGGAGAAAAAGAAAAGGGGGTCTTTGTTAGCTCCCCCTGCTCCCTCTTTTGGCTATCAGTTTTTCATTGGTCCCTTAAGCACAGTAATGATAGGCGAGAATAGGAACTGGAAAACTTTCCATGACTACCCATTAACAAGGCTGGTCGAAATGTATCTGCAGGCAGAGCACAAATGAAGAGTTTGGCTGTAATTCAGAAGAGTTGAAACACTGTGTAGAGAATGTTACATAAACAACATGTTTCAGTGGTGAACTATGAATGGTAAATTTGGGGAAATTCCCAGGAAGGGCCCTTCTCATCTGCTCTAGCTGCTCTTCTTTTTAGCCAACAGCTGCCAGCAAGAGCTTTCTGGGGTAGAAACTGCCCCCCAGTAAGGCCTCATAATATGTCTTCCTACCATTTCTTCCTTGGTCAAGTCCTTGAACACACTTCACTAGAATTACTTTGGTCACATAATATTCTAATTTTCACCTTTCAAGAGATGCTCAGTTGGAATTCAAGGAGCGCTTGATATTCAAGCTCATTTATTCAATAGATATTTAAGCACATATACAGGATCAGACGTTATGCTAAGCGCTAGGAATACACTGATGAATTAGAAGTAGTCCCTGCCTGCCCTTAAGGAGCTCACAGTCAAGTTGGGAAGATAGACACCCAAACCAGTAAGTGTATTAATTACAGTGGCAAAGGTGCTCAGAGAAAGAGCTGTGTGATAAAGTGCCCTGGGCACGTGATGGAGGGGGTACTGCTGGGGGCGGGCTACTTACAGACCAGAGTCTAACTATGCTAAATCACAGGACTGTGGACAGAGAGGTGGTGGGAAGGGATTCCAGAAAGTGGGAATGCTGACACTTGGAAAACAGTCATGTGTAAAATGGATAGTTCAGAAAAAGGTGAGAGATCGTGTGTGAACCACTGGGAATGTGGAAGAGGGGGGCAGGGTAAGAATCTGGAAAGGTACCCCATGGCTAGTTGGTGAAGGAAGTCTGCTTGTTAAGGAGCTCGACCTTGATTTTGTAGGCAGGGGTGAGTCAGCACAGGGTATTTATTTATTTATTTATTTATTTATTTATTTATTTATTTTCTTTTTAGGGCTGCTCCTGCAGCGTATGTAAGTTTCTGGGCTAGGAGTCGAACAGGAGCTGCAGCTGCTAGTATACACCACAGCAGTAATGCTGGGTCCGAGTCACATCTGCAACTTTCACTGCTGCTTGTGGTAACACCAGATACTTAACCCACTGAGCAAGGTCAGGAATCAAACCTGCATCCTCAGGGATACTATGTTGGGTTCTCAACCCCCTGAGCCACAACAGGAAGTCTCAGCACAGGGTTTTAAATGAGGAGTATCATGATTGGATTGGAGGACAGGCTTTCTGGGCAAAAACCTGGAGACAAAGTCCACCTTTTAATTTGGCGGTCTAAGAGGCTGTCCCTAATCACTCTTCAGGAATGCTATCTCCACTAGGTTTTTGTTCAGTATACAAAGATCACTTTGAACAATTCTTTCCTTCTACACATAGGACATGGATAGCTTCCTGCACCCCCTCACATGTTGCTTAACTGAATATTCATTTTTTCCAACTCAAATCAGTGATCCCAGTAGTAATTGGGGCTTGATTATCATGACGGAAATCAGAGTTTCAAAGCATAGCAAGCATAGCTGCTAGTTAAAAAAAAAAAAACTGTAGGAGGCTTATTTATTGTTTGTTGAGTTAGTGGGGCTGAGGTGAGTGCTGGTCAGCTCCTCTTGGGGGCTGAGGAAGGGAAACGGGTAGAGAAAGAGAGATAGCTGTTTAAAAAATCGGCAGCATCCATAATGTTAGAAGTCCCCAAAAGTCATATCCAGAT
The DNA here is from genome assembly GCA_004024745.2 of Catagonus wagneri. Lineage (NCBI taxonomy): Eukaryota > Metazoa > Chordata > Mammalia > Artiodactyla > Tayassuidae > Catagonus > Catagonus wagneri. The sequence goes on along the minus strand of PVHT020000015.1, from coordinate 35,652,248 downwards.
AAGGAAAGTAATTATAAGGGCCAGAAGTACATGAATATAAAGCAAATGCATGTTGAAGGTAACTGTGCCCAAATTGTACTATCTAGCCAATAAGTTTTGGAGCCTATTATTTCTCTGACTCAGAGACTGTCAATGACTTTCCATTATCCATAGGATGAAGTCCAAACTCTTTAGCTTGGCATTCAATACTTTCCGCAGTCTGGCTCCAACCTACCTTTCCAGTCTTCATACTTCTGTCTTAATGAACTTCTCTGGACAGCCAGTTACCCTTTCAGACAGTGCTTTGGCGTTCCATCAGCTACACCGTGAGGCCTCTCAGGGCAGCGACTTTGAATCTGCCACAGCGCCTAGCACAATGTCTCACATATAGTAGGCACTCAAGTGTATCTATGGGTTGATTATTGCCCCTCCCAATTCTTTCCAATTCATTTATTACTATTGACCTAATACCCTCTCTACTAAAAGTGGCCACTGAGACACTAGGTGAAAGGGGTCAGTTTTCAACAAAATATCTTTTAACTTTATTTTGAGGTAATTTTAAATATAGAAAAATTAAAAGACTCATATAGGGACTCTCATATACCTTTCACTCAGATTCAGCAGGTTTTTTTTTTTTTTTCTTTTTTTTCATTTTTGGCCACCCCACTGCATATGGAGCTCCCGGGCCAGGGATCAGATCTGAGCCAAAATGGAGACCTAAGCCACAGCTGGGGCAATGCTGGATCCTTAACCCACTGTGCCGGGCCGAGGACAGAACCCGCATCCCAATGCTCCCAAGATGCCGCTGATCCCATTGGACCACAGTGGGAACTTCAGATTTACCAAGTTTTAATGTTTTGCCCTATTTGATTTATAGTTCTCTATATGAATATGGTTTTTCTGTTCTGGAACATTTGAGGTTGAAAAAGCTGTACTCCTTACCTATCCCTCTCCTTTTTTCCTTGACCTTGACCTTTTATGATGAAAAATTTTAAATATACAGAAAAGCTGGAAGGATTGTACACTGAACACAAGTATACCCACCATTTAGATTCTCTAATTAATGGTATATTGCTTTATTACGATCCATCTATGGACAGATAGATGGATCCATCTATCTATCCTTTTATGCCTTTCAAATTAAGTTGCTGACAGCTGTATAATTGTAAATTCTTCACTATGTGTATCATTAACTAGATGAACAAACTATTTTGTGCTCTGAAATCAACCAAATCATTCAATTATACCTGCATTTACTATATTGCCAAAACTCTGGTCTACCTGTGGATCTTAATCTGTTTGGCCACAGGACACATCTCTTTGATTAGCTTTTGAATGTCCCTCCACTTCATCTAGTGCAGCGCCAAGTACATTCCATAAATACCACTTGGTGCTGTTGAGCAGAGCCAGAGCTAGAGCAGGGGAAGAATCACAATAAAACTAGGCTAAACTGAGGAAGGAGAGGAGTATATGTGAAGATGGCCATGAGTGAATGAAATAGAAGCTGGAGCTTGAAGAATCCAGGGAACATGGGGGCCTTAGACCACCTGGTGCTTCCAGCAGTACTTCTATCTGCTACTTCCCAACACTCTCTTTAGAAAGACAGATTCCAGGAAACTAGGGACAATTGCTGCTCAGCAGAGCACATGACAAGTCTGCTTGCTACTACTTAGGCACCACCAATTAGTATAATCATATTGCTTCATGAATATGCTAATCTACTGCTAGATGCGGCTTAGCTTAAGAGGGTATGGGTGGGCCACTGAAAAACTCTTTCAAACTAAATCTGTGCTACAGACCAAAGGGCACTTGAGTTTAGTGAATTCTCTTTATAACCTTTCCTTTCTTGCTCTTTTGCTAATGAATATGTATAGTTCTCACATGCATTTACTGAATAATTATTTTGTGACAATTGAATAATTATTTTGTGCCAAGCACTGTGCTATTTGCTATCATATCATTAACACTTTCCAACAACCCAATGAGTAAGTACCAGTTCTTTCCCCATTTGCCAGGTAAGAAAACTTGAGACTGAGCATTTTAAGTACCTTGTCTGTAAACCAGAATTCAAGAAACTCAGGTTTGTCTGACTCCAGAGCCCAGTGGTCTTAACCACGTTGTTGGATGAAACTTTTTAAAAAACTGTCTACCCAGTACAAATGCAAGGAAGTTTACCTTCCCTGTATTGACTCAGCAGGTGACTTATTCACTAAGCAAGTTCAATTGAATCACTGAATTAAGAAGGAATTCATTCATTTGGACTTTAATCATTAGAATGTCAGTGTAGTAATAGATTCAGATTGCTTGAGCTCAAATCTTAGATCTGTCACCAGTTGGGTGACTGCAGGCAAATCACTTAACGTCAGTAAGTCTCAGTTTCCTTGCCTATAAAATGAGGATGACAATACCTATCATATAGCTGTATTGGGAGGACTAGTTTTAAAAATAATGTAAAGTATCATGCCGTGTTTGGTATGCAGTGCGTGCTCAGCATAATCTAGGTCACTTTCTTCCTTTTTGAGACCAGACCACTCACCTCTAGCTTTCATTTGAGGAAAACAAACTGCGTATGAAACATTTTTTTAAGAGAAATATTCTAAAAAGGAATATTAGGGCACATTTGCCCAATGAGCAAAGAGAGTTGCCCAACTCTTAATGTGAAGCGTATTTCAAGAAAGCTAGAAACATGAACCCTTAGGAGAGTTGGCGGCAATCCATCTCTCTGCTTGCTGGAGATTAGGGCCAAATTGTGGCGTCATCTGTTCTGTTGCTAGACTAAATTTCACAATTGGCATAGAGTATTACATCTGGGATATTGGTAATCCGAGTTTAGTCATTTCAAGGCAAGCAAGCTAAGTCTGAAGAGTATAAGTGACTTGACCAAGGTCAAACCGTGATAAAAATTAGGAGAATGCAATTCTCCCAGATCCTTATTCGCTGGCATTCTGTAGTTCATTATGGGCTTTTTGGCGAAACCAAGCCTTGATGTGTGCTCTTTGCAGGAGCTTGAAGTGACCCAGAGTCCTGAGCCTGGACTCTCAGGGTTTGGCACAAGTTTGATTGCTTTGTTCTGCTTCCAATCAAGTCACTACTTGTTGCTTTCAAACTATTAACATTTCTGTTTTGTTTGGGGTTTAGAAAATTAGTGTTGCTTCTCTCTGGGTTCATGGTTTGGCTCAAGTTCATGGTTATTTGAAATTTTCCACTGGAATTTTTGTTTTTGTCAAGAATACTTAGAATCCAAGGTGACTAACAACAGGAATGCATTTGACAAGATCGGCCACATGTGGTGACAGCTGCTGAGAAGGAGTGCAGGTGGATTGGGGAACCACTAGTGCTTACATTCTGAAGATTGAAATCAAGATGCTGGAAACATTGCAGTGGTTTTTAGTGTATATGTTTGTGTGTTTGTTTTTATCAGGATTCTCTGATGTTTTAATTTCTACTCTTGCTATTCTAGGTTGAAATTGCTGCTTTGCACCCCACTTTGCTTATTGCCTTTTGGGACTTGAGGTCTGTCATGTTGTAGATATGATCCTCATCTTTTGATGATGGGGAAAGATGCTAACAAAAAAAATCATCTTTTCTATCTTTTCCCCTTTACTTTGAGTGGCCCTTCTGAGGAACTTATGAATTTCAAGCTTAGATGTGTGAAGTTTAGTTGCAATGCCCAAAGGCAGAATACCCTGATTCTGAAGTCCAGCCTTTGTTCCTTTATAACTAGTGTGGCTTTAAAAGTCTCAGGCCAGCTTCCTTTGCTGAACCTAAAATTGGGCTGACCCCTTTAATAGTGTCCAGTCATGCCACAGGTAAGGCTGTGGTAGACGGTTGCAGTGATGAGGTCCCTGGAGAACTGTGTCCTACCTGCCTGGCTTTCCACATGCCAAAGGAAAGTGAGATCTGGTGCTAGGTCTGTCTATGCTTTTCAGGCTCTTGATTATTTATCTAAGCAGTTGGAAGTCTAGGGTTGCAGCTGTGGGGGTAAAAGGGCCATTCCCGGTACCTCAAAAGGCAAAAGTATGTTCTAGGAGGTGAGGTCACGGATGATTACAGCAAGTGTTTTTCTGCTTAGAAAAAAAGCTTTCACTTCAGATCTTCACTCTCCTTTCCTCCCCTCTCTTCTCTCCTCCTCTCCCTGCCCTCTCCACCCCCTCCCCTTTTAATGGCTCACTTGCTATTAGCTACCGTTTACCAAACTCTTTGTGATTCATATTATCCGTTTTCCCCATTGTTTTAATATAGATTTTGGATATGCATTTTTTACTAGAATTTTCAGTATTGGCAACGACATTCAACGGGGAGATTAGAAAAAAGGTTTCTTTCTTCTCACAGGAAGTAGGCTGGACACTTGTTTGAGGACACAGATGGCATTGGAGGGGGCCAAGGGGAGCTGACATCTGATATTCTGCTTTAGCTCCCACCTTTCTTTTGGCTGCTTCAGATTTGGCCCGTGTGGACAGACACACACTTGGGAAACCACCGTACAGATGGAAATCAGGACATGTGGGATTTGGCTGAACCGAAGGGCCCCAAACATTGCCTGGATCATTTAGTGCCCCAGGTGTGGCCACCCCAGGACTTCATGTGCTAAAATTGTGCCCCAGCTGAAGCCAGCTGGTCACTGTATATATAGTATCAAGGCAGCTTGGGGCCTCATAAAGCATGACTTTGGATTTTTACATTATGGATTTAGGTTAGGCAATCAACTTGAATCCTGTTCCACACACTGGGCAGTGAGGATGTACCAGGTTCATAGATTTAACAAAAGGAGATGCTCATTGTCCAGCAGGTTGCACTTCAGTTGGAACATGATACTAGACCTTACCAAAAAAAAAAAGGGGGGGGGACGGATTTTTTGGAAAGAAAAGAAGGAATTAGAGTGCTTCTGTCTCTTTAATAAACTTTTGAGGTATTATGTATCAGATTTAAAAATTTTTCTTTTCAAAAAGTTCTGTGGAATTTTAGGAGCAAACAGTAATTTCTTCCAATTTTAAAATTGGAAGAATTGAATAATGTTTCACGAAATTATACCAGTCCTTTCTTTTTATTTTCTTTATGTGATAGAGGTGCCTCATTTTAGTCATTTAGGAAAGATTTGTTTCAGGGTATAATAATAATAATCCCATGCAATTTTATAGCCCTTTACACTTTACAGAAGAGTTTTTATGTCTGTTATCTCATTAGCTCTTCACAGCAGTCCTATGAATCTGTCAGAATGGGTGCAATTATGTGCAGCTTATAAAATAAGGGAACTTATGCTCTGAGAAGTTAAGTGACTTGTCCAGGGTAACATAACTAGAAAGTTGTAAAACTAGAACCTGGACCCAGGTTTCCTGATATCCAACCCCAGTACTCCTCCAGTTGTGTCATGTTTCCTTCCTAAGAGATGATCTCCTTTTTGTTCCTTCTCATGACTCATTTTGAAATGTCTTAAAAAAAATGTGCTTCAGTTTAGCAGATGAGTAAAACTAAAGTACTTACAGGAGAAATGCCTTCTTAAAGGTCACCCATGGAGAGAGTCCTGCACATAGCTCTTAGCTTCTCACCTTGACATTAACTGAACTAATTTTAGGTGTATATAGGTTGTTTTTCAGTATTAAATATATGCACAAAAGTTGTGTGATCCACTGATTATAGGTATGAAAGGGGCACCTGGGGGATGGGACTAGGGATGAAAAGTTGGCTTAAAATAATTAGCTTCTTGCCTTTTTGTTAAGAGATGTCATGTTCGATATAATTTAATTTCTTTGTACTTCCTTTGCTTCTAGACTTTTACATACAATTCTTTAGGGAAAATTAGCAATTATTCATTCTGAATGTTGATTTCTGAGGAACAAGGGTAACTGGAGGAAAGAGAAAGCAGAGGGGCGACTTTCCATGCTCTATAAAAGTGGGCAAGCATTATTTTGTTGGGGCTGCGAGCTGAGATTTCTTCTAAGGCATGCAAATCGTAAAGTTCTGATTTGTCAACTGCATGCTGTTTCTTTAGGCACTGATGTATGAAATCCCGAACGAATTCTCCAGTGAACATACTGCTAATTGCTTCTCCACCTGCTCTCCAACCTCCTCCACCCCACCCCCTCCACCCCCAATTCAGCCTATAAGTGTCCGTCATTGGAGATGGATAGTGACACATGCAGTAATAGCAATTCATAAAAGCCAGTTCCAGCCCTTGTCTTCAAGGCTCCTGGATTTTCCACTGCCTGCTTTTGTGTAAGTGAAGTGTATGGAAGTGCTACTGGCATCAGAATCCACCTCCCTATGCTCCGTTGCTAGAGCTCAGTTGCTCGGCTGGAGCTGAGCTAAACAGAAGCATCGGATCTGAGCTGAATTGTAGCTGTTTTTTTTTTTTTTTTTCCTCAGTGGAGGGGTGGGCTAGGGGTAGTGTATAGGGGTTTGGGGTGCTTTGGCTTTTCTTTTTTGTGAAGAGAAGAGAGTAAGGGGAAAATAACTCACGGCAGGATACAACGTGAAACAGTTCCCTGAAGAGTGTCACGATGTTCCTAGTACAATATACAGGTATAGTATGGTTTATTATCTGAAATTTTCCTTTTGTTTCAAAGTGCATTCCTCTTTTATTTTGCCTCCAGTTCAACTATACTGAAGGACAAATAAGGTTCTAATGAGCTAAACAAAATAGCTGCATAAAATATGCCTGCCCCTAGCTATAATGTTTGTAGCAGATTGCTGTGTAAAATCTGGGTTCTCTGTTAAATTGGTAGTCCCGATCCCTTAATTGTGCATGCTTCTCTGCTGTATTCTTGTATTGAATTTCTCAAGTCTTATGTCTGCAACTGGTAGTATGTGATATAGCCTAGAGTGTTTGCACAGAAGACAGTGCTTTGGAAGCAAAAAGCAATTTTTAAACACTTAGTATGTTGTGTTTCCCTAGAGTTTATTAACTCTTGTATTTGTTAATTGGTTGTCTAGATTTGAGATACAGTTAAGAGTAGGTAAATTTCAAGCGGGAAGCATTCCAGAACACATTTGTTTGGTAAATTTATTTTTTATTTCATTATTCAATTCAGATTGATGAACATTATATATTATTGTTCGTTTGCTCTCCTGGTAGAAAAAAAAAGTGCTGAAAACAGCAAGGCTAAAAATGCCAGCTCCAAACCATCTGTATTATAAAATATCATTGGACCAGAAGTGTTCCTTAAGTATTCTCTTAAGCTTAAAGAAACACATTGGTCCATAATAACGAAGAACTTGGAGACTGATCAGGTATTGGTGAATGTTGTTTGAAAGGCTTCTTATCCAGCAGTTAGACAGAAAGGATCCCTCCAAAGGAAAAAATCTTGAGAAAGTTTCACTTTCTTGCTGAACAGAACAGAAGCTTAGTTTCTACAACCACATGTTTTGATAAGTTTGAATATTATTTATTGTCAAGGACTTTCACCTCCATTCTTGCTTTATTGTCCTTAAAATATTGTGCTCCTGTGCTTAAGAGCTAAAAGATCATGTTCTGTTTTGATACGTGGTTTGACAGTTGATTTCGCTCCTCATTAATTGGACAGCATGCAGATGATGTGGAGAAGTGAGTGAGTGACAATATTTCAAGGTTACGCTGAAGAGCATACAGTGAACCTTAGTGCCTGGACCAACAGCTGCTGAATTGAATTGTCTGCAATTAAAGCAACAGCAGGTTTGTGTAGTCTCCCTGCAGCCCGTTTATTTGAATTTATAGCTTCAGTTTCTTCTCTGGGTAGCGGTTGGTTTGTTTCACTAAGTGTTGGAGAGTTGTGCTTGTTGGATGTTTTCTTCATACTCTAATGCATGCTTGACGCCAGAAGAGCCGTCTCTGTACATTTTTAATGTGCGAAGTTGTTGAGGTTTTTCTCTTTGGATTAAACTAAAGAATATCTCGTTTTTTCCACTGCAAAACTAAATAGATATATTTTCATGGAAAATATTGCTTTCTTCAATAAATAGAGGTTTCCCATGGACCTGTGTTACTGGTTTAAATTTCTGGCAGTGAATAATGTTGGAAAATGTTATGCTACTGGAATTGCTATATTTAGAAATAACTTCTCTATGCTAATAAAAGTGTTATGTTTAAAAAATTAGTGACATTATCTCCTTGCTGTCTCTCAACTCCAGAGTGACCTAATGAATAATGTCAAAGCTAACTAGGTGGCTTTTATGACTGCGATGTATTTGTATGCTAATAGTGAATACATGTTTAATTCTTTCATGCTTTTACTCTGGTAAAAAATAACTTATAATTGCAGTATAGTTGTTGGTTATTGACTCATAGTGGATATGATATAAAGCATTTAACAGTGATTTAACATATACTTGATCAATCTTTTCTTATAACAATCCTGTGTGAAGTCAGTGGCATTATGCTTTCCATTTCAGAGGTAAGAAAACTGAGACTTAGAGGATAAGTGTCTGGCCTGAGGTCTCACATTGAACAAGTGGCAGAGCCTGAACTCATAGGTTAATTCATTTGATTCAAGAATCTGTGCTTTTTCTCACCCATATACCAGGATACCTCTCAGTTGATGGATCCAGGGTAAATTTGACTTAAGCTACTAGTCAAGACGCCTAAGTTCAGTCATTTATTAAAGACTAAAATGTATTATTAGATAGAACTCTAGAGATTTTTTTCTAAACTTTTAAACTCAGCATTTATTTTAATATGTGGGTGCTTTCCAGATTAGTTTTATAGATTATATGAAGAATATCGGTGTTTTTATTAATTTATACATCGATATGACTGAAGGTAGAGCCTTGTAAAATTATTGGGAAGTAAAGGCTGTCCAGTTGAAAAGGTTAATGTGGAATATTCTCCTTCTAAAACAAGCTAGTTTGCTTTTAAAATTCTGCTCAAGAAACATATATGACTTTTTATAAAAGTATGTATTTTAAAAGTATACTGGACATGAATATGAAGGGCTATATGTTTGAAAATTTTTGAGTACTTTATCCACATCAACAGAAAAAATATATAGCTAAGTCAATTTCACACTTTTCTATTTGTCTTATCTATCTATCTACCTACCTACCTATATATCTACTCTCTATCTATATATCTACTCTCTATCTATCTAAAGTAGATGGACTTTCTCATCTTTTAAAATTCCCTAGTGGTTTCTCAGATTTAAATTCATTTGTTTAAAGGGGAAAAAAGCACACTTTCTGTCCCACTGAAGGGAATACTGTTTAAAACTTCATTATTACTTCAGCAGATGAACCCAGATACTTGAGTAGCTCATGCTAGTTCTCTGGTAAAATGTTCTTTAAAACCTCTTTAGGAAGCATTCTTGAAGCAGTCATTCTTAGATCTGAATTTACTAGAGACTATGTCATGTACTGGGGGAAATGACGGGGTGCTCACACCATAGACAACTCTTCTCCAGCCTTTGACAATGAATATTTGGGAATGTTTCAAGAAAATGAGTCAGAGGTAGGACAAGTATTGTTATGACCTGTTATGAGACCTTTAGAAAGATGGTAGTAGAAATGTTGTCTCAGATACCATGTAATTAGAATTTATCCTTATCTAAGATATCTTTATAATTTAATATATCTTAAAGTAAAGATATGTTACTTTACTTTACCATGCCCATGGCATGCAGAAGTTCCTGGGCCAGGGACGGAACCTGTGCCACAGCAGTGACCCAAGCCACAGCAATGACAATGCCAGATCCTTAATTGTTAGACCACCAGGAGACTCCAAGCTATTCTTCTTATATTATTCCCTTCTAGCAAAAAGGAAAGGAGGATGACATAAAGTCCTTTTATCATTCTTTAACTTAAATGGAATTTGACATTAAAAAAATACTTGAGGGCATGGGTCAGGGTTAGAAGGAAAACTCGGCATGTGATTGGAAGCTGTGTTGTTAAACTTGGTTTCAGGTGGCAAATTTCCTGTTCAGTCAGAAGCTCTGGCTAACACCCCTCACTCCATTCCTCTTCTGGAAATGAGGACTCTAAATATAAATGAGAAAGAGCTTTTTAGGGTTTTTAAAGAAGTTGATATTTTCTGATTAGTGAAATAAAGTCTTTGATATCCAAAATAACAATTTTTTTTTTCTCTCTGTTGTTTGAGCCTGAGAGAAATTAGAGAAGAAGTAGATTTCTAGGTTCTGGCTGCTTGGGAAGCTGAAGTTGGTTATCAGATGGATTTTTCCGTTCAGTATACCTTTGAGTGTGTTTTAGGGAAGTGAAAGGCAGGTCTTATGAATGGAAGTATAAGGGCTCATTTATACCAGCCAGTGGTATGCTAGAGCCGACTTGCACTAGCTTACTTAAGGGGACTCACTAAGAATATTTACAAGCTAAAAAACTTACTCGTATCTGTCTTTTTCCGAAATGGACTTTTGATACCCATTTTGAGTAACGGTAAGGCATGCTGCCTCTGCTGGACAGTGTACCGAAGATGTCCCTTGGGCTTCTAAACTATACTGATGAGGGTTTTTGAACATAGCACAATGAAGTGTGTGTATTTCACTCATATATACACATGATAATAATAGGGAACATTTATTGAGTGTTAACGATGTGCCAGGCCATGTTTTAAGTGCCTTACATGTATGAACTCATCAACAGCATTCCTATGAGGTAGGTAGTATTATTTCCATTTTAAGGATAGAATGTAAGTAACCTGCCTACCAGATTACACAATTATACTAAATAGTAGAATCAGGATTCGATTGCAGGAAGGCTTTCTCCAGGGCCTATGCCCTTAGTTACTGTGCAGTATATTGTATGTCTTTGAGGGCACTTCACTGAAGGTGTTTGCCCGCTTGTGTACCACTCATAGCAGACACCCCATTGTCCATACCTTCAGAAGACATAGTGTAGAGCTCTCTGCTTGCTGAACTGCTGAGAATTCCAATTTCTTTTTGACCCTCATTGTTGGTACTCTCCATTGCCAGAGTCATGGTGGGTCATTACATTCCCAGCAGCTTCTAAATATTGCCACTACCCATGCTCTTTCTAAAGATATCCAGCTTTAAAAAATTTCTTTCATATTCTGTTGCGTCTCTCTTGATTCCCAGCTTTTCGCAAGAGCAAACACTGTCAACCAGAGTGCAATTTTTTTTTCCCCATGCAGCCAGATGACCAAATCATAGCACATCTTCCCAGCATCTACTCACGCCCCACTCCATTTTATGCTTAGCTGTTAATGTTCTTCCTAAATGCAGATCTTAATCATATCACTATTCTTCTCAAATACCTTCTAAAGGACTTTTCCCCATTCAGTACCATCCATGGTCTTGTCCCAGGTACCCAGAATGTGTCTTATACCCCTGTCTCCCAGTATGCAACCTTCTCTAATCCCTATTCACTATCCACTCTAGACCATTTCTAGGTCGCCTGGTATGCTCCAAATTTTCAAGCTCTTTTTCTTTTCCTTGTGTTGTTTTCTACATATTCATTGCCATTCTTCTACATCTCTTAACAACTCCAGAACTACTCAACATTTAAATTCAGTTAAAATGACACCTCCTACTGTATTATACTATTTTTCGTCTCTCTTCCCCAATTAGACTGAGTTCCTTAGAGTTAAAAACCTTATTTTTCTAATCTCTCAGCACATAGTCTAGTACCTTGTGCATACTTAGTATTTACATGCAATATTCAGATCTTTAGAAACTATACTGCCAAAGAGTTTTTCCTGCTAGCTCAAGGTTCAGAGCTATATGCAGAGCCTGAGAGTTCTGGAAGCTGAATGGCTATATAGCTTCCACCCTGCATAGATATTCTGGAATAATCTATTTAGAAGTTTTGTTTCTAATATATCTGTCTTCTTGATTTTTCTCTCTGTATTCATCCTTTCTCAGATCTAGAATCACTCTCTGGGTTATGTGCATTTAGGAAACTCCACAGATAATTCTTCTTTACAACTGACTTTTGAGAACAGTTGTCCAAGTCAAAAATAAAGTGTTCAATCCTAATCTATATCTGCTATAGATATGAATATTAATTACATCATGGAAAAATTGTCATTAAAAGTTGAATTAGGAGTTTCCACAGTGGCACAGTGGGTTAAGAATATGACTGCAGCATCTTGGGTCACTATGGAGGTTCAGGTTTGATCCCCCACTACATATAGTGAGTTAAGGATCTGGCATTGCTGAAGCTGTGGGCATAGGTCATAGCTGTAGCTCGGATTCAATCCCTGGCCTGGGAACTACGTTATGGCACAGGTGAGGCCATAAAAAAAAGGTTTGAATTATTTGGTTTTGCACTCCCAGTCTTGGTCTCCTGGTGTCTAGCCCAGTGGTGTCCAATAGAACTTTCTGCGATGATGAAATAGTCTGTCTCTTCATTGTCCAACATAGTAGCCTCTAGCCACATGTGTCTGTTGAGCACTTAAGTGTGGCTCCTGCAACTGAGCTGGATTTTTATTTTATTTAAATTTAATTAAACTGAAATTTAAATAGTTTCCTGTGGCTATTGGATGCAGTGTTGGAAATGCAGCTCCAGAAAGCTTGACTATCCAGTAGTAATTCTCTTAGGGGTCTAGATGGCTACAGTGATCATTGTGTGGGTTGGAAATCAAATAGACATAAATCTAGCCACTCTGTTTTATTATTATTATTATTATTATTATTATTATTATATTGTTTCCTTTGAGACATAGGACATTGCATTTCTTTCTCTCTTTTCTTCTTCTTCTTCTTTTTTTTTTTTTTTTTTTTTTTTTTTTTTTTTTTTTTTTTTTTTTTTTTTTTTTTTTTTTTTTTTTTTTGCTTTTTAGGGCCACACCTGCGGCATATGGAAGTTCCCAGGCTAGTGGTCAAATTAGAGCTACAGCTGCCGGCCTATACCACAGCCACGGCAATGCACGATCTGAACTGTATCTGCAGCTTACACCACAGCTCACGGCAATGCTGGGTCTTTAACGCAGTGAACGAGGCCAGGGATTGAACCCTCATCCTCATGGATACTAGTTGGATTCATAACCACTGAGCCACAAGAGGAACTCCTGCATTTCTTTTTTGAATAGTTTAAATTTTTCAAATGTCCTAAAGTGAGTTATCCTCCGAAGTGATTTACCAAATTATGATCTCAATTAAATTTAAATGAGACCTACGCTCTGCATTTCTCATCAGTACTGTTTTTCTAATCATATTGGCTTGCTATTGAGAGCTAACTGTTAAGCCTTGATTTCTGAGCTAGGGATAAGAAAGTAGAGTTAATCAGAAGAAAGAGCTCCTAGCTCCAATGTTTAGGTCATAGACACTTATACATTTTAGCTCTCCTAGATCCTTTAACTATTCTCTTTTGGATTGCACCCCCTTATCCACTCATTACTCATTACTTTTCAGCCTCCGTTTCTTTCTCTGACAAATCTTCCTTGAACCAGTAGTGTATCCCTTTCAGAATGATTTCATTATTTAAATAGTATTAATTCTTTGGAAGAATTGAATCAGAAGTGGATTGCAGTCTCTACACAAATAGACATAAGTCTAGCCACTCTGTTTTATTATTATGTGGGGTTCATCATGTGTATTAGTTATACTTGGTGGCTTTCTAAAAAGAACCCAGTGTCAAAATCTCTAGTAGTGGGAAAAACACATAAGTAAAATACTGTACTTGACTGTTGCTCTCTGTGAAAACTGTATGATAGATAGTTATGCCTGCTTGACCTGCCCTCTGTTGCCTAGATCCCAGTTCTTTGTATTCTTTTTAGTTGCCAAAAGTTTTAGCACATCCTGAAATTCCCTTCTCTCCTTTCACATTCTTCACTTTCTTTAGCTCTGCTTTCTGTTTTCAGTGGACAGCAGACCCCCCCCATTTATACTATTCAAACTCACTCCCAGAATCTATTGTTGTATCCAGCCTCACTGAACTGCCTAGAGCAGTTCAAAACCCGTGTTTTAAAGTGCCACTCAGGGCCACCCTGGAGCACTCTGCAAATAGGTTTTTTTTGTTTTGAGCACTAAAGAGATAGTGTCACAGCTACAGTTTTTGAGAAATGCAGGAAGACAAAACACATTTGGAACTAAAGGAAGTATTTAACCCCTTGCCTCTCACTTCCCCCAAACTACATCTACCATTTTCAGTGACATTTTTACATTGTTTAGGAAGCCAGACATTTCAATTTTCAGTGAAAAAGTTCACCCTGATCAGGATGCTTCATAATTCAAACCAAGGTGGGAAGAAGGCAAATATGTTTTAAATGTATATTATAGGACTGATCTTTACAAAAGTTATTTCATTTAATCCTCACTACCTCTCTCAGTAAATGTTGGCTGTCCTCCTTACCCAAAGTTATATATACCACTCACTTTTCTACAGCTCTGTGTCCAGACTGTGTGGGGGGGGAGGGGTGGGGGGAGGTTCTTATCACTAGGGTGTTCCCTTACCGAAAGACTCAAGATTAGTGTAAAGTGGGGGAATGTAAAGAAACGACTCCCTGTGTTAACTGTCTGCCAAACAGGGATTGGGATGTAGCCAGTTAAAGTGTCTGATAAAGAGTTTGTAAAGAAAACCATCTTTAGATTCTTTATATACTTTACTCCTTGCCACTCTCACCCCTTATGCTAGACTGCTAATTCTTGCTGCTAAATATGGTTGGCATTTTCCCAAACACTGCCCTTTGGTTTGGAGCTGCAAGAGGAACTACAAAGGGCAACAACTCTAATATGCTTTCCTTGGCGATGGAAACTTGCCCAGCTTATTCAGTGGAAGATGTACAATCTGTATTTACCTAAATTTGTGATAAAGTGTGTGAACAATATAAAATAATCATGGCAATTCATATTTAATAAAAGTGTAGACTATTCTGGAAAGCTGGCATATTACATTTTTTCCCAGTTATAAATATCACATAAATAGATTATCATCAGAAGCAAATTTGATTCATGCTTTTAAAAGTCCACAAGTGATCGGAGATAGTAAACTATATTAAAAGTGTGCAATATGATATGGCATTTAAAAAACCTGTATGGTTTTGAGTAACTGACATGGATATGGGCAAATAACTTAGAGCAAAGTAGGGAGAATCCCTTTTTAATTGGGAATAAGACTATGCCCAAGCTTCCATTCTCTGAAATTGAGATACTTGAAATGGAAAAGAGCAATTGAAATCTTAAGGGATCTAGGGAGAGTGGTTTATGAAGGTGGGATACAAAGTAAATACAATAAAGACAGCTTGAATAGTTGGTTAATCTTGGCATTCATGGCTGTTTTGAGTGGTGCGAGCAATAAAGAGCTCAGTCTGGCAGAAAAAGGGATAAACACAGGCAGAAATATGACCATTGGAGAAATGAGCCTGGGATTCCAGTAGTATCTTTCCCCCTCCCAAGTAGCTTTCCTGAGTGCCTTACCCATGGGTCTCCTGAGGCTTTTAACAAGAAGCGAAAGAAATGGTCTGGGAAGAAATCATCTGAAGGAATTGAAGTGACAAGGGCATAATTGTTTTGTCAAATATTTACAGCTATTTAAAATAAAAAGAACCCCCACCTAGCAGCAAACTCTCCAAGACATTTCCTTTGCTGGCCTCACATCAAGACCTAATGAGGCACAAGCTGTAAAGAAGAACCTCACTCTAACATGGAATATGATCTAAGGCAATACGCTTCTTGGAACTTCTCCATGGGGATTTATTACTGGAAGTAACAGAAGGGCTATGTTAGAACATTAAAACACAGTTCCAAGGCATGAACCCCGAGGTTGGGATTTATAGTAAGGCTCTAGTGTACTAGCTGCAATGTACATTCATTGCAGATGTTTTCCACTTGAGATTTTTATATAGGAGTTTTTGTATGCCTAAAATGTCAGTGAGCCAGGATTATTCAGTCAGCACTACTTAGCTAGCACCTACTGTATTTGTTACCTGTATTTGACCAGGGTAATTAAGGAGGTACTTGACTTGAAGCTTTTTAGCCATTTCTAATCTCATGTCACTATTGGTAAGCTGCCCATTCCAAAATATTAAACTGCCCCTTGCTGTTGTGAAACAGATGATGGATAAGCAGCTTCTCTCTTTGTATATGGACTTCTCTTTTTCAGTATAGAATCATTCCCAGTAGCTCTAAAATGTAGAGTACGTTTTGAATCTAGATCATAATGGACCACTTGACAAATGATTCCATTTTATGATCCCAAGTTAAAAATACTGACAGAAAAGTACTGCAGGATGGAGTGCCAGTTTCTTATGGCATTTGTGGACTTAGGCCAAAATACTTGAAAACTTCAGCCAAAGGGTTCATTCTGAAGCTTTGGAAGCAACTTGTAAAAGTCAGTGGACTGTATATTCCGTATATGGTGGAAAAACCGAAGGGTAGAAAGAGAAGAGACAGAGTCCATAATGATTTGTATCAATTAACTATTATTAGTATTAAGTAAATTATAGGATCTTATTCTTACTAGTATTTATGGAGTGCTACCCTTAAAGTTGTAGACTACAAAAAGAGTAACCCAATAGATAAGCCCATTGCTAAATGATTGAGCTAGAGACCACGTGTAAAAATTAGAAGTAGCCTAACCCACAACATCAGGTTTTATCATTTCATAAGAAATCACCATTGAGACTTATGAATCTAGTGGGAATATTTAAGTACTCATTTATTCCTGGCTAATGAGGAAATGATTAAGAATGAGAAAAAGGCTTATAGATGAAAGCTGGTAGTATATTCATTTTAATAGAATCTCCGGGTTATAAGAAACCTTAAAGGCTATCCAGTCACATCTTCCCCCTCCACCACATACATATGCAGTGTGTTACATGAACCCATTCACTCCATCCTCAAGAGTTCATCCAGTTTATGCTTGGATACTTCCAATAATCTGGCATTTTGTAGCACATTGATCTTTGAATAGCTCCAGTTGTTGAGTGTTTGCATAAATAAGTCCAAATCTCTCTCCCTTCAGCCTCCACCCATTGCTCCTATTCTTAAGCCAAGAGTACAAACTACAACATGATTTGAGCCCTCTGGAGTTGTATTCTGTGGTGGCCTTGGTTCTGGTTCTTACCCCTTGGAGCTTACACCAAACAACTTCACCCAGCTGCCACCTGGTAACCACTCAAATGTTGGAAAACAATCATCATGTGCCTCCTAAGTTACTAATATTTTATTAACAGCTTTATTAGGGTATAATTTACATAAATACAATTCACCTGTTTTAATTATATAATTTTAAAATAATTAGTATATTCAAAGTTATGCAACCTAAATAAATATTGATCCCCTTAGCCATTATCTCCCTTTTTCTTCATTCCCCTCAAGGATAGACAACCATTAATCTACTATCTCTCTTAGGTATCTCATTAGTGCAGTAGGTAGTGCATCAGTCTCATAATCTACTATCTCTCTATGGATTTGCCTATTCTGGAAATTCCATATGAATGGGATCATGAAATATGTGTCCTTTTGCATTTGGCCTCTTTCACTTACCATAATAGTCTCAAGGTTTATCCATGAATCATTAGTCCCTTCCTTTTTATAACTACATGCTACTCCACTGTATTACTATGCCACATTTTGTTTTTTCGTGAGTTGATGGACATTAGGGTTGTTTCTACTCTTTGGCTCTTGTGAACAATGCTGTTATGAGCATTCATGTATAAGTTTTTATGTGGACATATGTGTTCATTTCTCTTGAGTATATACCTGGGGGTCATATAGTAACTCTACATCTAACTTTTTGAGGAACCACTGAAATTGCTTCCCAAAGTGGCCACACAATTTTAAAAATATCACCAAGATTCCAGTTTTTCCACAATCCTGTAACACTTATTATTGTCTAATAACAAGACACAGCCATTCTAATAGGTGTGAAGTGATATCTTGTGGCTTTGCAAATATTTTCTACTACTCTGTTGACTGTCTTTTTACTTTCATGATGACATCATTTCCAATTGTGAAGGCAATTTATTTTTTCTTTTATCACTTTTTTATTTTTATATTTTAATTTTTGTTAAAGTATAGTTGATTTACAGTGTTCTGTCAATTTCTGCTGTACAGCAAAGTGACCCAGTCATATATATATATACATTCTTTTTCTCATATTATCTTTCATCATGTTCTATCACGAGTGATTGGATATGGTTCCCTGTGCTATACGGCAGGACCTCACTGCCTATCCATTCTAAATGTAATAGTTTGCATCTACTAACCCCAAACTCCCCATCCATCCCATTCCTTCGCCCTCTGCCTTGGCAACCACAAGTCTGTTCTCCATGTCTCTGAGTCTGTTTCTGTTCTGTAGATAGGTTCATTTGTGCCATACCTTATTTATTTATTTATAGTGGCTGCATCTGCGGCATATGGAAGTTCCCAGGCTAGGGGTTGAATCAGAGCTGCAGTTACCGGCCTACACCACAGCCACAGCAATGCCAGATCCAAGCCACATCTGTGACCTATACAGCTCACAGAAATGCCAGATCCTTAATGCACTGAGCGAAGCCAGGGATCAAACCCACATCCTCATGGAGACAACATCAGGTCCTTAACCCTGTGAGCCACAATGGGAGCTCTAAAATATCTGCTATATTTTAGATTCCACATATAAGTGATATCATATGGTATTTGTCTTTCTCTTTCTGACTTACTTCACTTAGTGTTAGGATCTCTAGTTGCACCCATGTTGCAGCAAATGTCGTTATTTCGTTCTTTTTATGGCTGAGTAGCATTCTGTTGTGTATATGTACCATATCTTCTTAATCCATTCAGTCTTTGATGGGCATTTAGATTGTTTCCATGTCTTGGCTATTGTGAATTGTCCTGCTATGAACGTAAGGGTGCATCTATCTCTTCAAATTATGTTTTTCTCTGGATATATGTCCAGGAGTGGGATTGCTGAATCATGGTAGTTCTATATTTAGTTTTCTGTATGTCTTTGTAGAAATGTCTATTTAGGTCTTCTGCCCATTTTTTGATGGGATTTTTCTTTTTGGCTGTTAAGTTGTATGAGTTGTTTGTATATTTTGGATATTAAGCCCCTGTGAGTTGCATCATTTGCAACTATTTTCTCCCATTCCATAGGTTGTCTTTCGTTTCTTTATGGTTTCCTTTGCTGTGCAAAGGCTTGTAATTTTGATTAGGTCCGTTGGTTTATTTTTGTTTTTACTTCTATTGCCTTGGAAACTGGCCTAAGAAAACATTTGTATGGTTGATGTCAGAATGTTTTGCCTATGTTCTCTTCTAGGAGGTTTATAGTATCTTGTATTATGTTTAAGTCTTTAAGCCATTTTAAGTTTATTTTTGTGCATGGTGTGAGGGTGTGTTCTAGTTTCATTGACTGGCATGCAGCTATCCCAGTTTGCCAGCACCACTTGCTGAAGAGACTGTCTTTTCTGTTTTATGTCTTGCCTCCTTCATCAAAGATTAATTGACCATAGGTGTCTGGCTTTATTTCTGGGCTCTCTATTCTGTTTCATTGGTCTTTATGTCTGTTTTTGTACCAGTACCACACTGTCTTGATTACTATAGCTTTGTAATATTGTCTGAAGTCTGGGAGAATTATGCCTCCTGCTTGGTATTTTTTCCTCGGGATTGTTTTAGCAACTCTGGGTCTTTTATGATTCTATATAAATTTTTGGATTGTTCGTTCTAGTTCTGTGAAAAATATCATGGGTAGTTTGATAGGGATTGCATTGAATCTGTAGATTGCTTTGGGTAGTATGGCCATTTTAACAGTATTAATTCTTCCAGTCCAGGAGCATGGCATATCTTTCCATTTCTTTGAATCATCTTTAATTTCCTTGATTAATGTGTTATAGTTCTCAGTGTATTAGTCTTTCACCTCCTTGGTCAGGTTTATTCCTAGGTATTTAATATTTGGGGGGTGCAATTTTAAAAGGTATTGTATTTTGTATTCCTTTTCTAATATTTCATTGTTAGTATACAGAAATGCAACTGATTTTTGAATGTTAATCTTGTATCCTGCTACTTAGCTAAATTCATTGATTAGTTCAAGTAGTTTTTGTGTGGAGTCCTTAGTGTTTTCTATATATTGTATCATATCATGTCTATATAGTGACAGTTTTGCCTCTTCTCTTCCAATTTGGGTACCTTTTATTTCTTTTGTTTGTCTGATGGCTGTGGCCAGAACTTCCAATACTATGTTGAATAAGAGTGGTGAAAGTGGGCATCCTTGTCTTCTTCCAGATTTTAATGGGAAGGCTTTCAGCTTTTCTCTGTTGAGTATTATATTGGCTGTGGGTTTGTCATAAATGGCTCTTATTATGTTAAGATATGTTCCCTCTGTACCCACTTTGGCAAGTGTTTTTTTTTTTATGATGAATGGATGTTGGATTTTGTCAAATGCTTTTTCTGCATCTATTGAGATAATCACATGGTTTGTAACTTTTGTTAAGATGGTGTATGACACTGATCGATTTGCATGTGTCGAACCATCCTTGTGGACTTGGGATGAATCCCACTTGGTCGTGGTGTACAATATTTTTTATGTGTTGGATTCAGTTGGTTAAACTTTTTTTGAGAATTTTTGTGTCTATATTCATCAAAGGTGTTGGCCTATAATTTTCTTTTTTGGTAGTATCTTTGTCTGGTTTTGATATTAGGTTGATGGTGGCTTCATAGAATGCCTTTGGGAGTGTTCATTCTTCAGCTTTTTGGAAAAGTTTAAGAAGGATGGGATGAGTATAAGTTCTTTGTATGTTTGGTAAAATTGTTTGTGGAGCCATCTGGTCCTGGACTTTTGTTTGTAGGGAGTGTTTTTAGTATATATTTAATTTCATTTCTAGTAATCAGTTTGTTCAAATTGTCTTTTTCTTCTTGATTTGGTTTTGGTGGGCTGTATGTCTCTAGAAAGTTGTCCATTTCTTCTGGGTTGTCAAATTTGTTGGCATAGCTTTTTTATTATTAAAAAAACTTTCTGTGTTTCTTCCTTCTTTCTTTTCCTTTCTCTCCTTTTTTCATTACTCTTTAGCATGATTATCTGCCATGTGCTCGACTGAGAATGAAGGTAGATAATAGTTGGTAAATATTAAGTCTAGGCTGATAATGAAATCAAATAGAGAGGGGATATAATACCTTGGGAAAATATCAGAATCGTGGAATTGGGGAAACATAGTTTGAGAAACAATTCTTGGAGATTCTGCTATGATCTTCAGTGGGTACTATACCAGCCCAGTAGAGAATCACCGAGTTAAATAAAAATGACTGCTATATCATTCATGAGCATTTTATTTTTATCAATCTAAAATGACTCCCTATACCTTTATCAATGTTTTTGCCTTACAAAATAAAATAGGAAAAAACAATGCTAAATAAAATAGACACTTAATTAGAACAACTTCACAGATGGTTTCAATATTTGCAGTTTGCTATATCTAGGACCCCAATGAAGTAAAGAAGTTTTCATAAGTAAGGGAGCAAGGCACATACTACTGTAATGATCCTGCATATCCTAAGTTTTAGCAGATTATGTCAGGAAAGGAAACACCATTGTCTGAATGGACAAGAGAAGAAAAATACTCGTGGTGGTGGGGGAACCTCTCCCAGATTCAAAATACTTTTTCTACATAATTGTACTAATTAAAGATTCTATATTGGTTGATTATATCCTCTTTTAAGATACAAATGACTCATGAGAAGATTAAACCTCAATTATATTTTAGTGTTAGTTACTTTAATCAGATATTCAATTCCTGTTTGAGGTTTCTGTTCCCAGGTGGCTTGGAAAGGAACATGTAAGGAAGGTGTGTGCATCTCTTTATCTCCTCTTTACCTGTTTGATGGTATTATGGGGAGGGACTTTCAAACACTTCTGTGATAAAGAACTCAGTGTTGGGATAAGATGAAGGTGCTTGATATAGATTAATTTGATTCTTAGTTTGCCCTCCCTCTTCACCTTTCTAAATCTTCTCCAACTTACCTAACTCAAATTCTACACGTCACAGAAAGCCTCCTCCTCCTCTGCCGACCCACACTGATTTTCTCCTTCCTGAACTGCAACAGTATTTACTATCTATACCACTCAATACAATGTTCGATTAGGTATTATATTTACTCTTATTCTTTAGTGAGTTTATATGTGCTAAACTTATTATCCTTAGACAAGGCTAGTGATGTAAATGTACTATAAAGTACTCTTGGAAGGAAATGATTGTAAAGTTTTTGAAGATAAAAACTGTGCCTTTCTTATTCCTTACTTTATTATTCTGCATGGCAAATAGGATGGTGTATTTGGATCGAGGAAAAATCAACTGTAACTTTGGTTGTAATTAAGATTTTATTCTATAAAACATATGTTTGCAAGTGGATGCTATGGTGTATATGCTTCCAGAAATGGCTTCAGTTACCTAAGCTGGCCACATTCTTTCCCTGCTTTGTACTTGCCTTAGCTCGTGGCACTGGCCATTCTTAATGACTAAGTCCTTGGTAGTAGCTCCTTCTCATAATGAATGCTGGGAGAATTTATGGCATTAAGCAGCTTCATGAAATAGGATAAGAACATTGAATAAAATATAGGAGCTCTCTGTATAATTTTCCAGATTTTCAAAGTGTTAACTAATCTTATTGTGATAATCATTTGACAATATGTATCACATTGTACACCTTAAACTTACACAATGTTATCTCAAATATATCTCAATAAATCCAGGGAAGAAAGATCTAGACCTGATAATCTCAATAGTTGTTTCTTTGTTACAGTTTTCTTTGTAAAACATAGAGGAAAAAAAGTTTTTTCATCCCCCCCCCCCTTTTTTTGGTCATGAACTCAAGAGGGAAAACAAAGAATATCCTTCCAGAAAGACAGAGCATCCTTTAATTCTCCTTAGTAGTTGCTGGTATAGTAATATTTAGTAGCCGTTGGCAGAATGTGTATTAAAGGGATTTATAAATTTAATCATTTCCCCTCTGCACTTCCTCGGCCTCGTACTTCTTCCTTGTAACACCAGGTAGAATGCAGTGCTGATGACTGCTCCTTTTCCCCCCAGTTGAAGTTTAAAATGATGAACGCCATATAATGACATGGTGATTTTTATCCTGTCCTGGTGGTAAAAAAGGATTTGCTGATGTGTAAAATGAGACAAAGATAAATAACAAACAGATGTTCTCACAAAATGTTCATTAAATCCCTCCCTAGTAGAAGATGCTAGATTACATGTGTTCAAACTCTAAATGTGTTAGAGAATAAGGAGCTTTTATACCTTAATGCTCAATTTAGTAAAGACTATATAGCTTTCTCTGTAAAAAAAAAATCATAGTAATCAGTGACTTATAGTTTCTTTTTCATTTCAGGGTGGCTTGTCATGACTGTTTTTAAACTTTTCTTATTGATTTTAACAGCTCCAGTTATCTAAACAGACATCACCTTGTTGAGGGATTCTGAAGTGGGTTAAATTCTCTTAGATTAGGCCCCAGATAGGGGTTATCCAACACGTAGAAGTTATGACTTGTGCTTGGAGCATGTCTAAAGGACTGTCTGCCATGGGGATGTGATAGCAGTTGTGGGGGAGTGAGATTAGGAAGGGGACATAGGATCAAAACCACCTTCACCATATTCCTCTCACTCTTCCATAAAAAGTAGAAATTATAGTTCTTTACATAGTGTATTGCTTACAGCAAGGACTACCTGCTACTGGTAAGCCATTGTTCTGCTGTGTTAAGTGCTAGGCAGATGTTCATTTTTGCTGGGTTGTAATATGTGGTTTATGTTCCAAAGGTGGGAAGGGATATCAGCTTTACCAAGGGCAAGGGATAGCTATAGAAGATAGCTCAAAGAGATGATATTTGATCTGAATCTTAAAAGATGGTAGATTTTTTTTTTTAGAGAAGAAAACAAAAGGCATTTTAGTCAGAGAAAATATATAAAGACGCAGAATCCTAAAACAGCATGAGCAGCTTTAAATGAACTGCTAATGATTCACTTTGGCTTTGTGCTTCGGTTTTCTCATCTGCAGAATGGGCTTAATAATTATACCTATTTTATATGATTGTGAGGACCAATGAGTTAATATATGTAACCTGGAACAGTGCCTGGTGTATAGAAAGTTATTAAAAAGCCTTAGCTTTTGGAGTTTCCATTGTGGCTTAGTGAGGTAGGAACCTTCCTAACCCATGAGGATGCAGGTTTGATCCCTGGCCTTGCTCAGTGGGTTAAGGATCTGGTATTGCTACAGGCTGCAGTGTAGGTTGCAGATACAGCTTGGATCTGGATTATGACTGTGGTGCAGGCCTGCAGCTGCAGCTCTGGTTTGACCCCTAGCCTGGGAAATTCCATATGCCACAGGTGTGGCCCTAAAAAAAAGAAAAGGAGAAAAAAAAGCCTTAGCTCTTATCATGATATTGATAGCTGGAGTTTGGCATTTAGATAGGAAAGTGAAATTGAAGTAATAAGTGGAGAAGGACAGCTTATAGATTAAGACTGTGCTAAGAGGGAGTTCCCGTCGTGGCTCAGTGGTTAATGAATCTGACTAGGAACCATGAGGTTGCGGGTTCGATCCCTGGCCTTGCTCAGTGGGTTAAGGATCTGGCGTTGCCGTGAGCTGTGGTGTAGGTCGCAGATGCGACTCAGATCCCGCGTTGCTGTGGCTGTGGCAAAGGCCGGCAGCTACAGCTCCTCTTAGACCCCTAGCCTGGGAACCTCCATATGCCGTAGGTGTGGCCCTAGATAAGGCAAAAGGACAAAAAAAAAAAAAAAAAAAAAAAAAGACTGTGCTAAGAAATGTGTATATTTTCTTTACAGAGGATTGGGAACAATTATGGGATTCTAAGCTGAAGTTTCAAATAAGTAGCCTGATTTGCACTTTAGGTCACTTTTGCCTTCTGGAATATAAATCTGGATGGGGCAGAGAAGGGGAGTATTTTTGGAAATTGGACAAGAAATCAGTTATAAGGCTTTTGAAATAGTCTAGGTAAGAGATGTTGGAGGATCTAAAGTAGAAGTATGGCAGTGAAAATGGGAAGATTGGTACAAATTCAGTATGTATATTTCAGAGTTACCAGTTATCACAGACTGAAAACTAACATATGTTTTGTTTGGCCTATGCAGTGTTTGAATTTGAATATGATGGAACATGTATTCTCTAGTTTGGCTTCTTCACTCCCTATTGTATTACAGTATTGATGTTATCACAGTATCACAAATTGATGTTGCCTGGCTGGCCCTTGTGGGTGAGGGAGGGGAAGGCATTAAAGATGACCTCTAGATTGCTAGATTGGATGAAAGGATGAACAAAGGTGCTAACAAGCCTGGATCAAGAATTCAGGAATATGAAAGAATTTAAGAGAAAAGATTAATTATGTTTTGGGTATATCAAATTGGAGATATCTACAGGATATTAATCAGAAATATGGATCTGTGGGTCAGAAGATAAGTCTGCATTAGAGATATAAAGTTGCGGAAATCATTAGTTTATAGGTGTTACCTGAAACAATTTAGGTAAATTAGGTATATTAATAAATATACTCCCAGAGTACATTTAGCATGTTAAAAGAAGAGGGCTGAGCTCAATAAGAAACCAATGAAGTGACCAAAGGTGATGCCAAAGGAGGAAATAGTTCCCAGCATAGTGTAGACCTCAAGACTAGACTCGTAGTTTAGATTCAAGGGTAGACTCATAGTATTAGAACCACTTCAAGTGGTTCTCAGTGTGTGGTCCATGGACCCCTGGGCTGCCCAAGATTCTTTCAGGGAGTCTGAGAGATCAAAACTGTTTTCACAGTAATTCTAAGATGTTATTTGCCTTTTTCCCTTTGTTGACATTTTCACTAATGGTGCAAGAATAATGGTGGGCAAACTGCTGCTGCCTTGGCACAAACCAAGGGAGTGGTACCAAATGGTACTCCTTAGTAATTGTATTCTTTACTACCACACACTCACAGTTAAAAAGTTCACTTTCACTTTATAATGTCCTTGATATTCCAGTAAATATTAATTTTATTGAATATTGATCCTTGTACACGTATCTTTTAAAACAGCTTTTTTGAGGAGTTCCTGCTGTGGCACTGTGGGTTAAGGATCCAGCATTGTCTCTGCAGCAGTGCAGGTTCAATCTCTGGCCTGGCGGAGTGGGTTAAGGAACTGGCATTGCTACAACTGGGGCGTAGGTCGCAGCTGTGGCTTGGATTGGATTCAGTCTCTGGCCCAGGAACTTCCATATGCCGTGGGTATGGCCAAAAAACAAACAAACATAAAACAGCTTTTTTTTTTTGAAGTATAATTGACATATAAAAAATTTAAGATGTTTAATGTGTGCACAATTTGATGAATATATATCTTTTTTTAATAATTTGTGTATCAAAATGAAAGTATGCATGAAACACTTCTCATACATACTGAAGTATGATAAAAAGTAAAGCACTTGCAAGATCGAGTTGTAAGCTGAGCTAGTAGATTTTTACATAGACCTCCAATTTTTCTTGAAAGAACAACTGACAAACAATGGTTATTCAAGCTTGGGTATTTGGCAGACATGGTCTCAAAAATAAAGTAAGAAAAAAATAAAGTTAAGTCACTTTAAGGAAAATAACCAACAGTATTTGTTGTCAACAATAAAATTTAAGCTTTTAAGTGAAAATTAGAATTTTGGAACACTTATATCTGCCACCATAAGCTTGAGAGCTTCCCAGTATTTACAGCCTTTCCTGATGAGATCAGCAGTGACATTAACTAATGTGAGTTTTAAAATATTATATAATGAAATATGTCACCATTTGGAAGATGTGCGTAGCTCAGTTAAACAATATTTGTCTAATGATCAATGTACGATGTTGTAAAACCATGCCTGGGTAAAAGATCCATTTAAAGTACAAAGCTGACCAGTGGATTTTAATATAACAAAGTCTAAAAAATTCGCTAATATGGACTCAGATTCCCCATTGAATTTATCTTAAAGAAACTACTACTGTCAAGTTTTGGTGTAGTATTAAAGAATATCCACAGTTATCTGAAACAGTTATTCAAATACTCCTCCATTTTCCAGTTAAGTGTTTACATTAGGCCAGATTTTCTTCATATAGTTTAAAATAAGATATAACAAAAAACATATCACAACATATTGATTGCAGAATGAGACATAAGAATCCAACAGTCTTCTAGTAAATTTTGTTCTATAAAAAAGATTTGCAAATTGACCAAACAGTACTATTATTATCACTTTTGTTTTAGAAAATATACTTATTTTTCTTAAACATATTACTTATGTAAACATATATTAGATTTATTGTTGCATTTAAATGAATAAATACTTCAAAGTGCCACAGTTATAGCTGCTAATATAGTAGATATTGATAGATATAACCTACAGAAATCAAAGACTCTGAGATCCTCAATATTTTTTTAAAAGGAATCTCAATACCCAAAATTTTTGATCTGCTGTTGTCGACTACTGAATAAAAGTAGTGGAGAGAACAAATGATGACCCTTAAGTAGCCTAGACTCCTACAAGGGAAACTGAGATAATATAATACGGAAAAATATGACTGAGTGGCAAAGCGAGTGACATAGGTAGTAGGCACTAAACAAGAAAAAGAAGAGTGTGGACTGAAGTGCTAAGGGGTTTGTTGGAAAGAAAGACATGAGCATATGTAGGATTTTATAGAATGAAAGAGTAGGCAACTCTTTTCAAGCTTGGTGACTATTATGAGCAAATTCCTAGGGGCCCAGGTAAGCATAATATGCTCTAGGAACCTTAAGGAGATCATCCTAACTGGAGTAAATGGTTTGCATTTGTGAATAGAAAGAAATTAGTTGAATAAATAGTCTAGAGCCAGATTATGGGGAGCTTTCAATGTCAGGAGGAGGAATTAGATTTTATGGACAGTGGGAAGCTATTTAAGGTTTGTGACTCAGGATGATGGCATAATGAAAGTGATATTTCATAAAAATTAACTTGGAAATAGTGTAAAGGAGAGATTTGAATAGAAAGACTAGAAATCAGGACAATATTATAATCAATCCATTCATGAAGTGATGAGGACCTAGTCATGGGAATGAAAAGTAAATAACAGATACAGGAGATGTTGTAAAGCCAAAATGAGCAGGACTTAATTGATTAGAGAAGGTTATATTGAGACTGGATGACCGAGGGAATATTGCTGTCATTGATGGAGTATAAAAGAGCATAAGGAGATCCATTTTAAGTAGTTGTTGATGATTAGGTTATTATTTGTTTGTTGAAGGTGTTAGATTATCCTAATAGAAATATGTATACACCCACTCCTGGGCATCTATCCAGAGAAAACCATGACTGGAAAAGATACATGCACTCCAGTGTTTATTGCAGCACTATATACAATAGCCAAGACGTGGAAGCAATGTAAATGTCCATCGACAGAGGAGTGACTAAAGAATATGTGGTACATATACACAGTGGAATATTATCCATAAAAGGAAAGAAATAATGGCATTTGCAGCAATATAGATAGACCTAGAAATTATGCTAAATAAAGTTAGACAGTGTGACACCAACGTCATATACTGTCATATGTGGAATCTAAAAAAGATACAATGAACTTCTTTGCAGAACAGATACTGACTCACAGACTTTGAAAAACTTATGGTTTCCAAAGGAGACAGGTTGGAGGGTGGGGATAGGCTGGGGGTTTGAGATGGAAATGCTGCAAAATTGGGTTGTGATGATTATTGTATAAATGTAATAAAATTCATTGAGTTAAAAATGTATAAGCAACAAGGATATAATGTATAGCACAGAGAAATATACTCATTGTAGCAACTTTAATCTATAAAAATAAAAAAAATAAAAATAAAAAGGAAATATGTATGCATAGGGAGTCACTAGATAGGAAATTGATGAGAAGTATAAATCTGAGAGGCTACATTTAAAGAGATGATCATTTGGTTTGAGGAAATTAATGAGTTTCCTGAGGAACAAATTATATGAATCAGGAGCCCAGGAACTAAGATTATGATGTACAGCTATTAGGTTTGATAGGAGGAGCTAGTAAAGAAGACTAAAGAGACAATTGAAGACTATTAGGAGAACAGAGTAATGCCAGATTGCAGAAACCAAGGGCAGACAGAGTTTCAAGAAGGTGGAAATTAGCCATATCAGATTCCACAGAAAATAGAGGATTTAATATATAATGTGCATTTGGTGAAAACGGACATTTTTACTGTATTTTTTAAATTTTTTATTAAAGTATGGTTGTTTTACAGTGTTCCTTCAATTTCTGCTGTACTGTATTTTTTTAATCCAATGATGTTTACAAACTGCATAGAATTATACTTGGAACCTAGTAGATTATTAATAAATAAATGGATATACAGTCAACCCTTGAACAAAACAGGTTTGAACTGCTCGGGTTTTCAATTGTAAATACTATGGTGCTGTGCGACCTGTGGTTGATTGAATTTGCGGATGTGGAATCACAGGTATAGAGGAACTGCAGATATGGAAGAACGCTGTATATTTAGAAGGCTGATTACAAGTTATATGTGGATTTTTGACTACACAGAGGGTCATCACCCCACCCCCCATGTAGTTCAAGGGCCAACGATACTTGGCTATTGCTGCTAAAAGTTTTGCAAACCTTATAAGTACATTGAAGAAAAATAAGTAATGAGTAGCATCTTCAGATACAAACCTCTGTAGATATATTGATTCTATTTGCTTATCAGGCACTGTTATTGGGAGCTGGCACAGTATTGTTGAAATGTGTAGTGAAAATGGAGGTGTTTAGCCTTGCTGACTTATATTCAAGGCAGCCAGAGGGAGGTAGATGATATATATCTAGTTGCATAGCTCTACAGACCAAAACATAGTTGGTAGCCTTACCTTCTAATCCTGTTTAGCATATGTTATTCATCTTTATAGGATATATTCTTTCGCTGGTGGTTTCTGGTGCAGTAGTCCTCCTTTGAAATGAATAACCATTTTGGAATTTAAGTGGTTACAGTCAGAGCCATTAAGAAATTTGATTTTAATTCAGATTTATTTTGGTATTGGTTCATAAATTTTGGTTGCAAGTCTTTCAGAAGACCAGTGTGTTGATTGGTTTGAAAAGATTGTCCAATTTGGTGATTAGAGTAGTTCATTTATTTCAGTTTTAGCGTGAGTTACTATGATGGACATATTGGAGGAAACGAGTTATTTGGTATTCACATGGATTTCCTCATAAACTAGCTATATAGCAGACTATATTCTGAACTTGGATTTTATATTGGTTATAAAGTGCTGTGTAACAAATTATCCCCAAACATAGCATGTTACATAGCAAACGTTACCTCATAGTTTCTGTGTGTCAGGAATCTAGACATGGTTTAGCTAGATGTCTTTGGCTCGAGATTTCTCATAAGGCTGCCGTCAAAATGTTGACTGAGGCAGTGGTTTCATATGAAGGCTTGTATGAATCCAGGGGTCCACTTTCAGGTTCACTTGTGTAGGTGTTTGCAGACCTCAGTCCCATGCCACAAGGACCTCTCCACAGGGCTGCCCCACAACATGGCAGCTGGCTATAGCAGAGAGAGCAATTCAGGAAAATGAGAAAGAATGCTCATGGCAGAAGCCAGAGTCATTTTATAGCCTCATCTTAGAGTAACATTCCATCACTTTGGCCATATTATAATTGTTAGAATTAAGTCAATACATCCAGACCACATTCAAGGGGAGGAGATGACATAAGGGTTTGTGAATACCAGGAGGCAAGGATTATTGGGGACCATCTTAGAAGCTTCCTACTACAGATTTGTTGACAAATGTTTTACCTTCAAAACACCCAACTGAAGTTGTAGAAAGAGCGAAGATACAGAGAAAAAGTCACCTTTTCAGTGATAAAACTAGGAGCACATCTTGTATCTTAAAGTATGAAAATTTATCTTTCTCCATAAACAATCTTTCTCCATAAACATATATATGTCACATATGCATATATATGTATGTGTTTTATATATATGTACATATATATATATTTAGAGTTTTTTTAAAGACATATTGTGTTTACTGAAACAGTATGAGAAGCTGAAAAGCCAAGAGAAAAAAAAAGTTAACATGGAAAGATAAAATTTATCTTCAAGTGATTTCCTCAATTTGTAATTTCCTCAATTACAAAACCACCCAGAAATACAGAAGGAAAAGTGTGACATTAGCAGTACCTCCATTTTAATTTCAATGCTGTTATTCAATTAATGTGAGTTATTATGGAATACTATACAAGTTAAATGTAGCCACCATATATTGTTTTTAGTGCATATTTTAAGGCAGAGATAGAAAAAGTAGACTAAACCAATGAGAATTTGAATTCTAAAAATAAGTAGTATAGTTTCCCCTCATAGTTCATATATCAGAACTATCTATCTCTTCCTCTTACCTTTTTTTTAGTTCTATTTTAGTTTAATAACTGAAATTATAAAAATCCACATTTTGATGGTAAAATGGTAATTTAGCAGGAAGCAGACCAATACTGTCTTGCAGCAGATCTTTAAATTCAGTTTTTAACTAAATTAATTTCATGAGGTCTGCGTTGTTCTATTTAAATCCAGACATTATAGGTATTCATTTAGGTTCATAAACCATATCCCATATACTTCAAATAAAAGATAAAACCCTATTCTTGTCTACAGAGACAAAGAAAGGAATAAGGTGAGAAAGAAAAGTGCTTTATTAATCATAACAAAATCAGATGCCTATTTGAAACTGAGGAAGAAATATGTATAATATTTAAAATAAGTGCACACACATGCACACACGTGGCATCTGGGCCTGGAGATTATGGGAGTAGGGCAGTGCTATGTACCTTGCAATCAGATGCTCAGTCTTTATGTGTCCTACTGGGAAATGCAGATAATTGCTTTAAAGACATAAACCATCTTTGTATTCTCTGTAGCTCAGGAATCCCTTAGAAGAAGAGGGAAGCTTTGATTAGCCCTCCCTGCACCCCATGGAAATTCTCTTCAAATAGGCTATCCTTTTCAAATTCCCCTGTTCTTACCAGGTTTAACTAAGGTGGTTGCTCAATATTTTCTCATCTTGCAGAGGTTCTGTTTCATACTCATTCATTTATTCATAAATATTTATTGAGTGCCTGCTTTGTACCAGGCACAGTTCTAGGTGCTGGAAAAGCATCTGAGTACCGTAAAAAAAGAAATCTCCACCCTATTGTTTAACTTCTAAAGGGAAGATATAGGCAAATATCTATATATTTTTAAATATGGTCAGTGGTATAGAAGTAATGGAGCAGAATTAGGGGGATTGAGAGCATTGGTGAGATGCAGTTTGCAGTTTTTAATAGGATGTTCGGAGCAACCTTGTTGACAAAGGACATTTAAACAATTATTTGGAGAAGAGTGGCTGAAGGAAAGACATTCAAGTAAAGGTAACAACCAGCATAAAGGCCTTCAGTCAAGAGAGTGTCTGGATTGTTCAAGGAACTAGTGTTCAAGGAGCTAGTGTGGCCAGAGCAGAGTGAACAAGGAGAATGATGGGAGGTTAATTCAGAAGAGTATATTTGGGGGAGATGGTAGATCTAATAGCCTTGAGACCATTATAAGGACTTTGGCTTTTACTCTGATTAAAATAAGAAAACCTTGGAGGGTTTTGAAAGTGATGTGATCAGTCTTTTCAAAGGATCGTGATGGCAGCATTCTTGAGAATAGATTGTAGGGTTATGGGCAAGGTAAAGGCAGTTAGACCAATAGAAAGCTGCTGCAGCAGTCCAAACAAGAGATGATGGTGGCTGGGAGCAGAGTGGAAACAATGTTAGATGGTGAGAAGTGGATAAACTCGGGATATATTATGAAGATACAAAGATACAATGAACAGGATGTGATTGGATATGGGGTATGCAAGGGAGAAGTCAAGGGTGAATTCAAGTTTTTTGCCTGAGCAATAGAAATAAAAGCAAAAACAAACCAATCGGATCTAATCAAACTTACAAGTTTTTGCACATCAAAGGAAACCATAAACAAAATGAAAAGACAACCTACAGAATGGGAGAAAATATTTGCAATTGATGCAACTGATAAGGGTTTAATTTTCAAAATATAGAAACAGGTCATACAACTCAATAACAAAATAATCAAAAAATGGGCAGAAAACCTAAATAGACATTTCTTCAAAGAAGACATACAGATGGCCAGTAGACACATGAAAAGATGCTCAACATCACTAATTATTAAAGAACTGCAAATGAAAGCTACAATGAGCATCACCTCACACCAGGCAGAATGACCATCATTAACATGTCTACAAGTAACAAATATTGGCATGGAGAAAAGCGAATCCTCCTTCGCTGTTGGTGGGAATGTAAATTGGTGCAGTCACCATGGAAAACAGTATGGAGCTTCCTTAAAAAACTAAAACTAGAGTTGTCATATGACCCAGCAGTCCTACTCCTGGGCATATATCTGGAGAAAACTCGAATTCTAGAATTTGCATGCACCCACTGTTCATAGCAGCATTATTTACAATAGCCAATACATGGAAACAACCTAAAAGTCCATCAAGAGATGGATGGATAAAGAAGATGTGGTATATATATATATATATATATAGTGGCATATTAGCCATAGGAAAGAACAAAATAATGCCATTTGCAGCAACATCGATGGACTTAGAGATTATCATACTAAATGAAGTCAGAAAGATAAATACCACATGATGTAACTTATTTGTGGACTCTAAATATGGTATATATCAACTTATTTACAAAAAAGAAACAGAGTCACAGACATAGAAATAAAATTTATGGTTATCGAAGGGGAAAAGAGGAGGGATAAATTAGGAGTTTGGTATTAGCAGACACAAACTACTGTATGTCAAATAGATAAAACAACAAAGTCCTACTTTAAGGACAGGGAACTATATTCGATATCCTGTAATAAATTATAATGAGAAGAATATGATAAAGAATATATATGTATATCTGAATCATTTTGCTATACATCAGAAACTAACACAACATTGTAAATCAACTATATTTCAATAAAAAATATTTTTAAGTTTTTGCCTGATGATGGAGGTGACATTTACTGAGATGAGAAAAACTATAGGCAGAGTAAGCATGACATGCAGGAATTCAGTTTTGGACATGTTACTTTGAGATTTTTATTAGACATCTAATTGGAAATGTCAAGCAAGTAAGTGGGTAAATGAGTCTATAGTGCAATGGAAAAGTCTGGGCAAGAGCTGTACATATTGGAGTCTTTAGCACTTACCCAGTATTTCAAGATCTGAGCCCTGGGTCAACCCACTGGTAAAAACTTGGAGAGAAGAGGAGGGACCAGCAAAGAAAACTGAGAAGGAATAGCCAGTGAGAAGAAGGAGGAAAATCAGGAGAGAATGGCATCCTGAAAGCCAAATTAAGTAAATTGATCATTGACCATAATCTTTTCTGTCTTCTCTATTGCTATTGCCCTCCCTAGTTCAGCACCACGTCATTACATGTCTAAACCACAACAGCCTCTTAATTGGTCCTCCTGCCTCCTTTCTTAATCCCCTTGGCTGCACCCCCACACTGCCAGACTTTTCCATTTAAGACACAAATTGGATCCTGTCACTCCCTTACTTAAAACGCTTAATCTATTTGTAGTTCATGCACACTCTGCTGCTTCTCTCCTCCTTGCTTCTGCCTTTGCTTATTTGCTGAAATGCCCTGTCCACATTTTTCATCACCTAGCTAACTCCTATTCACCCTTCAAGACTCATTTCAGTTACTGTCCCATTCAGAAAGTCTTCCTGGTCTTTCCTCTGTACTTTAGTTATGTCTTGTGCATACTTTTATTGTTGCCCAGACTATACTATTTTATAATTATCTTTTTAATGTATCTGTTTCTCCCATTTAGGCTGTTATTTCTTAAAGGGCAATAATGACATTTTACCCATCTTTAAATGTTTGGCACCCAGCACAGGGTCTGACATGCAGTAGGCATTTAATAAATGTTTAATAAATGAATGAATAAATGAGTGGTCACTTTTTCTCCTTGCTCTGGATATGTCAGTTTTAGTTTAGAGGGTTATAAATTTTTCTCTACAACTTTGAATTGTTTCCAATTCTTCAATTTAAAATTCTAATATAACTAGTTATGGGACAGAATAACTGATTTGCATCTCAGATGCAGGAGCAGCATGCCGAATAATATGCTATGGGTTTGATACCATTGGGATATCATCTCCCCTGATGTAATCAATATACATCTAAGTTACTGTAATACAGCCAGTCTTCACAAGCTGGATTTGTTAGGTTACTGCATTGACCTCTCTGGGTTACTTTTACCGTGTAAAATAAGTTCTTACGGGAAGACTCAAATTTGTTTGTACCTCTGAGGAGAAAGAAGGTATTACCATCCTCGACTTTTTAAAGGGTATTTAATACATTTATCATAAGCTAAAAGGATAAAGCTCGATTTTTTCGCTATTGGCTTTTATTTCATAGGTAGAAATGTAAAGATGACCATGGTGAGGTATACCTGTCATCCAGCGTTCTATCTCTGAGAGGGCTTTATTAGAAAATCATCCTGTCTCCTTAATGCTTATCTTAAAATAGAACTAGTGTTCCTGGGAGAAAAAAAAATTCTAATGTCTTTCAATAGCCCATTATGAATCTATTGTCTTATTTTATCTAAAATTATTTGAATTTATTTGCTTGTAGTTTTTTTTAGAACTTTCTATTATATTTGAGACAAAATAGTTCTCTAGTTACATTTTACTATTTAAAGAAATACTTTTAAAATAGTGGGATAAAATTTACATAGTGATATTCACAGATCTTAAGTGTACAATGGGAAGACTTAACAAATTCATATACCCTTGTAATCACCACCACAGTGAGGACGTTACACATTTCCATCACACCAGAAAGTATCCTTGTTATCCCTTTCAGTCAGTCTCCAGCCTACAAAGGCAACCACTATTCTGATTCCTATCATCATAAATTAATTGTCTGTTACTAAACTTAGTATAAATGAGATCATACGCTGTGTCCTTCTTTCTGTTTGGCTTGTTTCCCTAGCATTTTTATGTTTTAGATTAATCCATATTGTTGGGTATTGTCAGTAGTAAGTTCCTTTTTTGTTGTTAAGTAATAATCCATTGTATGAATTAATAATTGACTTATCCATTCACCAGCTGATACACATTTGTCTCCAATTTTTTTCTATTGTGAATATATAAGCACTTAATGCTGTATATTCCACTCCAAACACTGCTTTAGCTTATCCCACAAAATTTTTTTTTTGTGCCTTTTATGTGGAGCCGCACCCGCGGCATATGGAGGTTCCCAGGCTAGGGGTCTAACAGGAGCTGTAGCTGCCGGCCTTCGCCACAACCACAGCAACGCGGGATCCGAGCCACGTCTGCAACCTTCACCACAGCTCACGGCAACACCAGATCCTTAACCCACTGAGCAAGGCCAGGGATCGAACCCGCAACCTCATGGTTCTTAGTTGGATTCGTTAACCACTGAGCCACGAAGGGAACTCCTATCCCACAAATTTTGATATGGTCTGTTTTCATGTTCATTCAGTTCAAATACTTTTGAATATGCACTGTGCTTCCCTCTTTGACACATAGATTATATTTTCCAGATATCTTTGTGTTACTGATTTCTAATTTAGTTACATTGTGTCAAAAAAACATGCTCTGTATGATTTAAATAGTTTCAGATTCACTGAGACTTGTTTTATGGACTTGAATATAGCCTATCTTGGAGGATGTTCCAGGAACTGTAACCTTAGGTCCCTTTGGAGCTAAGACCTCTAGATCATCAGAGCCTAAAGGTCATGGAGACAGAAAGCAAAAAATTTGCTAGTGGATTACCAGGAATAATAGCGAGACAAAGCATTCCCATTTTCACCTCAAATAATTATTCCTGGTTCCATAAATACTATTGGAGAAATCACACCATATATTGACATTGATTTAGAGCATATACTATATCCTGAAAAGCATTGTCACCTATCTAGTACTGTGTAGCTCATTCTTCAAAAGGCCATTCCACCATTGTAGCAAGCCTGCTGCTTCAGAATGATAGGGAACATGATAAAACTAGCAGATCCCATGAACAATGGCTCATTACTACTTTCCATTTGCTGTGAATGAGTTCCTTGATGAAAAGGGATTCCAATAGTTCTCGTGGTGGCACAGCTAATCCTACTAAGGATGTAGGTTCTATCCCTGGCCTCATCCAGTGGGTTAAGGGTCTGGCGTTGCCATGAGTTGTGACGTAGGTCATAGACATGGCTTGGATCTGGTGTGGTTGTGGCTGTGGTGTACACCGGCAGCTGCAGCTCCAATTTGACCTTTAGCCTGGGAACTTACATACGCCATGCAGGTGCAACCCTAAAAAGAGAAAAAAAAAAAAAATGGGATTCTATATTGAATGCCGTGATGGTAGATAAGGCATTTCATACGTTTTTATGAAACTGACCAAAGTGGCTGCCGTTTTACATTCCTACCAGCAATGTGAACAATCCAGTTTCTCTTCATTCTTGGCGCCACTGGGTGGTATCACTATTTTTAAATTTTAGTTATTTTCATAGGTGTGAATGATAACTCATTGTGATCTTAATTTGCATTTTCCTAAAGGCTAGTGATGTTGAATGTCTTTTCATCTTATTTGCCATCTATATATCCTCTTTGGTAAAATGTCTCTTCATGTCCTTTGACCTTTTTCTAATTGGATTGTTTGTATTTTTACTATTGAGCTTTGAAAGTTCTTTACGTATTTTATATACATGAATACTTTGTTAGATATGTGCTTTACAAATATTTGGGCTTCATCAATCTGTAGCTTGTCTGTTCATCTGTTTAAAAGTATTTCACAGAGCAGTGGTTTAAAATTTTGATGAAGTATAATTTATTCATTTTTTCTTTTATGTATTATGATTATGCTCTTGTTGTTACATCTAAGAAATCTTCACTAAGCCTTAGATATCAAAGATTTTCCCATATATTTTCTTCTAACACTTTTACAGCTTTACATTTTATAGTCTGTGATCTAAATTGAATTAATTTTTACTTAATGTCAAGGCTTCATATCAAGGTTCATTTTTTGCCTATGCATATCTAATTGCTCTAGCACCATTTGTTGATTACTATAGCAAAATAAATCTTGAAATTGGATAGACTGACTCCTCTCTTGTTATTCTTCTTCTTCAAAATTGTTTTTGCTATTCTAGTTCCTTTGTCCACATAAATTTTAGGATGTTTGTCTATATCTAGTAAAAATCTTGCTGAGATTTTACAGATAATACATCCAACCTATATGTCATTTTGAGGGAAAACTGACATCTTTACTATGTTGAATTATCCAATCCATTTATATATTAGGTGTCTCCATTTATTGATATCTTCTTTAATTTCTTTCATCTTTTTTGTAGATTTCAGTGTAAAGTCATGCACGTTTTGTTTGATCAATGCCTAAATATTTCTCTTTTTCTGAACACTTGTAAATGGTATTGTATTTTTAATTTTGGCATTCACATATGCATTGTTTTATTTATTTATTTATTTATTTATTTATTTATTTATTTATTTATTTATGGTCCAACCAAGATCTTTTTTTTTTTTTTTTACATTGTACCCAGCTGTACAGCTTGGTGATAGGGTTACACATCACAAGTGGTTAGACATAGTTCCCAGTGCTATACAGTGGTATCTTCTTGCTTTTCCAGCCCAGAGGCAACAACCTACAGCTGTTAACCCCAGACCCCCCTACCATCCCATTCCCTCCCCCACCCTTTTGGCAACCACAGGTCTGTTCTCCAAGTCCTTGATTTTCTTTTCTGCATAAAGGTTCAATTGTGCAGTATGTTAGATTCCAGTTATTAGTGATATCATATGGTATCTGTCTTTCTCCTTCTGACTTACTTCACTCAGTATGAGGGTCTCTAATTCCATCCATGTTGCTGCAAATGACATTATTTTATTCTTTTTTATGGCTGAGTAGTATTCCATTGTGTATATGTACCACATCTTCCTAATCCAATCATCTGTTGAT
>PVHT020000015.1:35582465-35612432 GCA_004024745.2 Catagonus wagneri | reverse complement strand
ACGTCTTCTCTTCCTATTTGGATGCCTTTTAATTCTTTTGTTTGTCTGATTGCTGTAGCGAGGACCTCCAGTACTATGTTGAATAATAGTGGTGAGAGTGGGCATCCCTGTCTTGTTCCGGATTTCAGTGGGAATGCTTTCAGCTTTTCTCCATTGAGTATTATATTTTCTGTGGGTTTATCATAAATGGCTTTTATTATGTCAAGGAATGTTCCCTGTATTCCCACTTTGGTAAGAGTTTTGATCAAGAATGGATGTTGGACTTTGTCAGATGCTTTTTCTGCATCTATTGAGATGATCATGTGGTTTTTGACTTTTCTTTTGTTAATGTGGTGTACGATGTTGATTGATTTGCATATGTTGAACCATCCTTGTGCACCTGGGATGACTCCCACCTGGTTGTGGTGTATGATCTTTTTGATATGTTGTTGGATTCAGTTGGCTAAAATTTTGTTGAGAATTTTTGCATCTATATTCATCAAAGATATTGGCCTATAGTTCTCTTTTTTCGTGGTGTCTTTGTCTGTTTTTGGAATTAATGTGATTTTGGCATCATAGAAAGTCTTTGGGAGTGTTCCTTCTTCTTTAACCATTTGGAAAAGT
Organism: Catagonus wagneri; assembly: GCA_004024745.2. Lineage (NCBI taxonomy): Eukaryota > Metazoa > Chordata > Mammalia > Artiodactyla > Tayassuidae > Catagonus > Catagonus wagneri. The sequence goes on along the minus strand of PVHT020000015.1, from coordinate 35,611,829 downwards.
TTAAAGAGAATGGGTATGAGTTCCTCTTTGTATTTCTGGTAGAATTCATTTGTGAAGCCATCTGGTCCTGGACTTTTATTTGTAGGGAGTGTTTTGATGACATACTCAGTTTCATTTCTGGTGATATATGCATTGTTAATGTATATAAATATAATTGATTTTTGTGTGTCAGTATTGTATTATCTGATCTTGCTGAATTTCAAATTAGCAAGATTTTCTACATAGACCATCATGTCACTTGCAAATAGGGACAAATTTACTTCTTTTCTAGTTTGTATGTTTTTGGTTTCCTTTTCTTGCCTAGTGTGCTGTCTGGAACTTCTAGTACTATATTAAATAAGAGTGGTGACAGAATATATCTTTGCCTTGTTCCTAGTAATAGGAGGAAAATATTCAGCCCCTTCACCTTTAAGTAAGATGTTAGAAGTAGATTTTTTGTAAGTATTCTTTACCAAATTAAGGAAGTTCCCCTCTACTCCTGTTTTCTGAGACTTTTTGTCATAAATCATTGCTGAATTTTTCAAATGCTTTTTCTCCATCAGTTATCAATATGATTATGATCATCAATGTGATTATGGGATTTTTTTTCCCTCATTAGACTACTTATATGGTAGATTCCATTGATTGATTTCAAAATACTGAACCAACCTTGCATCCCTGGAATAAACCTCACCTGGACATGATATACATAATTTGGCTTATGTATCTATTATCATTCTGTTTGTTCCTTTATAGATAAAAATATTTTTCTCTCACTGATTTCAGTATTTTTTCTTTGTCTTTAGTTTTCAGTAATTTGATTATATGTTCTGGTGTGGGTTGTTTGTCCTATTTAGGTTTAGCTCAGCTTTTTGATTCTGTAGGTTATGTCTTTGGCCAAATTTTTAAAAATTTCACCCATTTTTTTCTATGAATTGCTACTCTCCTCTTCCTCTGAAAATTCAATCATACAAATGTTGTGTGTTTCATTATTGTCCCACAGGTCCCTGAGGATCTGTTCATTTTTTTTCAGTCTATTTTCTCTTTACTGCTCGTATTAGATAATTTCTATTATTCTGTCTCAAATCCACTGATTCTTTCCTCTGTCATCTCCATTTTACTCTTGAGCATATTCAGTAAGTTTTATAGTTTGATTATTATATTTTTCAGTTCTGAACTTTCCATTCTGTTCTTCTTAACACCCTCTGTTTCTTTACTACAACTTTCAGCAAAGTTTTCATTGTTTTAATCATATTTGTAATTGTTTTTTCAAGAATTTTTATGATGGTTTATTTAAAATGCTTGTCAGGTGATTTCAACATTTATGTCATCTTGGTGTTGGTATCTATTCTCCTTTAATTTGAGATTTTTTGAGTTCTTGATATGTCAAATAATTTTTAAATTGAATTCTTGACACTGTGGGCATTATGTTATGAGACTCTGGATCTTATTTAAATCTTTTCTTTTAGTAGATGCTGGCAGGGGAAGTAATTACCATTTCATTACTACTTTGTAGAAATAAAAGTCCAATTTCTCCACTCAGCCTCCACTGACACTCTGGAGGAGAGGGGCACCCCATTACTGCTGGTTAGCTTAGAAATTGAAGCTTCTTTCTAGGCTTTTGCTGGCACAGCCTTGGCTGATAAGAAGGAGGGTAGCTGATTTCTGCTCACCATGTGGCCTCCACTGACATTGGTTGGAGATGAAAGATCCAGTTGGCCTTCTCTTGCACACCACCGCAGTGGGCGGATTGGATTACCCCGTTACAGTCTAATGAGGGTGGAAGTCTAGATTCCCTACTTAGCCTTTGCTCAGTGGAGTAAGAGTAAGGCCCAAGTTTTTCCTATATTGTTTGGCTGGAGTAAGGTGGTTATTATGTAAAAGTTGTTTGAATTGCTGTTTGCCCTTTTTTGGTCTTTTGGCAAGACAGAGCAGGCTTTCTTGAAACTGTTTTTGTCTGTGCCCATTGGTGTTTCTGGGTTACTGGTTTCTTCAATATCCAGTCTGGGATATATGAAATAAAAGAACACCCAGGGAACTCGACACTTTGTCGTTCCTTGGATCCCAACGTCGCTAGACAATCTGCCTTTTTTTCTATACCTTTCAGAGTCTTCTTATATCCATTTTATATATAATGCCCAGGTTTTCAGCTGTACTTATTGGGAAAAATAGGGAGAAGTATATCTCTTTATCTTGTCCTGGAACCAGAAACTCAGATACACTTTTTATTATTCTAATTTACCATTTGTTAAGTTCCTGTTGCGGCTCAGTGGGTTAAGAAGAACCCAACGTAGTGTCCATGAGGATGCGGGTTCGATCCCTGGCCTTGCTCAGTGGGTTAAGGATCCGGCGTTGCTGTGAGCTATGGTATAGGTCGCAGATGCAGCTCAGATCCCGTGTCGCTGTGGCTGTGGCCTGAGCCAGTACCTGTAGCTCTGATTCAACCCCTAACCCAGGAATTTCCATATACCACAGGTGCAACGATAAGAAGAAAAAAAATTATAAAGTTTAATTCACTATTTGTAAGGTATTTTTCTAAAATTGGGTGTATCAGCCTAAAGCCCCATTCATAATGTGCATCATGGTTATTGATGCCTTCTTTCATCCCTTGAATCATTTAGTTGACCTTCAGTCTTCAACTCCATGATGACTTCGACTTTCCCAAATTTCTCAATTCTGGTATCTGTTCTCCCTTCTAACTCTGAACATAGTAATTTTAGCAACTGCCCAGATTTTTATTGATGAAGAGAAAAACTAAGATGAATCCTCACTTCACTCAAAGCTGTGTTCAAATGTCACCTCTTCACAGTGGCCTTTCATGACCATTCTCTGTACACTTAACGCTGCTTTATTTTCTTCATATCACCTGTCACTAGCTGATGTTTTATATCTGTGTTTGTTCATTGTCTCTGTCCCCGCAAATATAAAGACTTTATTAGAGTAGGGGCTGTGTTTTATTCATCATTGTATTTCCAGTGCTTAGAAAAGTTCCTGACATATAGCAAGGTATAAAGAAATATTTTAGCTGATTGAATGAGTAAATACTTCACAAAGGATTTGGGTGAAAGAAGAAGAGAATGGAAAATTCTGGGCACCTAAGTCTAAAGAATTCTGACTAACCCATATGGTACTAGACAGTAACCTCCAGATTAGACATATATAGACCAAGCTTAGATCAAAATGTGTGAGGGGCAGAAAATAACTTTTTCTTTTTTTTTTTAACTCAGCTAAGCTACATTTCCTGTTCTATGAAAATACTTTAGCATAGGAGTAAAGTCTTTTTAAAATATGGCAGTTATAGCCCTCTGATGGGAAATGGCAAAGCTGAAGACTCCTGACCAGAGATTTCCACATTTTGCTTAGATGATAGATGCAAGTGGTAATTTGGGTAGCTGCCCCAGGTGCATTAAAACTTATATGGTCCTTGGAGTAACTATATTCATTCCAAATGCAGGTCTTGCAAATGAAGTTCAGGACCTCAAGTTGAATCGAGTTTTCACAGACAAGTAGTTAAATGATGTCATCTATTCTGCATAGTCAGGACCCCATCGTATTTATACTTACCATATAACTTTCGTTGCCATTACCTATGGAGCCCCACACAGAGCAGGATCTTTTTGCTTGTTACAGCAAAAGAACAGATGCAGTCTTTTCCCTAAGATATCACTGCACTTTGGAGGAAGACTACAAAGGGATGAAATATTTCTCATTTCATCTCCTAGTTTGATATCTCTCTAAGCAACTCAGGGGTCAGGTACCACAGATTGAACAAAAAAAAAAGCGTTTTATGCCCTCCCAGGATGTTTATAAAAATGTGTCTATTTTTATAAGGCATATTCAGGATAGGAGTAGTATATAGTATACTATAAGAAAATATTAGAGCTAGGCTAAAACAAAAAATGGTGTTTAATTTCACCTTAATGTCCTTTCAAATGTAATAGCCTTCTAGGGAAACATAATTCAGGTTTGAGAACATTACTTATACACAACACTTGTCCTGGATAACTGATATCACCTGAGCTATAAAACTACAGAGCCACTTGGCCCTTTCCAGAAAGATTTCCTCCAGAAATTATATTGTTCCTTGAATCGGCAAAGCTTTTACTCAAATGAGCTGTCTCCAACAAGCTTTCCATCAAATTCTCTGCTATTGGTGCAGTTGTCTTAATTTTACTTAAGTGCTTACTGGCTGACTTTGAGTCCAAAAAGACAAAGCATATCTTCTAATACAGAATTCAAACTTGGGATAAAAAAAATTTAGCTGCCTTCTTCCCATTACTAATGGAAATGAGAAGGAGACCAGGGCCAAAATGGCCCTCGTTTCTATCTTGATTTACCTACTTTGGTGACTTGCTTACTTGCAGCACATGAATGACTTCCATAAAAATAGGAAAGATTTCCTGCCAAAGCAAAATTTAGTCTAATGATTTGTTCCCACAATTATATTTCAAATGATAGGGCAGAATTTTGCCTTTATTTCCTCTGCTGAGTCAAATTGGGGAGCTAACATAATGGGGTGTACTTTTTGTTCTAATGAAATATCACCATTTATAATTAATTGTAAGTAATCGATAGTAGAATGAATAATAAAGAACTTATTTGATTTCCTTATAACACTGTGCTTATAAGAAAAAAAATCTGTTAGCATAGAAATACTTGTAACCCTACAGACCTTTTTGGCTGAGTTTCGGTGAACATGACTAAGATAATGCCTTATCCATCCATCCATCCATCCATCCATCTTCATTTCATTTATTCAGTCTTTATTGAGTACTTGCTATATTAGGCATTGATGATATAGCCACAAAAATGGTAGAGAAGTGAATCTTCTATTCCAGTGGGCCTTTAATGGTGGCCTGCTCCTTGAAACCCTCTTTCCTCTGAAGTTCATCTCTATTTTATTTATTTCATTTTCCCCCCAAAGGTGGTGGGCTCCTCCAAGGTGGAAATCCTATCTTGTTTTTTTTTTTTTTTTTTTTTTTTAAATGATGCTAGACATTCAACAAATATCTATTGGGCTAGCAAAAGTAACAATTTTTGAAGCTGTAGGTGAAGAAAGTTCCAGAGCTAGTCATAGGTGTTAATTAGCTCTGAAAGAGGCTGTAAAGATCATCTAGCCAGCCCACAGATTTTCAAGATACCTTTACAGCTGCTTCCAGGGAATGAGGGAGGCCTAGAAGAGAGATGGTGGGACTGTTATGACCTTCACTGTGCTTCAAGCATAAGATTTGAACTTTCAACCCTTTCATATTCAGGGCATTCCTATAACATTTTATTTGGAGAAAGGATCGATTGCTTTGAAAAAAACAGCTGTAAACCACTAGTTGGTCTAACCTCTACTTATAGATCTGTTAGATAGGCCTAAGAAGATTAGGTAATTTGTCCAAGATCATACATATAGTTATTAATACTCTTAGAACGTAAACCTAAATATTCTAATTTCTAATCTGAGGTTCTTTTCTCTGACATTCTATGTACCCTGTTCACAACTGTTGCGTGACCAACATACTGCTTGACACATAGATGTTATAACTGAAAGAAGGAATGTTGAAATCTGCTTTGACAACACTTCATCTCTCCTTGGACAGAGCTCAGTATCTCTGAACTTACCAAGGTGACTGTGAGTGCCTAATGGGGCTGATGCTGATTACCCATGATTGATTGTTTCACCTTTCCAGATTAATGCTCACTAATCCTTTTAATCTGTTCTCATAGTCTGCCCCCTCCCATCCCTTTGAACAGCTTTCTTGCTCATGTTCTCTGACTACAGTCCTTGGGATGGACTGGATATGGAAACTGAGATATATATACATATATGTATATATATATGAAGTTCTAACCATAGCTACCACTTACATGTTTTTAGTTTATATGTTTAATTATGAAACACTGAGCAGTTGTCTATTGTTAAGATTAAAAAATAAATGACTATAAAGCACGAGTTGTACTAAAAATGCTTTTGAGAGTTTAGTTAGGGGCTTTTGGTTTGATTCTTTTCAAAATATAAGTATTGTTGTACCATCTTTTGACTTCTCACTGCATCTCTACACATGCAATTTTTTTTTAATTAGTGCTTTTAGTACTTGCTGCTGTAGCTTCCCTAGTTATGTGGGTTTTTCCTTGGTTCCCCCTTCCTTTGCCTCCCTTGTTGCCTGCTTACTCTGTTTTTCAGTTGGATGTCTTTTCCAGTCCAAATTACCAGTACTAGTGACAAGGATTTTGAGCTTTCCTCAAGGGAAGGTTACTTAGGGTTGCAGTTTTTCACATCTTGCAGATAGATCCTCTGGGACCAGTTCAGTGGGAATGTTTCCTCTGACAGATTTTAAGAATGCTTTATGGAGGGTCTCCTGCCACCAGCCACTACTGCTATTGCTATTGCCAGTGCATGCACTGGGAGAGAGTGAATTAGCTTTGTGACCAGACAGAATTGGGTTTTGTTTGTTTTTCCAGTTTATTCTTGCTTTTGGATGCTATTACCTCTTTCTTATTAGTACCCCAGTAATAGAAAAAACATTATAGCAAGAGTTTAGAATTGAAGGGTAGAGCTTCAGTCTTGGGATAAAAAAATACGACCTCCACCTTAAAAATTCATGTTAGGTTTGCAGTATTTAATTTAACGCTACTTTCACAGTTTTCTTTTGCCAACCACTTTTTTTTGCCCTACAAATGAATTATTATAGTGAATGACAAGTATATCCTACCCTTGCTGATCATTTTTAAATGGATGGATTTTCATAGAGCAGTGTGTCTATGATGGTATAGATTTTGATCTTAGGTATCAAGAGATTGTAATTCAGTCTTTTCAGGTGTTCATTTTTATTTAATGACATTTTTAAATAGAACTATGACTTTTATATTAAGATCTTCTAAGTATACTTAACCGTAATTACTATAAAGTTATCATTTTTAAAGCCTAGAGGTTCAGAAAAACCTGACCAGTTCCATCATTTCCAGGTAGAGAATGATCAAGATATTTTTAGAAAAGTTTTGTAACTGGGGTTATTAGATGCTTTGAAGGTGTGATACTATGATTTATTTAGAAACTTGAGTAGTTTATCAGACTGAAAGCTGATTTTCTACCCTAGAATAATACTGTAACTAAGATATACTTAGAGTGACTTTTATCTTTAACACAATAAAATCCTTGAACATCATAGAATGAATGTAAGACAAGTCTGCACTTGTCATAGTCATTTAACAAGCATTTGTTATCTATGACTTTTCATCTTAGGAGTTAAGGTGTTAGTTTCATAACAGTTGGTTTAAAAGTGTTCTATTACTAATTCAAACTTTTATACTATTGCTGTAAATCAATTATTCTTTAAGATATGTCTCTGGGTTTTATTCCTGATTTTTCCATAGATTCTCTGTCTTCTGGCCTTTTTTTCTTAGAGGTCATCTAATAGCTACCACTCTACTAATGCATCAGCTTGACTGTTTTTTATAATTAGATTCAATGAGACATCTATCATAAATGGAATTAATTACTTAAGCACTATAAGCAGTAGAAGAATGTATTTTTACAAACTGGAGACATTTTTAAAAACACTGTATTCAGATAGAAACCACCAGCTGCACACACCACCAGAAATTATTCTTGTATATTAATATCCATAGACAATGAAGAAAAGACTTGGGGGTTCCTTAGAACAATCCTATTTATATGTATTTATTCATAGACCTTAAGTATGTCAGACTGATAATTAGATATAATGTAAAAAACACTTTATCTTCCATTAAGCTAGACCGCAGTGCTTACCTCACTCTGAGCTCTCCACAGAGATTCATCTTTAACTCAAATGTGAAAACACACTTCTTTCCAAACATAGACAATATAATTCACCCTTTTCAGATTTTTAGGGACCTTCTTAACTCTCATTCATTACATTCTGAATGTAATGGATTCGGCCTCAGGCCTTTAAAATCTTTCAAGAATGTCTTTTCATTCACTTTTGTCATGAAACTCTACTTCCTCAATAGTGACAGTGACAAGTTAGGCATAGTCTCAGGCTCCTGGTTTTCAAGTATGGATTTCCTTCCTCTGCTTATCCCCCACCACGTACGGGCACTCTAAGCTTTAAGGAGAATCCGTATAACAATAGTCACATTTCCAGAAGAAAAATAAAAAACAAGTCCACATGAAGCTTGGTGGTACAGGGACACCTCATTTCATTTTTTGCAAATGCATTTCTGAGAAACTGAATGTATAAATTCCGTTTTTGTAAATAAATCTTACTTAAATGTTCAGTATTAGCTTGGCATTTAAAAATATTGCCATATTGAATGCTTCTGTAATGCAAATAACCACTCCTAACTTCTCCAATTTGTAGACTGGATGTGGGTTTTCTTAAAATAGGGCACACCTATACTCTGTATCCTCACATAGAGTTTTTCAAGTAATGACCCCGTTGTTTCTCAACCTGATTTCTCAACCTGATCCCCTATGGTTCCTTGTGACTTCTTCATTAGCCCAATGACTCAAGTGTACGTTTCTGCCCCCGACCTCTCCTTGGCTATCATATATTAATATATCAAAGTATAATTATATATTTGTATATTTATGTATGAGATATAGTGCAGATTTGTATAGGAGCCCTATAAACATATGTATTTGTGTATTTATCCAAATTCCATGATCAGCAGGCACAGTACACTTTGCTAGGGTTTTCTTTTTTTCCGTATCTTGCTATTTATTTGAAATATTTTTATTTTGCCTCTTCATCATTTACATGACATGCTAACTCTATCCACTACTGTGGTATAACCACTTCTGAAGTGAAACGGCATCTATCTAACAGCGTTGAAAATGCTATTGGCTTTATTTAGAATAGAAAGTGGGCACTCTTCTTTCTTCTTTGCACTGAAAGAGTTCAACCCAGCTCCAGTGTTGGCAAGGAGAATGGTTCTTTTGATTTGTTTTTAAAAGGGTATGCACTAGTAATCTCATTTTAGCCTTTCATTTTCCTCCTTACTACTCTGTCCCTTGGCCTCACTTGCCTCTTTATGGGGAAGAATGCATCTGAGGTTTTCTTTGCTTCTACTCTTGCCATGATATGTAGACTAGTTTATGGAGAAATACATCAGCTGCCTGCTGTGCATTTAAATTCTCCACTTCTCTGCTGCATTTGTGTGTGGCAACTGAAAGACAAATAGATGAATGCAGGACCATTTTTGTCAGTGAAAGTTTTTGGATGCATATATTACAAAGCGCACATATCATTAAGTACGAGTTTAATATCCAGAATCAAAAGTGGTAGTACATCAACTTTGTCCACAGAGGAGAAAAGGGGTCACTGTTTGTAAGAACTAAATGAAACATATCCTTCCTTATCAATCAAAGAAATTAAGAGATGAGAATTGGTCTTTTAGGCCATCTGGTTCCTGCCCAGTAGACCAGTAGAAGATTGGTCCTTGCATTTTTATATTCTACGTGCTAGTTATTTTTGTTACGTATTTCCATAGCTTTGTACTAACTTCAGATGCTTCTGTAATCATAGTTTCTCTACTTCTCTTGACCAGAGAGGTTCAGGTTGTATCAAAGTAGATGTCCCACTTTTCGGCTTTTAGTAAGCCTTATTCCACCAAACTGGTTAAGATACTGAGATTTAGCCCTTTTAGGATAACATGTCTTGTTGGGCCTAACTTTTTCCTTACCTTTTTTCCATCTGTTCTGAATATTCTTAAACAGTTTTAGAAATTTTGTTACCATATAGAAATTTAACATTGTGAACATCTTGAAATTACACCTCTGAGACCAACTATCATTCCTTACAAAGGATAGAAATAGGAAGGGAAGGATGTCTAGGAGTTGCCTCAGTACCTCTCCTTTCCCTCTCCCTCTCCCTCTCCCTCTCCCCACTCACTCTCTTACTTTCTCTTTTCCTCTCCCCCTCCCACCACACATTGGCATTATGTCAAACTAGTCATCATAGTGCAGTTTGTTGTTGTTGTTTTTTTTTTTTTTTTTTGTCTTCTTGCCTTTATCTAGGGCTGCACCCGCGGCATATGGAGGTTCCCAGGCTAGGGGTCTAACAGGAGCTGTAGTCGCCGGCCTTCGCCACAGCCACAGCAACGCGGGATCCGAGCTGTGTCTGTGACCTACACCACAGCTCACGGCAACGCCGGATCCTTAACCCACTGAGCAAGGCCAGGGATTGAACCCGCAACCTCATGGTTCTTAGTCGGATTCGTTAACCACTGAGCCACGAAGGGAACTCCCATAGTGCAGTTTGGATGGAGATGGGGCATGTAGTGAAGGAGATGGAGGGCCTGAAGTGGGGTTTGTGGCATGAAAATAAGATATGTTACAGAAGTAGTGAAGTAGAGAATTTCCAAGCCATAAGGGACCATAGAGAATGTTTCCTTAGCTACGTACATGAGGAAAGTGAGACCCAGGAAGTTAATGACTAAATCAGCTGACTTCTCTGGAGTCCAGTGTTTTGTTTCCTACACTAAGCTGAAGGCAAAAATGGTGGGGATTGTACAGTGTCAGAATTCTCTGGTGGCTCAGCAGGTTAAGGATCTGTCATTGTCACTGCTGTGGCTCAGGTTGCTGCTGTGGCAAAAGTTCGGCCCCTGGACCCAGAACTTCTACATACCACAGGAGGGGCAAAAAAAAAAAAAAAAAAAAAAAAAGAGTACAGCATCAAAGCCTTGGCTTGGCCATGTCCATGAATTCATTCAGTTAATCAGCATGTATTTATTGACCAATTATGATGTGCCAGACTTTGTGCTAGGTGCTAAAGACTCCATATGGCGCTGACCTCAAGAAATTTTCCAGGCCAAGGTGGTGTAGAGTGTTCCAGGCTGATGTTTAAGTATATGCAATCCCTGAGGCAAGAACTGAAAATAGTTCAGTATGGCTAGAGAATATAGTGTAGTTAAAGGCTGCAATGAGGGATTGTTAAGGATTAAGGTAACTATAGAGTATGGATGAGACTATAGAGATAAGGAGCCAGGTCATAGAGAACCTCATCTGCCATGTCAGGGAGTTTGACATCCTGCAGTCTAAGGCAGTATAGAAGCCACTGAAGAGTTTTTAAGTTAGGGAGTGACATGATCATATTTGCCTTTTGGAACAGTCACTCTCCTGGCAGCTGGGGAGTTAACTGGAGACAGAAAGACACATGAAGAAACTGTTACAGTAATCTACCTGGACTGAGATAATTATGGTTGGAATGAAGAGAAGGGTTCATATTTGAGATAGGAAGTAGAGTCCATAGGACTTGGTTATTGGATATGGAGAATGAGGGAGAGGGAAGAATATGGATAACTCCGAAGCTTCTGGACTGAACAGCCAGGTGGGTTATGTGCCATTTTGCTGACATGGAGAACATGGGAGAAAGAGCTAGGTTGTTGAGTATAAATAATGGATTAAGTTTGAAGCATTCATGGGATGCCCCTACTGAGAGCAATCTGGACCTGAGACATAGCTATCAGAACTGTTAACATAAATATAGATCTGATTTGAAGTCATGGGATCACCCAGAGCCAGTCTGTGGATCAGTTGCTCTTAGAACTTAGTTGGCCTTAAACTTCTTTGGGTATATGACAACTATAGACCCTCTCCCCATATACAATTCTGCATGCAATTTTAGGAAGTTCATAGACTTCTTGAAGCATATTTGTGAAACCCTTTTGATGTCTAGATTAAGAGCCCCTGGTTGTAGAATGAGAAGAAAAGAGGCATAAAGATGGAACCCTGGCATTTAAGAAATGAGTAGAGGAAGAGAAGTTTGTGAAGGAAACTGAGAAAGAGAAACCCAGAGAGTTAGGGGGTGTCAGAAAGGAAGAGTTTCAAGAAAGCTGGACTGGACAGCATAGTTAAGTGCTGCAGAGAGAAAGTAAGATAAGAACTGAAAAGTGATCATTGGTTTTAGTAACAATGAGTGTCAGTGACCTTTGCAAGGGTTGTCTCAGTAAAATCCTGTGGATGGAAGCCAGAATCCAGTGATTAAGGAGTGGATGAGAGAAGAGGAAGAGGGAACAGCAAGTGCTGGCCACATGTTTCCAAAGGGGGAGGGTGTGAAGGGGAGGCTTTTCTTTTGTTCATTTAAAGCCAAATTGAGCATGTTGACTTATCTTTTAGAATTTTCTTTAAATTTGTCATGTCATTTTCTGATTTCTTACCATTAAAAAAAAAAAAAACAAGGAAATCGGGTTATAAGAAATGGAGTTTCACGGATTTCCAGTGCTTCTGTTTGATATTAATAAATGATAACTTGTGGTTTTAAATCCCTATAGTTCTGTATCTCTTCCTCAGCTTTGCTTAAGGTGTCTATTTACCCAGAACCCACAATGCCTCAGGCAGTACTAAATTAGCTCTATAGGTGTATTCAGGCCAGACCGGCTGGGAATGAGAGAGGCAATAAGGCTGGTTTTGGACTCTTGATTGAGGAGCCAGCTTTGTAATACCCAGCTTAGTAATTATGGGGGCTTTATGTTTGCATGCGTGAACGTTAGTTAAGCTTTGTCATAGGTTTTCCAAAACAGCTGGGGCTTTTGGTCTATGAAGACATTAATTTGCATTTCCAGGGGCTATGCATAAATCAAACTGGGAAAGAGGGGAGGAGGAGCGAATTTCTTTGTGTGAATCCCAGCTCCCTGTTAACTGTTTAATTGAGGAGAAGGAAAGAGTCCTATGACAATTACTGAATTAGGGACGCGCTATTATCTTCTGCTTGATGTATTCTGGCTTGGTGTATTTATGCTAAGAAAGGCAGTAAACCTCTCTCCCCCAAGAAGGCCCTGCTTTGTTGACCTTAAACAGAAATGTAGATTCAGATTTCACAGTTCCTCTTGTTTCAAAGGGAGGCTTAATGTTGGTGGTGATGGTTGTTAATTTAAACTTTGGTCTTCTTTTCTTACCATCTGCTGTGTAGTGGCCTTTCAGTCACAGTTCAGGGATAACAGCAAGGAGCCCACCTGGGGAAAGCAGAGTAATGACATAGGCCTTTGGGAATTCTACTGTTTCTTCCCCTCTAGCCACAGAGAAGATTACTGGGAAACTATATCATCATGGAAACATTTGTCATGTTGGAGTGAATTAATGATGGGAAGTGAGCCTGGATCTAAATTCTTTTGACCTTTAGAAATATCAGCATAAATGATGCTGTGATGAGCCAAGATTACCCCTCCCCCACTATTTTGGATTCATCTTTCAGCCACTGAGTGAATCTATCTGAGGAATGCCAAAATATAGGAAAAAAGAGAGATTCTTCATAGTTTTTTTTTTTCATATTCACTGCCTTTTTAGCCTGATAAATGAATAGAATCTACTCTGCAAAGTACTGTAGGAACTCCCACCCGCCAGTGTGTGTGTTTGTGTGTCTCTGTGTATGTGTTATTTACTGAACATTCTTAACATTTAGGAGCATGTTCATGGAAGGAAAGCATGTACATGAAAGGAAAGGAAAGGACTCGTCTAAAATAGTCTTGCGAGGGAGTTCTCGTCGTGGCACAGTGGAAATGAAACCGACTAGGGACCAGGAGGTTGTGGGTTCAATCCCTGGCCTTGCTAAGTGGGTTAAGGATCTGGTGTTGCTGTGAGCTGTGGTATAGGTTGCAGATGTGGCTTGGATTTGGTGTTGCTGTTGTGGTGTAGGCCAGCAGCTACAGCTCCCATTCAACCCCTAGCCTGGGAACTTCCATATGCCATGGGTGCAGCCCTAAAAAGACAATAAATAAACAAACAAACTCATAAATAAATAAATAAATCCTGTGATACTATTGCAAGGGTCCAAATACCAGATTTCATAGCGTATGACTCAATATGGTGTTTCTTGAGTTAGAAGCCACAAGTTTTATCAGTGTTTTATGGCACATTTTTATTAATATATAGCACCAGCAATGTTGATTCTTAAGACTATAGGTTTCATATGAGTAGAATAAGAGTTTTAATAGTTGTTTTATTATAGGATTACAGAAAAAGAGTATGGCCTATTCAAAAGATAAGCCTGCGTAATGGAAATCTCTTACCAACTAATACCTTTATAAGCACTAGGGGCAAAAATGCATTGAGTAGTTTTGACTACTACCTTAAGATTTAAATTAATAAGAAAAAACTAAACATGCTTATTGTGTGATTGCTGACTCAAGGTCATAGATGATATATGTTCTCAGATGTTCGCACAACATATTACTAAGTTGAGTTGTGAGGAATATACTATCTACTCAAAGTCAAGTTCCAAGGCATTTCCTGTGGTTAATACATCATAAACGTCTTGTTCGATGTAGCTCTCTCTGTTGTACTTCAATTGTAGATATTGAACTCTCCCCTTCATCTAGCATATATAATGATAATCTTTGTAGAACACTTAATTAACTGCTTTAAAATTATATAAGCAAGAGATTAGGAAAAGAAATGTTCAACCATTTCAGTTCTCTATTAAAATTACCAAAATTGGAGTTCCCGTCGTGGCTCAGTGGTTAACGAATCCGACTAAGAACCATGAGGTTGCGGGTTCGATCCCTGGCCTTGCTCAGTGGGTTAAGGATCCGGCGTTGCCGTGAGCTGTGGTGTAGGTCGCAGACGTGGCTTGGATCCCGCGTTGCTGTGGCTGTGGCGAAGGCCGGCAGCTACAGCTCCTCTTAGACCCCTAGCCTGGGAATCTCCACATGCCACGGGTGCGGCCCTAGATAAAGCAAAAAGACAAGAAAAAATTACCAAAATTGTTTTAAAAATCCTATTTTGTCTGGGCTATTCCTGAGCAATAACTAATTGAAAACGTTAGAATGGTGTGGGAAAATATAATTCTTTACTTAGTCATTGGACTACAGAATAGAATAAAGCATCATTGTCCTGAGACGTTAAAATTTATCTAGTCAACTCTCTCATTGTACTAAGATCCAAATAAGTTAGTGACTTATCCAATATCATACATTAAGTTGGTGGCATAGAAAATGCTTTGTCTCAAGTTCCATGACTCTTAGTGATGATCTTCTCAGTATTCTATACAGCCTCTTGAAATTTGGAAAGGTGGAAACTGAACTCTGGTCTTATACTTTCAAAGCATGCAGTCTACCTCTCTACATGCCTGCAGGTGCTTGATCGGTACTAACTAACAAGATTAAAATTGTTATCTTTTTAATTCAGTAAGTTCCTTTGGAAAACAGCCACATAAAATGGATTGGAGGGGGCACTTTGGCAGTAATGTCCCTCAGTATATGTGGCAGGAATTAGATTCACTGCATTATGTATTCATCACCACCTGCTAAGAAAGCGGAGTCCTAGGAAAGAACTACTAGAGCTAGCCAGTACAACTGCTCTGATTCAATAAGTAACTTGAAGTTTTGATGGGATCAATCACTCATTAGCCTGTGGGCCAGGAAAAAGGAAATCAATGAGAAAAAGGAATCATGGTGATAAGATTATGCTGCCTCGAACATATACGCCTTTAGCTGAACTGTATCTTCCCAAGATTAAAGAACGTTAAGACTGAAGTTTCACTCTACTCTGCATGGTATACTTGGATCACACCTCTGGAATAATGCTTTCCACCCCAGGCACTATATCTTAAGAAAGAAACTTGACAAACTAGAATTAAACAAAGATAGTCTGGGACTAGAAAACCTAGTCATATAAAGAAAGGTTAGAAATTGGTGATTTCTGTGCCTGGGAAAGAGAAAACGTAGGCATAGTGAAGGGGAAGGGAACTGACAATGTGTAAGTACTTATTCTGTACCAGACACGTTGCATATATTATCTCCTTTCATCCTCATACCACCCTTTGCAGAAGGTATGATATTTCTTGGAGGTATGTGGTTTGAAATTGTCAGATAACTTGCCTGTTACAGAGTTATCCACCAGCAGAGTTAGAATGCACACATCTAAAGCTCATGATTGACTGATTGATTGATTGATTGATTTGCTTTTTAGGGCTGCACCCGCAGCATATGGAGGTTCCCAGGCTAGTGGTCCAGTCAGAGCTACAGCTGCTGGCCTACATAGCAAATCAAGATCCGAGCCATGCCTGCAACCTACACCACAGCTCACAGCAACGCCAGATCCTTAAACCACCGAGCAAGGCCAGGGATTGAACCCACAACCTCATGGTTCCTAGTCGGATTCATTTCCTCTGCACCACAATGGGAACTCCTAAAGCTCATGTTTTGCATAGGACTCTTCAAATATTTGAAGAGCTGATATAAAGAAGAGGACTAGGTTTGGCATGATCATGATAGTAACAGTTGTTGGAAAAGTAGCAGTATAAAAACAATAGCTGACATTTATTTAGCATTTTTTTTTTTTTTGTCTTTTTGCCTTTTCTAGGGCTGCACTCGCGGCATGTGGAGGTTCCTAGGCTAGGGGTCTAATCAGAGCTGTAGCCACCGGCCTTCACCACAACCACAGCAACTCGGTATCTGCACCGCGTCTGCAACCCACACCACAGCTCACGGCAACGCCGGATCCTTAGCCCAATGAGCAAGGCCAGGGATCTAACCCGCGACCTCATGGTTCCTAGTCGGATTTGTTAGGACTGAGCCATGACGGGAACTCCATATTTAGCATTTATTTTGTGTCAAGAAATGTACTAAGCACTTGATTTATATTAACATGTTTAATCCCTACAATAATCCTGAAATGTAGGTACTATTGTTGTTTCTGTTTTACATATTAGGGAACTGAAGCACAGATTATGTACTCAGCATCATGTAAGTGAGGGAGCCTGGATATGAGCTCGGGTAGTCATAGGAAGGCAGATTTTAGCCTAGCATAAGGGGGACATTTTTCTGCTAAAGTTGTGTGGCAGTGGAATGTGTTTTCTGGGGAAGCAGGGACTTTTCCAGGCCTGAAAGTATTTAAGCAGGATCTAGGTGCTACTTTCAGGCATGCTGTGCATGAGGTTACTTTGCTGAAATGAAAGTTAAGACTAAGGTAAATTCAAAGGCCCATTTCAAGTATAAAATTATATGAATCTAAGTTGACGTGTCTACTTGTTAGTGAGCACCCATGCCCTTTCTAGTACTTTTGTGGACCTAGTTGGATACTCAGAGCTCATAGATAAACAGGCTTCCCTTGTGTTACTGTATAAATGAACTGTTGGCACAGGAAAAGTACAGGTTGATGCCCTGGCCCGTCAAATGAGGAGAAGCCATTCCAAGGGCTGTGGCAAGGACAAATTTAGAAATCATTGGACAAAGTCAAAAGAAATCCATTAATGAAAATTGATTAGCCTCCAGGGCTCTCTTTTTCTAATTACAATCGTTTATAATCCAAATGAAATTAGCACCCATTTTCAAATTCCAACTCTTTCATTTTATCTTAATAATTTGTTGCACTAATCTGCCACATGATTCTTCCCTTTCTAATCTTGTGATAACGTCACTTATCTATTCACTCAGACACCTTCGTATTTCTTATATTGGCCAATTACAAAAGCTGTGTGTGATTCATACAGCATTCTTACCTAGAACACAAAGGGTTTCATTTAATTGAAAAATACGAATATACCGTACTGTGAGGAAAATAACCCACAGATATAGCTAAGTAGTTAACCCCTTTTCCCTCTCCCTCAGCCTTTCTTTACCTTTCTTTGGCTACCTTTCCAAAATAAAGTATTTCAGGGAAAAAATGAGCTATTTAATAGTAGTTCCATCACTGTCAGTGGTAGAAGTGAGACGATACTATCATTAACCTCCTTTGTCTTGAGGGAATTGGAAAGGTATCTAGGAGTGTGGCTTCTCATTGCTTCCTGTGGCACAGATGACAATGGAAGATGACCTGGGAAGGCGGTAGGGCAGAGAGAAGCTAGTCAGAATTGTTCTGGAGAAATACAAACACAAAAGTATAAGACTTTTCAATCAGTTGCTCCTCATACTGGCTGGAATCCCCATCAAAGGCCAATTGAGTCTTTGACTGTGTCTCTTATTCCTGGAGATACTGACCAATTTGGAATTGTACGTTGAACAAAGGATCAAAAATCAGAGTCCTCCTACATTGATGGTGAGCCTGTGTATACTGCCAACATTACGTGAAGTTTTTTGTAAACTTCCCAGATGCTCAATCGCCTAGAAAAGGGAATTCTCTAAATCTAGTTATGTTTCACAGCTAGCCTTTCCTCAATTCAACTTTACCTAAAGCACCAATGATATTTCAGAAACAGTGGATAAGGCATATATTGTTAGAACCATTTTTATTGACCTGAGGCCTTTGATTTAGTCACCCATAAACACTTTCTTCAGAAATCCCATGATTCTGGGCTTAGCAGTGACCCTGTAAAATGGTTTTCTCTCCATTTAGTTCTTGCCAACTTAGCCTCGACCTGGAGGTTCAAAATACTTGCAGACTGTCATTTTTAGTGAAGATTAACTGAAGCCTCTCTTTGGCTGATGGTGAAGGAGAGTTCAAAGACTCTGCTGGCAGCTCCATTTGCTATCACAAAAAGTTTCTCCTTTCGAAATTATCTCCCTCTTTCTGGCCGATCTGCTTGTGTCAAGGGTATACTTTTTAGCAGAATTTATTCCTCCAGTTGCTTTCAGTTTATGTTATCCCCAAAGGCAAAACATTCATGATAATATATGTGACATAAGTTATTTCAGTAGAGTAATAGAATGGAGGAACTAACTGTGATGTTATAGAACTTTTAGCTTGATATCCTTGTTTTACAGATGGGGAAAGTGAGGCTCGGAAGTATTAAATGACTCATCTGAGGAGTTCCCACTGTGGCACAGTGGGCTAAGGATTCAGTGTTGTCTCTGCAGCAGTTTGGGTCACTGCTAGGGCTTGGGTTCGATCTCTGGCCCAGCATAGCGGGTTAAGGATCTGACATTGCTGAAGTTGTGGCTCGGATTCGATCCCTGGCCCAGGAATTTCCATATGCTGAGGGTGAGACCAAAAAAAAAAAAAAAAAAAAATGGCAAAAGACTCATCTGAATCCGGTACAACGAATTGGCATCAGAGCCTAGAGTAGAACCCAGGTGTCCAGACTCCTAATCATGTGCTTTTCCTACTCTGTCATGCTACTTCATGCCCTGCTAAATTCATTTAGAGCTTATCTACTATAAATATATATATGTGTGTGTGTGTGTGTGTGTGTGTATTATATATATATAAAACATGGAGTGGCAACATAGCCTAGCAGTTAAGAACAGACCTGGGTCTGAATTTTACCCTTTAGTACTTGTGTGAATTTACACATCTAACTTAACCTCTGAGCTTTAGTTGCCTCATCTGTAAAACTGAGATTATAAAAACACTCGTGTGTTAAAATTATGGTGAGAATTAAATGAGAAAATGTATATAAAGCACTTTGCAAAGTGCTGTGCACATAGTAAACTCTCAGTGAATGGTAGCTATTTTTCCTATGTAGCTTTTTTCTGTTTCACTCATTTCACTCCCCCTCCCCACTCCCTTGGATAACAGTTCTCTTGGAAATCTTAATTTTATTAAACTAGTATGCAAATGTGTTAAAATGCAGCAACATTCTTGTAGCTAGCCTGAATCTAGTGTATCAGGTTTTTTTTTTCTAAGTTAATTGCAGCCTGATTTGGTTCTGTTCAGTATCACATCTATTTCGCAAACAGGAAATTGTCTTTTCTAGATTTTGATTGGCAGGGATGGTTTTATAAACTTTATTGAATTACATTAGTGTTGCTCTGTGGTGCAGGAGACACTTTCATTATAAGCCTCTGTTCCTAGGTGCTTATCTTTTTCATAAAATTATCCTTTGTTTTCTGTTTCAGATGGGATGGAAAAAATTGGAGGAGGGGGAAATGGGGAAATTTCTTATAACATTTTATTCGACAACTGAGTAATCACATTTTAAAATTTTCCTGTTTGCCCCTGTGGTTTCAAAATGTTAAAACCCCATAAGAACCAAGAAACACACAACACAATTATTTTAAAGTACAGCTTGCAAAAATGCCACAGGAAGCAACGGTGTATATATGAAATCAGAGTCTAATGAAGACATGGTACCCGGCCCCAAAAGCTTTCTTTTTCAAATAATCCTTGACAATCCAGGTTTTTTAAACAAATAGATTTATTTAAATTAAGATCCTGCTCTTTCATATTCCCAACTATCTTCCTTTCTCAACTTGGTTGAGAAACGTTTGTCAGAAAAAAAAATAGATGTACAGAGTAAACAAAAGGAAAAGATTACAGAGGAGTTAAGGAAAGCAAGGGTTTATAAATGGAGTTAGAGGCTCAGCTAAGAGGCTAATCAAAAATTCCCAAAACCAGGTCCGTGGACCGGCACAGGGTCCCGCCACCCCCGCCAATGTAAACCAGCTATAATGCAAAAAAAAAAAAAAAAAAAAAAAAAAAAAAAAAAAAAAAAAAAAAAAAAAAAAAAAAAAAAAAAAAAAATATATATATATATATATATATATATATATATATAATATAAAATAAAGACTGGTAAATAATCTAAAAAAAAAAAAATTCCCAAAACCAGAAGTCAGACCCTAGTGCCCTGGTAATTTTGGTCAAATTGTTGTCATTAGGATTTAAGAAAGATGGGGTACCATTGTAAGGAGAGCTCTGTTCATTAGAGATAATCATAACTAAAGGTGGTGTGCCTGAGGAGCTGAAAAAGGAATAGAGGCAGCTGAAAGAGAACATCAAAGCTAGACCTAGGAGTGGAAGTGGTATATAGAAACATCAAAAGCAGCAAGAAGGTGAAGTAATTATCAATAGGAATATACTTATTGCTATTTTATTACAAAGACCACAAATAACAAAAGTTGGCGAGAATGTGGAGAAAAGGAAATCTATGCAGGCTGTTGGTGGATATGTAGCCACTGTGGAAAACAGTATGGAGGTTCCACAAAAAAGTAAAAATAAAACTACCATATGAGCCAGCAATTCCACTCCTGGGTATACACCTGAAAAAAAAAAATGAAAACACTAATTTGTTATGATACATGCACCCAAGTGTTCATAGCAGCTCTATTTACAATAGCCAAGATATGGAAGGAACCTACTAAAAGTGTCTCTTAACAGATGAGTGTGTGAAGAAGATGTGCTGTATGTATATACATACAATGGAATATTACCCAGCAGTAAAAAAGAATGAAATTCTGCCATTTGCAACAGCATAAATGGACTTGGAGGATATTATGCTTAGTGAAACAAGTCAGAGAAAGACAAATACAATTTTTTATCAGTTATTATGTGGAATCTGAAAAACAAAACCAATTAGTGAATATAGTAAAATAGAATCACAGATATAAAGAAGAAACTCAGGGTTACCAATGGGAAGAGGGAGAGAGGGATGTGCAAGAAAGGGGTATGGGATTAAGAAATACAAACTACTATGTATAAAGCAGATAAGCAACAGGATATATTGTACAGCATAGGGAAATGTAGCCATTATTTTATAATAACATTAAAGTATAACCTGTAAATATATTGAATCACCATGTTGTATACCTGAAACTAATATAATATTGTAAATCATCTACACTTCAGTTTCAGAAAAAGCAGCAGGAAGACATAGGCCCAGGAAGTTCCTATCATGGTGCAGTGAAAACGAATCTGACTAGGAACCATGAGGTTGAGGGTTCGATCCCCGGCCTCACTCAGTGGGTTAAGCATCTTGTGTTGCCATGAGCTGTGGTGTAGGTTGCAGATGCGGCTCGGATCCAGTGTTGCTGTGTAGGCTGGCAGCTGTAGCTGCGATTGTACCCTTAGCCTGGGAACCTCCAAATGCCGTAGGTGCAGCCTAAAAAGCAAAAAAAAAAAAAGATATAGGCCCAAAGGCTGGGCTCCAAGATAGTAGCTAGAGGAAGGAGAAGCAAGAAGGGAACGTGTAATCACCTGAACCACTATTAAGCTATGAGGTTATTGCAAAATCAACTGTAACTTATCTCAACAGTTCCCATTTAAATTGTAAACTCCATGAAAGTAGAACTTAATGTCTCTGTGTTCACTGATATCCCCAGCACCAAGAACCATCCCTGGCTCATAGTAGGTGTTCACTAAATATTTGTCGAATGAATGAATGATCTCTTTAGAAATTTACTGTAAGGTTTTCTCTCACTAGAGTAAAGATAGTTGTGTACTTGAACTGCCTCCATGTGCTGCATTAGAACAATGGAGAGAAAGGAGGTGACCTTAAACCCAAAATACAAAGCAAGTGGCGGTGGAGAACTGGGCTCAGGGCAGGGATGGTTTGGGGAGCTGGTTTTAGAGAGTGTCCCATTTGTCTCAGTTACTCGACACAAAATTGCCTTCATTATTTGGATCTCTTTTCCCTGGACCCTGAGGTGTGCTATGCTGAAATTAGAAAAAAGGGAAGGCAAAGTCAGGTTGCTCTGAGGAAGAGACCCCCTGCTTGACATCTCACCTGCTACTGACAGCCTATGGCAGCTGCTGTTCCATTGCCTGATTAAAAACAAAAAAGGAACAGTCTTAGAAATCAGATATCCTCTTCTCCTTGTTACTCTCTTAAGCTCTTTGAACCCGGACATCTCCTCTGTGGGCTTGTTATGCTAGCTTCTAGAACAATACCTGACACCTAGCAGGTACTCAGTAAATATCTATTGTAGGAATGACCCTACCTGGTCATGCAGTTTTATAAGACCACCTGGTGTGTTGGGACCCTTTCCACAATCCCCTAAAGAACATAGGGCCACATCAGGAAGAGCGATTGTGAGGAAATTGGAGAAAAGGAATGAAAAGTAATTACGATTTCATATATGCCCAAATTCTGGTACACTTTGTGGAATCCCCTAAATATCTCAGATGAGTTGCAACTCCAAATCAACACGTATAGCAATTATTTTAAATGTGCAACGCTAAGACTCAAGAAAGCTTAGCACCTGCTTTCCTTCTAAGATGAAAAGGAAAATTAGTCCTGTATGTATGTGTCATTATACACGAATACGTACTCCTTGGGTGACACTGTTAAAACATTTCTGCTTTCTTGTGTTTCTCTGGCCCATCATTTAATGGGTTATACTTAGATATGTAATTGAAGACTTCCTCACTTCTAATCCCAAAGCATTTGAGCATAGCCAACATTTTGCTAGAAGGGGGTGGTGTGTGTAGGCAGATGTGCTTTCTACAGGATGCAAGTTGGAATTTGAAAGCCGAAAGGTTTATAGGCAGGCCTTGGAGGCTCCCACTCTAGAAGCCAGGAAATAAAATATCATGGACAATATTTTTAATACTAGGGCTAGATGAGTAGGATGTGAAACTAGTAAGGAAATGTAGAACAAGAACATTTGGCAACCTCGTGCTTCCTGTCTAAAATAACTGTTATGGAACATCAGTGGGAGGTAGTAGGCTACAGTGAATTCTAACACTCTCCTCATTAGACTCCTTATACTACCGAATCCTTCGTATGTTATGGTTTTTTTCTCTTTTATTTTCTGTTCTTAGAAAGGTCACATCCCAAGTATGTGTGTATAAAGGGACATCTATATTTAGTTTCTACCTTTAGGTGCATTTGTTTCCCTGGGTTACGTCTTCAACAACTGACATGATATTGTTTGGGCAAGACATTTATTTTGAGCACTGTAAGACTTCTGATGGGAGTGCTGTAAACTCCAGCTCTAAATTGATGTTGAAGAATCGATAAACTACTTAGCAGAGGAATAAATGACTTGAGGTAAAAATAACCAAGTAAACTGTAGCTCCCACTTTCTCTTCAGGTGTGTGTAGTGAGAAGGAACATATTTGACAAATGGTTATCATCCTCAAGGTCCTGTCCCTCATCTGGGCTAACTTTGCAGATATTGTTTACCCCCCTCCACTCAGAAAGAGATCACCACAGAAGGAGGTCAGAATCTACCATCTGCCAATTACACTTTGGCAAAAGATTTGGGATCTTGAAACCAGCCAGATTCTTTCTCTAAACAAGTCAGGCTTGGAATTCTCCTCGTGGCTCAGTGGTTAACGAACCTGACTAGTATCCATGAGGATGTGGGTTCAATCCCTGGCCTCACTCAGTGGGTTAGGGTTCCATCATTGCCATGAGCTGTGGTGTAGGTCACAGACGTGGCTCGAATCCCACGTTGCTGTGGTATAGGCTGGTGGCTATAGTTCCGATTCAACCCCTAGCCTGGGAACTTCCATGTGCCATGGGTGTAGCCCTAAAAAGATATACATAAAAAAAAAGAAGAAGTCAGGGTTATTTTTCCCTGGTTAGAGTATTTTGGTCACAGTGTGTTGATAAGTGATTATAGAAGACCTGAAGAACTCTTCTTGTGAATATTTTGGATGGAATGAGTTGAATTGTTCCTCTTTTTTCTTTTGGTTTATTCTAAGTACTGTCTCTCCCCATTTGACCATTGTCCCAGATATTTTTCAGTGGAATCTGGGAATTAATTCATTTTATAATTCAGTAAAAATTTATTGAGCACCTGTTTGGTGCCAGATACTCTGTTAGATATTGTAAATAGAACAGTGAAAAAAAGATACAAAGCTCGCTGCTCTCACTGAGCTTTGAAGCAGACAAGTGAACAAGGAAATAAGTACATGTGTAAAATTCTTACTGCTGGTGGTAAGTGGTAGTGCGGCTATGGATGAGAAAAAAATGTCAGGACCTACATAGATATCATGGAAGAAAGGTTTCTCTGAAAAGACACATTTTAGGCTGAGGTCTGGTAAATTAGAAGGTATCTGTCACACAAAGAGCCTGAGGAACAGTAAGCATAGGTCTCTGAGGCAAGAAAGGACTGGATGTGTTGTTGGAACAGAGGAAGGGTCAGCACAGTTGAGTGAAAGGGAACATGGCACGAGATGAAGTTGGGAGAGGTATACAGGGGCCACATCATACAGGGTTTATAGACCTCAAGAATTTTGGATTTTATTCTAAAAGCAATGGGAATCCATAGAAAGGTTTTAAGCACGGGAGTAATATGACTTGTTTTATATATTTTGTAAAAACGAATTTGGCTGCTCAGTGGAGAATGAGTTAAAGGTGGGCAAGAATGGAAGCGGGACAGCCTATTAGAAGGCTGTTTTTTTAATTTCAAGAATCTAGGTAAGAGAAAGTGATGACTTGGATAAAGATGATGCTAGCAAAGATAAAGAGAAATGGAGAGATTCAAGGTATATTTTGAAGTTAGAATCAAAAGACAGGATTTACTGATGGTTGGAAAATACAGGACATTGAAAGAGTAGGAGTCAAGGCTGACATCCAGTAAAAAGGGAGAAGTGGTGATGCAGATGAAAAGGGACATCTACAGAAGTAAAGTCTTTGAGCAGGCAAGGAGGATGTGGTTCAGGGATACTCTATTCTAACAGGACAGAGGAGAGAGAATGTAGATAAAGATTTAAGTCAGTTTGTAGATTTTTTGGTGGGAAGATGAGAGAGCTCTCTCTGATGACTATTTTTTTCCTCCATAAAGTATGAGACAAGATCATCAGCTATGGGCATGAAGTGGGAGAGGAGTGGGAAAGATGTGGAAGGATTGAGGAAAGAGGTGAAGAGATATCATAGTCACTTACAAGCAAGTATAAAGCAGAAGTGGCACTGATGCACAGCAATGAGCACTCAGTTGAGGCTTGTGATGATGAATACTTTAAATCAAAGAGAAGCCTGTCAGCTCAGCTATGGGAATGTTTTCCAGTCATGCTCAGTTGCTCAGATGCAGGCCTCCTCAAAGACAGTTTAACTGAATTCTACTTCTGTTTTGCCGTATGAGTGTATCCGGGAGAGCATAATATGGTATAATGGAACGAACGTTTGACTAGGGTTTAGAAGACCTTCACTGTAGTGCAAGCTCAAGCTACTTGCAAACCATATGACCTTAAGCTAGTTTCCCTTTTCTCATTGGTAATATCAGAAAGTTGAACTAAATAATCTTAGGGTCTTTCCAGCCCTAAAACTGTGTGATTATTTTTTTTTCTCTTGGAACAATTACTAGTCCCAACCAATTTCTTGTTAACGTAGTGTTGTGGTTAAGCATGTAGACTCTGGAGCTAGACTGCTTGGATTTGAATTCTGCCCCCCCCCTGCCACTTCCCAGCTCTGTGACCTTGAGTAAGTGATTTCACCTTTCAGTACCATTTCTTTTATCTTTGTAATGGGCATCTCTATACCACATATGTTACTCAGGGTTATTGTAAAGATTAAATGAGTTAATACATATGAAGCTCTTAGTGTCTGTACTGTGCTCTTAATAAATGTTAGCCATTATTATTACCCCAACAAGTTCTACATCATCCCTTTGGCCATAAAAGATATGAAAGCTTGGGATTTCTTCTGTTTGCAGGCATGCATACCACCTGACACCATATTTAGAGTATATCATTTTGCTACAGGGTGGCACTGTGGCATGTAGTAGGAATTTAATCAAAGCAATTATTGCTTGTGGTACCCTGCCCTAATATTTACCTTCTTAGGTCTGCTCTTGAGATATAGGTAGCTTTTGTCCTTATTACTTGTTATTTTCCTGGAGCACAGAAGAACAACATCAGAGAGGGAGATCTAAAAGGGAACAGCAAGATCAGCAAGTATGTTAGAGATGGGGTGAAACTACAAGGGCTAGAATAAAGGAGTACACACTGTTATTTGTTACAATAAATATTATAAACACATAGAATACTTTTAACATTGAAATTTTCCTTTGGATTTGCAATATTATCTGCCAGTGAGAATGAGTTAATAAAGCCCATGACAGTAGTATGCCTGATCTCCACTTCTCTCAGTCTAAGGAGGTCACCTTTGCCTTTCACTTCCAGACAAAGGCACCTTCCATGGATCTCTGCTAATCAAGGTCCAGGGAAGTGGCCATTCCTGTGAGGTCCTTGAGTTCTTTGATGGAAAGTCATCATGTGAGGCTGAAAATGTAATAAAATCTCATTCAAAGCTGACTCTCAGAACTGCTTTGGGAGCAGTACCTACTTTGCTTCCTGGGTTTGAAAACACCCTACTGAGTTTTACTGATTTTTTTTTTTTAAGGAAGAGAAATATAGAGAATGGAAGTTCATTTCAGTGCTTTCATGTAGTGGTAATCAAACTAGATCATACAGGGCTCAAAAAGGAACTCAGTTAATATAGACATTTTAATCTCAGTGTGGTTTTCCACATGGTATTAGTTACAAGGATAAATCAGACTCAACTTTTTTCTTATTAATTGTATTTCATAAAAATAATAGATTTAATTCTTTGTATTTCATGAAAGTATTAGAGATGCAAAGTAAACTTCCATCTTAGCCCTAATATTCTCTTGTATGTGCTGGTTAAATAAGTAACTTGAACTCAGGAGTTAAATTACCTTTGCTAGAGCCTGCAAAGCAGATTAGTGAATGTGAATTATGGGCTTTCTGTCTCAGATATTTGCTCATATCTACTTCTCCCACTCTAAAATGATTGTGATAATAATTGTAATCTTGCCAGAATATACTGTTCTAGTGGCTGGAGCATCAGCTCAGATATTGGGATACCACTTGCATTTGGGCCAGTTCACTTCACTTCTCAATCCATTTCCCCTTGAGAAAAATAATAGTGATAATATCTGTCCTTATCTATTTTATTGGAGATCGTAAGAATAAATGAAACATTGGTGGAAGCAGTTTGAGCATAAATACATAAATCTGAAAAATTATGACTCCTCAGGAATTATATAGATATATTAGTATTTGTATTTTTAGAAAGTCCCTCTTTTTTCATAAACACCTACAAAATACACTCCATCTCCGTCAAATTTAAAGAAACATACACACAAACCCTTATGTTATCTAATATACTTTTAAAAAAATAGTTACTTTGCATTGTGTGAAATTTGATCAACACATTAGTCTGTTTATACCTGACTGTCTATGCATGCATCCATTCATTCATTAATATACTCAACAGATATTTGTCTTGTTCCTACTATGTGCCGGGTTCTGTGCTTTGCTGGGGGAAAACTTAGACTAGTCAAGACAGGACTGATTCTTGGCTCATGAGCTTATATCTAGTAAGAAAGATGATGGCTGAAGTTTAAAGTACTGTAATGGGTGATTTTCAGAATAGAATACCTAGGAGGAGTAAAAAAGCATGAGATGTGGAGGGTAGAGAAGGTGGAAAGACATCATTAAAGTGATGTTCATGCTGAGGCTTAAAGAATGAGTAATTGTAGACTAGCAAAGAGAAGTGGAGAAGAGTATTCCAATCAGAGGGGACAGGATCACTCACTGCACAGCTCTGTAGTATTTTGGAGTGTGTATCCACATTTAGAAATCAGCCCATTTATAGGTAGCTCTGCCTCTGCCTAAATTCGGAGGAACTTCATGGCTTTTCTAACTTTGTGGATTATTGGCTCTGTTCCTAGGTACACTATGTGAATAAAGCCCTGCCTAGAATGAACTGGTTTTGCTCTTTGATTGCTTTTCTAACTCCTAAAAATCAAGTTCTCAATCTCAAATGTCTTATTAGGGCTTTCTTATGATTATGAGTATTGTTTATTTGAGGTATCGTGATTGCAGATAATTGCACATTGACATTTGACATGAATTTATGTACTTTTTGACTGAGTTAATTATATCCATTAACACATAGTCTATCTATATAAACCCCAGCAAGCATGCATAACTTCCTGATGTTGACATGGGCTCAGAAACCACTAGTCTATGTGATTTGGATAGTGACCATTTCTTTATAAACCACTTTAAGGCCATGTAAATTGCTTTCTAAAATTATTTGAAGTTAGTTCCTCCCAGACTTTCTAGGATTTTCTTCCTCACTGAGTTCTGGCTACTAAAGAGCTTTCAATTATGTATGTTTGGACTATTTTCTACACCATTTGCAAAGCATCAGGTTGCTGCCTTATGTTTTCCTCAAACTAAAATCAGTGTACCCTCCAAATTAATGTCTGGACCCAAGCCAAGCACAGGAAAGTTCACCTGAAAGTAGAGAATGTTTTGTATAGTTAACAAAAGGCATGGTGGCTCATCTCATTGACGTGAATGTGGAGTTAATGTTTGGAGATACTGTCACTTTTGAGGCACAACAAGTGAATGACTTAAAATGTGAATATAGATGCAGAAAGTCTCAACAAAGTCTTAGCCAACCGAATCCAACAACATATCAAAAAGATCATACACCACGACCAGGTGGGAGTCATCCCAGGTGCACAAGGATGGTTCAACATATGCAAATCAATCAACGTCATACACCACATTAACAAAAGAAAAGTCAAAAACCACATGATCATCTCAATAGATGCAGAAAAAGCATCTGACAAAGTCCAACATCCATTCTTGATCAAAACTCTTACCAAAGTGGGAATACAGGGAACATTCCTTAACGTAATAAAAGCCATTTATGATAAACCCACAGAAAATATAATACTCAATGGAGAAAAGCTGAAAGCATTCCCACTGAAATCCGGAACAAGACAGGGATGCCCACTCTCACCACTATTATTCAACATAGTACTGGAGGTCCTCGCTACAGCAATCAGACAAACAAAAGAATTAAAAGGCATCCAAATAGGAAGAGAAGACGT
>PVHT020000015.1:35497139-35581465 GCA_004024745.2 Catagonus wagneri | reverse complement strand
AGATGATTGGATTAGGAAGATGTGGTACATATACACAATGGAATACTACTCAGCCATAAAAAAGAATAAAATAATGTCATTTGCAGCAACATGGATGGAATTAGAGACCCTCATACTGAGTGAAGTAAGTCAGAAGGAGAAAGACAGATACCATATGATATCACTAATAACTGGAATCTAACATACTGCACAAATGAACGTTTATGCAGAAAAGAAAATCAAGGACTTGGAGAACAGACCTGTGGTTGCCAAAAGGGTGGGGTAGGGAATGGGATGGTAGGGGGGTCTGGGGTTAACAGCTGTAGGTTGTTGCCTCTGGGCTGGAAAAGCAAGAAGATACCACTGTATAGCACTGGGAACTATGTCTAACCACTTGTGATGTGTAACCCTGTCACCACGCTGTACAGCTGGGTATAATGTAAAGAAATAAAAAATAAATAAATGAAATGTGATCCTGGTATGCTCTTAATAATATATATAGTGAAAGTTTCTGATACGTAATTGCTATGCTTATCTTTTTGTAGGACTTTATTTAAAATAAAAAAGGCACCTAAGTCTAGCTCTCTCTTGGTTTGAACAGCATAAGCTGACAACTAACAAAACAGCATTGAGTTGACATAATGTCTACCAAATGGCTAACTTTAGTTTTTGAAAGTGAGCTTCAATAGTTGTAAGAGAAATATACTTTTTTCCATTGTTTCAGAAAAGTATTATGAAAAACTTTAAATATAGAGAAAAACATGCTATGCAGTTATACCCACTATACAGTTTCACCAAACATTATTTTCCATAATCGTTAATAGTCCTTTAAGAATGCCGATATGGTTGACCAGTTTGAGTTTACTTTGTGCCTGTCCCTGTTCACATCTTCTTCCCTTCCTCCCCAGAGGAATTATCATCCTGAAGTTGGTGTAGGTCTTTCTCATCCATGTGTTTATATACACATCTAGTAACGTATTCGGCATAGGCTTAGTGTTTACAATATTTATGCCATACTTTACATACATTAAGCAACTTGCTTGTTTCGCTCAATATTAATATCTCTGAGATTGTCTATACTGATATACATACATATTCATTTTGAGAGCTGTTGAGTATTTCATTTTATGAATTACTGTTTCTCAAAATACCCATTTTCTTTGTGATGGACTTTTTAGTTTTTTTTCTCATTTTTCGCTATTACAGAAAGTATTCCAAAACACATCATTGTATGTGTCGCCTGTTTATATGTGAGTTTTTTCACTTTGAAGTGGCATTTCTGGGTTCCAGAGATTGTGCATCTTCACCTCTACTAGATGCTGCCAAATTGTTCTCCAGAGTTGACATACCACTATCTTATAAACAACAGGAACTTATTTCTCACAGTTTTAGAGACTGGAAGTCTGAAATCAGGGTGCCAGCATAGGTGTGTGCTGGTGAGGGCTCTCTTCCAGGTTTCAGTCTGTTGACTGATGGATCCTCCTATGGCAGAAAAGAGGGCTAGAGAATTCTCTGGGGTCTCTTCTATAAGGGCACTAATATCATTCATGAGGGTTCCATTTTCATAACTTTACTACCTCCCAAAGGCTCAGCTTGCTAATACAAACACATTGGGGATAAGGATTTCAACATATGAATTGGGGGGGGGGGCGCACAAATATTCAGTTCATAGCAACTATTTTATACTTCCACAATATATACTTCCACAGTGTAAGAGGGTTCCTGTTCCTCCACACCTTTTAGCGCTTAGTATAGCCAAACTTAAAACATGTTGCCAATTTTGTGAGTACGAAATGATACCTCACTGTTTTAATGCGCGTTCTCTTATTTCTTGGTGAGGTTTGATATCTTTGTATGTGTTTTTGGCCATGTGGGTTTCCTCTTCTATGAATTCCCTATTTATTCGTATCATTTGCTAGTTATTCTGTTTGGTTGTTGGTCTTTTTATTATTGATTTGAAGGAAATTATTATTCTGTGTACTAATCCCATGTGCTTTGTATAAATATCTTCTCCCAGTCTGTGGTTTGTCTTTTAACTTTGCTTATTGCTGCTTCTGTTGAACAGAATTTTTAAATTTTAATTGAATAAAATGTATCAAGGTCCTATTCTTGAAATATAAAACTGTGTATAAGAGAGAATCACTCCCATAAAACCCAGAGTCCATTAAAACCCATTAAATTAAAATGAAGCAATTTAAGGAGTTCCTGTCATGTCTCAGCGGGTTAAGAACCCAGCTAGTATCCATAAGGATGCGGGTTTGATCCCTGTCCTCCCTCACTGGGTTAAAGGATCTGGTATTGCCATGAACTGCAGTGTAGGTTGCAGACAGAGCTCAGATCTGGCGTTGCTATGGCTGTGGTGTAGACCAGCAGCTGCAGCTCTGATTCAACACCTACCCCAGGAAATTCCATATGCTGCACGGCAATAAAACAAAAATTTTAGTGAAGCAATTTGAAGACACCAGATTATATTGACATGACTTCATATAAAATAAGTTTGAGAGGTTACCTAGAATGCACGGGCATTGCCATTACTAAAAATATAACTTAAACAGACCATTGAAGAACCTAACTAAAGTTATGCAAGATGAAAAAGTTCTAGATATCTGCTGTACAAGAATGTTCATATTGCACAGGAAATACTGTAGTGTACCCTTAAGAATCTAAGGAGGGTAAATATTTTGTTACATGGTGTTTTTTTGCCATGATAAACTAAATAATTCAATACATGTCCATTCAGCCTTTAAAAACAGTAATTTCACAGAAAATCTAAGTATTAGTTCCTTTATTTATCAATAATTGTATTCTTCAGACAACTCAATTCACCTCTCTACTAATTTTTTTTTCATATGTAAAGTGAAGAAATTGTATTTCATGGTCTCTAAGGCCCATTCCAGCTCTAAAAGTTCTGTGGTATGTGGAAATAAGGAATGGTTTATGTGTATTCAAATGATTTCAAATGTTCTTTAAGGAGTTTGGGATTAGCGGAGGCAAAGTATTATATATAGAATGGGTAAACAAGAAGGTTCTACTGTATAGCTCAGGGAGCTATATTCAATGTCCTGTGATAAACCGTAATAGAAAAGAATATGAAAAAGAATGTATATGTATGTATAACTGAATCACATTACAGCAGAAATTAACATAACATTGTAAATCCATCAATAAAATATAGTTTAAAAAAGAATTTCCCCAATTCGAGATCATGCATATTTTCAAGAATTATACTAGTGTTTCTTGGTGGTCTTCTATTACACACCTGTACTCCCATTTGAGCCTTTGGGAGGAGTCATCAGTAGTGCTAAAACAATTCCCGCAGATAACTCTTGGAAGACCTAAGCTAAGAGAATAAAAAAGACAAGCTGTAGAATATCAGAAAGGGAAAGGAAGTGAAGATAGCGAGGTGTGTTTAGAGGGAAAGACTCGGGACTCTTCCGTAATACCAAAGCCGTTGGTGTGCTGTGTTCTGAAAGTAAGAAAAATGCCTTTGCTTTAATAAAGAACAGAAGGTCTACTATGTTGAGGTGAACTGGTCGAATATGTGGATCTTGGTCAAAATGCATCTGTCAGCAGTATCTGACTTACAAAGCACTGCCCTTGGCATTTAAAGATGACCCTTATCGTGGCTACTGATCTCTGTTGGCAAATGAGTGATGTTTGCACTCTGCTTCCATGTGGAAACTACTTCCTGTTTTGCAATCAAAGCCACTAGTAGGAGACTTTTTAAAAATGTGACTGTGCTTTTAATACTCTGGGCACAAATCCTGGCTCAGAGACAACTAGACTATCCATCCCTAAGGTCTACTGCCACACCCCCAACACTGTATCCAGTGTGTTTCCTCTACTTTCCATTGTCCAAATTCTTTTTCCTGATTACCTTTCATTTTGCATTTTTCATGCCCTTTTATCTATCTTCTAGTAGCCCAATTTCATTAGAAAATTTTAGTGTGGGTAATATTCTATAGGACTTCTAGGTGATGCTAATGAAACTATGGAGGAAGTCATAGCATCCAAGGCTCATAGCAAAAGGATAGGCAGGGCTGCTCTGCTCCTCAGCACCCTTTTACATTTTACTCAGGCCACACAGACCACTAACTTTTCCTTAAATTTACTTTTGAATTTTCTCTTTGCTCTGTGTCTTTGCTCCAGAAATCCCTTCTACCTGAAATACTTTTCTCTATTTTTCCTTCCTCCCATCTGCTTTACGTATTCTTTAAGAACCAGCTCAAATTTGATTCATTGAAGAGATCACCGAAGAATTAGTCACTCCATTTTTTAGTACTTTGTTTATTATTAACACATTGTTTTATGGCTACTTGTTTATATCTGTTCTGCAGGTCCCCAAGCACACGCCCGCACACGTGCACGCACACACACACACACACACCACATATTCTGTAAACTTGTGAGTGGAGACTTAATTTTCACTTGTAATAAAGATGTACCCCCTTGGGAGTTCCCTTCGTGGCTTAGTGGTTAATGAGTCCGACTAGGATCCATGAGGATGTGGGTTCCATCTCTATCCTCACTCAGTGGGTTAAGGATACAGTGTTAGCTGGGATCCTCGTTGCTGTGGCTGTGGTGTAGGCTGGCGGCAGTAGCTCTGATTCGACCCCTAGCCTGGGAACCTCCATATGCTGCAGGTGCGGCCCTAAAAAGCAAAAAAAAAAAAAAAAAAAAAAAAAAAGGTACCCCATCCTAATGGTAACTATGATCTTCCTTGTAAATTGTTCTACCTACAATTTTAATACATCAACAATGAGAAGAGGAGGACATGTATAAGGAGTGACTTAGTTGTGGACAAACAGAACAAACTTTGTGTTAGCTCAGTCTATGTGCTATACAGCTTAGACCATAGTAGAATAATAATTAAAAAAAAAAAAAAACAGCATTCTTGGCCATATGGTTTGGCCTCGTTTAAAAGACCATGAAAGAGTGAATTTTCATTGCCACCCCAGTGGAGCCCAGTACTACAGCAGTGACACCAATCCTGGCAAAGGTGGAACTAGAATCATTATTTTAGGTAGTGTACTATAAACTTTCTTTATGACAGGGTTATAGATGCTATCTGAAGTGGGTATTCCAGCATCAACACTTGTTAAAATTGTGGTGACTGGTTCATTGTGTTTTCAACAGCTACACATAAATCAGCTCTTCCTCTGTAATGGAATAGCTTGTGCAGCTACCAACAAAGATGAAATGAATTGTAATTTTCTGATATCTTTAGGTAACTAAAGCAATATGTCTCTATTAATAAACTGAATAAAATTCTCATGAATATTATCACTTACTCTTTTTGTCACCTTTATCACCATTTCTTGTTAGTCATTAGAAACATGACAGAAACTCACTTCCAGGCCAGAGGATTTTGAAGAAAATATTGACCAGCCTTAGCTAATTAAAAACGACTGAAAACCTACTGATTTTTATATCACACACCAAGGCAATTAGGAGCCTACCGTAAACGTGTATTCTATGGTATACTAAAAGAGATATGAAATTGCTAGTTTAGTCTCTAGTTCCATGAAGTGGGTGACAATATACAAAGTGAAGATCTATATATTCCACAGCTCAATAATGTGATAGAAACTTCAAGTACTTGGAGAATACAAATTAAGGAGAGGTCCTTAGATTATAGGGTTATTCCCAGGAGGCTTTTTGGGGGGCCTTGTTAAGCTGTTTCCTATCCTATCTGAATCATATTTGCCAAAGTATGGAGTCTACCCTTCATGCTAAAATGAGTAGCAGATATCTGAGAGCTTTGCAGATGTTACAGATTTTGAAATTTCTTTCCAAAGTTGCATATGCCCTTCCTTATTGGTGGTGCTTTTGTGTGCATTTTTGTTAGTTTATTTGTTCCAGCTTTATGGCTAAATATTGGAAGCTGCTCTCCTATTAACTCAACAGGCCAGAAACATTTTCTAACGCGTACACATACACAAATTAGCTGTCTTCTATCCCATTTATCTTCACATCTCAAGATTAGAAGGGGCTATTTAAAGAAGTCTTAGCTTTTTGTGTGTCCTGTCTGTGAAACAAAATAAGTGGAGAAGACAAGAGACACCACATGTTTCCTAGAAAATGAATAGGTCGAAGCTTTTGCTAATAGACCTTATGTAATCTACTTCCTATATTTAGATGAAGTACTTTATTTGACATATGGTGTATTTTACTTATTTTATTTTCTGTATCCACTACTAGAGTGTGAGCTTCATGAAGGCAGGATTGTTATGTTTCGTTCACTGTTGTATTTCCAGAGCCTAGCACATAATAATTCCTCAATAAATATCTCTTAATTGAATGAAAGGTAAGTTATTCAAGTCTCCCTGGGGCCAGTGTTAATTCAGGTACCTAGGGTAACTACAAGTAAGAAACAGTGAGTAAAAGGTAACATTTTACTGAGTGTTTTGCTGTGTATCAGATCCTCTATTGACTACACTTTACCTGTATTATCTCAAAAGTTCTGCGAAGTAGGTAATATCCTCATCTATGCATAAAGAAACTTACTTTCAAGGAGTTAATTATATTGCCCAGAGTTACTTAATCAGTGAGGGGCAGGGCAGGATTGTTATACTAGAGTTTGACTCCAGAGCCTTTGTTCTTCTACCACAGTACTCTGATCTGGGAAGGCCAGGGAAGCGTTTATCTGTAATACAACCTGCTGACACCTAAGTTGCACTTTAAGGGAATCTTATGTTCCCAAGTAGAGTTATACAATGATCACTTGTTAGGGAAGGATTTTAGATGATAGAAAATCTCTCTAGAAAATCACCTATAGAGAGGATATGTTCCCATGAGGAGTTATGTCAGTAAGGAGACTGGAGTCTAGTTTTAGATTTCCCGTTAATGAGCCATGACTTATGCTTTCAACCACCCCAGAGTTCTCAGCAAAATGGCAAGTGGAAAGGGGTTATACCAGGTCACTGCCAAAATCTCTGTCAACTTTAAGGTTTCTTTTCTCTGACTGAAAGAGTGGAAGGCATGACGATTAAGAAGTATTGTTTAATTTCATATCTGGAGCTCAAATGTCTTTCCAAATTTTACTTTTCCCACTCCATCCCTCACTCACAAAATAATAATTATAATCATTCCATCATTTTTTAAAGATCCTGCAAATTTTTCACCAACTCTATTCCAAACTTCACAGTGGCTGGACACTTATTCTTTCAGCTCACAGGCCTTATGCCACCAAAATGCATGGCTGCATTAATCTTCACAATGGCTTTTTGCCTCCTATTCAGAAGTAAATAACCTTATCAACTACTCTGGAATGTGGCCGTGGGATTGTTTGCAAATGAATAAGTGTAGTTAAGGGAGGTAGTGTGATGTATTCATTCATTAAGTCAGTCAGTCAATATTGAGTACCCATAAGTCAGGCACTGTGTTAGGTGCTAGAATACCAAATTTGCAAACTTGAGAACAGTTTAAACCCTTTTAAGCTATATTGGGCAAATAAATCTTCTTAAACCCCAATTTTCTTCTTTTTTAAAAAAAGTAATAATAATACCTGCTCTACCTTCTACAACCCCTAGAATTATAAAAGTTAAAAAAATGAAATGATATGAAATACCTTTGTAAACTATAAAGCACTATTTGTTGTTGGTTGTTGGTAGTTTTTCTCTTGGACTTCATGTGTAGGATTTTTAAAATGAGGTTCTTTCTGTCTTGGGACTCCATTAGGATATTTCAGAATAAAAGTCACGAACATGAGCTCTAGTTCAGTTTTTTTGCCGGAAGTCTATTAGTGAATGATTGTTGATTCTAGAATCAGAACTCAAGCTCTACTAATAATAAAAGTTACACTATTAGTACCCCTGGCTGATTTGGAAAGACTCCTTAAAAGATCCTTATGATGCACTGTTAATATTTTAACATTCTATAGGCCACTCATTACTCTTTGTTGCTACATGAATTTATAGAAATATTTATGCAATTATATATCCCTCACTCATTTGTTTTTAATTACTTTATTTTGTGCATGGTGTTAAGTTTATTTGAATCTGTTAAGTGGAAGATGCTTTCTCCATAGGTCAGAGATAGCAATTCCTGTCACAGAATGGCAGTATTAACGTGGTGGTGTTCTGTAACAGTAGAAAGGTTTGAATGAAGTAAGAAAGTATGCTGTAAGCTGCTGCCATCCTAAGTTGTAAATTTTTCCTCTTCCCTGAGCAAAGGTTATATATGGACTGAACTTTGTGTATTAGAGCAAGAGCTTTGCTAGTTCTATCTGCTGTAATCCATAGCATCCTTTATTTATATGATGATGCTCCCTAATACCATACTTTGCCCAGTCTGGTAAAGGAAATTGCACAAACAGATGCCATTATGTCTCTGTGAACTGTACCAGTTAAGCATATCACTGCAGTTGCTGTATAGCCAACTATGGATCATTTGTTTCTGATAAAATTGTTTAATTCTTTACAGTAAAATTTTGAGAATAAACATTTCCAATTTAGTTTTCCTCTCTTCCCCTTCAACTGCAAGGGGGAACAATAATTGTCATCAGAAAATATAACCCAGGAGTTCCCTCTGTAGCAGCAGGTTAAGGATCTGGCATTGTCACAGCTGTGGCTTAGGTTACAGCTAGGTTACAGCTGCAGCTTGGATTTGATGCCTGGCCCCGGGAACTTCCAGATGTTGTGGGTGTGGCCAAAAAAAAAAAAAGTACTTTGGATTTTGACATTGATACTGCTCCCCAAGTGAAGGAGACAAGTAACTCCATTCACTGTGTCTACCTCGGTTCCATTTCTCTAAGGAAATGAGAAGAAGGAGTGTTAGAAAGAGAATGAGTTGTTACTAGGGAAAAGTGTCCAGAGGACTGTTATAAAATATGTCACTAAGTATGTATTGAGTATTTGTGGAGTACACAGTGTGGTATAGTATACTACAGTATGCAGGTGTGTTGTGCACACCTGTGTAGGGAATGAGGGCACAGTGAGTAGATAAGATGCTATCTGCTTAGGAGAAATAAACTGTACTTATACAACATGATAGGGAAATAATCATAAAACAGAAATCAATGAAGGCAGGGCATGGAACGGACAGCCAGGGTAAGAAAAATATGCTAACAATGTTGGCATAGTCAGAAGGACCACTTAGTCACTTAGTTACTGACGTCATCTCAGACATCTTCCCTGGGAAGCTCCCTTTCTGTAAGTTAAGGAACCCTGGACTATTTTTCCTTGCCTTTCTACCACATTCAGCTTAAATTTCTTCAAGAAGTGGTAACTGTTCTCCCTTTATTTATGACATTTTTTATGGAAAGAACATTTTTGAAAATATGGAAAAGCAGTTTTGAAGTCCAAAGCTGCCTTGAAACCATCGTTGTAGGAGAGCAGGCAGTTTTACCAGGAAGTATGAGATCTCTGGGAGCTGAGATATAAACGGTTTATGTAGCAGGGAAGATGCCAGGTTTGAGAACATGGAGCTGCAAAATGAACCTCGGTCTGAGTAGCTATAACAGGAAGCCTGTCCTAGATTGATATGAATTCCAAAGATGAAATCAACTACTTAGTAACAGGGAATAGATAGTACTTTCATACAGAGGCCCCACTATGTTTTTTTCATTGCTTAATGATTTTTATTACAATTATAGGTGTATAAAAATCATCACAACTCAATTTGATAGTATTTCCGTCCCAAACCCTCAGTGCATCCCCCCACCCCTCAGATAGTCTTATTTGGAAACCATAGGTTTTCCAAAGTCTGTGAGTCATTGTCTGTTCTGCAAAGAAGTTCATTGTGTCTTTTTAGTTTCCACATGTAAGTGGTAGCATTGGATGTTGCTGTCTAATTGTGTGACTGGTTTCACTTCACATGATAATTTCTAGGTCCATCTATGTTGCTATAAATGTTGTTATTTCATTCCTTTTAATGGCTGAGTAATATTCCATTGTGTGTATGTACCATATCTTCCCTATCCACTCCTCTGTCGATGGGCATTTAGGTTGTTTCCATGACCTGGCTATTGCATAGAGTGCTGCAATGAACACTGGAGTACATGTGTTTTTTCGAGTCATGGTTTCCTTAGAGGCCCCACTATATTAAGGAATGTGAAGTTAGAAAAAAGGAGTTTCCACTGTGGCTCAGTAGGTTGAGAACTCCACTAGTATCCATGAGGATGTGGGTTTGATCCCTGGCCTTGCTCAGTGGGTTAAGGATCCCGTGGCATTACTGCAAGCTGTGGCATATGTCACAGATGCGGCCTGAATCTGCCATTGTTGTGGCTGTCACATAGGTTAGCAGAAGAAGCTTCAGTTCAACCCCTAGCCCTGGGAACTTCATATGCCACACCCATGGCCTTAAACAGGGGGTTGGGGGAAGAGAAAGAAGGGGAAAAAAAAAGCTGTAAAGCAAAATCAAAGAGAAGCACTGTAAGTAAATTCAAAGAAACAGATACCCCACAGCTGAAGCCTGGTATACACATTGAAAGGGAAATCTGATTCTTAATTCCTAAAAGACAGTTAGCCAATATAGGAATATATGAGGTTCCTAATGAATCAACTGATCCTTGCTTAAGGGAACAAGAGGTACTACTCTAGTTGTCAACCATCTCTTATTATGTTCAGGGCTCCTATAAATGAAAGTCAACCGTTTAAAGAAAATTCTGCAGGTTTTGTTTTTCAGACACTTTTATCACTATATTAGGCTAGAAAATATATCATACCAAGCAAAATGCCCTTCAGTCCCTGGGAGGGTGTAGATTAAATGACAGTTATCCCAGCTCCTATCTGTAATCCCTTTTCCTAGAATGGCTGGGCTGTATTCCATTTAATTCATTTCCTTACTCCAAAACTAATTCTTTGGAGTTTGCAATTAAAACACATGTCATTTTCTGGTTTATTTATGAAGTACAGATGTAATCATGTTATAATACATGTTTTTGAAATGTAAAAGGTTTTAATCATGGGTAAATTGACTTGGATCACAAAGGGCTATCCTTTGTGGTGTTCCGGGAAACAATAAAACTGACATTTATTTTAATAAAATATATGTAGGTAATATAGCTTGTGGTTTACTCACAGTGAGGGAGAAAGAAGTCAGAGACTGAGAAAAGTCAGTTAATAAAATCCTATGTAATCTTCAAGAAGAAAAATATTAGAAAGATGAATAAATATAACTTTGCTTAATAAAATATTTTAAAAACAAAGTGTTGGGCAAGTCTAGTTTATAGATTTTTAAAGAACAAATGATAATGAAAATCAGATCTTCAGTTTTTTAATATAAGTTCTTGACTTTTTAAAATATTATATATGATCTAACAAAAAATATTTTGTTTCAAGTGTATGCGAAGCCAATATTATTATATTTTGGAGAAAGTCTAGAAGCAAACAAACGAAAAATGCCTCATGAATGCTATCAGCCATGCCTTCATTGTTTGTAAGTAAAAGATGTATCATGGCATAACTAGCTCCATCCTTGCAGAACTAAAAAGAATTCTAATACAGAGAAAATATTTGTACCATTGTTTTTATTTACTTAAATCCTACATTTTTTGGCTTAATTAATGCTCAGTTTGGAAGGATTGCAATTAAGGCTCAGTCTGCTTGAAAGAAGTTTTCTTTTCAGAATTGCTTGCTTACTGTGCTGGTTCCCTCACTTCTTGTTCTAGGAAACCATTTCTAAATAATTAACTAGGCAGTGGTACAAACTGAGGTAATTGATTAGTTTTTCATGACTCTTAGGAATTCTTAAAAATACAGCTCTCCTGATGACTAGGAGCCCTAACAGCCTAATCCCCAGAGTGGTAGTTGGGAGACCTAACTCTGCCACTGGCTTGCTGTGGAACTTTAAACAAGTCAGCCTCTCTGAGCTGTAGAGTTTCATATGTTAGCTGTATGGTCATACTTTCTCTGGTCACCTCACAAGGTAGCTTCGAGATGGATGATGTGAAGGAGAGTTAAAAGTGTAATAGCAGTCTCTGAATATGTTATTATCCTTCAAATAAGGAAATCAAGCATCTGTTTAGTAATTTAGTAGGGGAATGTTCCTGCTTTTGCAGCTTTTTCAAATCTATCTACTTCTTGCCATAAGCTCCCTACTTCTCACTGAATCAGATGAGACAGTACATTTGGTGAGACAGTTCACCACTGTGCTGAAGGGCAGAAGCAAGCATTTTTAAAAATGTGGCTTGCTAGAGATATCTGGGAAGCAGCAACAGATATATTGCCGTTTTGAGCTGAATCATTTTGTTGACCACAAGGCAGAACGGCAGCAAGCTCGAATGGGAGAACTCTAGTCATTATCCAAAGGTCAGACTTGATAAGCAGACTCTGCTATTTCTTCCCCTAACTCCCATATGTCTGGAGGGGCATGTGGACAACAGGGAAACCAGAAATCTCACTGTCAAAAAGGTGTTTAAGTGATTTTCTGCTAATAGAACTGGCTATATTCTGTGCAGAATGACAGCATTCCCGTCTTCAAGGAGTTCTTAATCCAAGGAAGTAAGACAGCAGCAGAAACTTCAGGTAGAGCCCACATCTGTCATATTGCTTGGCTCAGAGTAGGCATTCTATAAATGTCATTTGGATGATTGGGTAAATGAATGGGTGACAGATGAGTAATGAATGAACAATGAACTTTGAAAGGTGATTCCTTGGAGTTACTGTTTGGAAAAGCAGAGGTGACAACTTGAAAACATTTAGCCACGTAACTTAGAGCCAAGCATCTGCTTCCACTAGAAATGTAAAGATTTGAAATCTAGACCAGGGGTGGGGAATACATTTATGGTTTTCACCAATTTGAATTTAAAATGAAAAGAAAACTTAAAATTAAGAATTCCAGCTCTTATACATGAAGTTACACTCCAATGAATTACTTCCTATATTATGAAGATATGTTGAATAATTTATCGTAATTGTTTTTAGTCAGTTTGATTTATTTACTTCTAAAACATCTCGAAGGTAACTTTTACAATTTTTCTTTCATCGGTGGTGAACTATGCATCAGTAAAAACATTAACCCCAACACATATCCTACAGGTAAGGTAGCATGGTGCCAAGGAAAGATTTGTAGCCAGAGGATCTGGGTTCCAGCTCCTCCACACATTCATGTAATAAGTTTAGGTAAATTGCTGAAACTCTCCCGAGCTGCACTTTTCTCATCTATAATCCAACAACATCACAAGAATGTTGTGTAAGCACTTGGTAAGCTGTAAACTTATATAATGTCTGTGGTTGGGGAAGGAGTTAGAAATAATGTCCTAGTGCTCCAAGACTGTGATTTCTGGCATTCTGGTATACAGAGTCGAATGTGGCTCCTGAATGTTGGCTACTGCCCTGAGAACATTCAACTTAATGATAGTTACATGAAAGATTCCCTAAAGTTACCATTAAACAAAATGTCTTTAACATGGCAGTTCAACAGATTGCAAGGTACAAGTTTTGACTCCATTTATATGGTACTACTTTTTTGAAGACTTCTCTTATATTTGCCAACCCACATTGCCCTTACCATGCATTGCTCTGGTTTGCAATGACCAGAATGGAATTGTTTCATTGATAGGCCCTCATAGCATTTGACAGGCACCAAAGTTAGAAGCTTGTTAGAAGCTTTGCTGCAATATAATTGTCACTCCCACTAAACTGCAGAATGACCATTTCAATTTGGAGGATTATTATCCTACTGAACATAAATCAATTAACTGTTCTCTAGAATGTGACTGTGTTTAAGAGCAATAGGCAAGCCACATCCATTCTCTGTGTGTTGGATGAGGTTATAAGTGTGTTACCAAATGCTCAAATCAGGTTATTACTGAAGCACAATTCTACATCCAAGAGGGAAGACAACTATTAAGAATGAGCTTAGAAAAAAAGACATTTTATAGATGTATTAAAATAGAAAACATAAGCTGATTAGGCAAAGTTCCAAAGATTCATTAGTTTATTAAAGTAGATTGAAATGAATGTTTGAGAGATTTAAATAAATTAACCTTTAATGAGTACCCAGGGGCCAAGGAAAAAGAATGACAGAGGATTAGGAGTATTTTGTCTGATTGTTGCATAATGCACACTGATTAGTTTTTTTTCTGAATGCTCATTGCTGTATAACAATACTAATAAATAAAAAAGATTAAATTTAAAATATCTCTAAATTGTAATTGTTGTCTCTCTTATGTGTACACAAATATCATACTTGGATTTAATTGCAGTCCCTATAACTTTGGCAGAGGGATACGGGAATTTTTGTCAGCACATCGTTACATTTTGAAATGTCTTATATTGTGAGCGAAGCTTTGGTCAATTAGGGTAATTTATTCCTAACATGTTAGACATGCTTTTAGCATTTCAGTGTTAGATTCTTATTCTGAGTTTCACAATAATTGTGCTGTAAATAACATTAATTGACAGCAAGTTACTTAAAATATATATTGGTATTTAAACATCTTATTTTTAAAAAACAACTTTTTCTGCACTTCCTTAACAAGTTCTGCTTTATAATTAGCAAAATTCTTAAGGAGATTTTTTTGGAGCAGTGTTGGAAATGCTTTGATTTTTTTCAGGGCGCCTTAACTGTATTACTGTTAAATCCTTTACTAACTGCAAAATAAGTTTTGAGTAGGTAGTACTAGGAAGGCATTCTTCTAGTTTTCCACCCTATTACTGAGATTTATATCAGGTATCTATAAATATCTTCCATCTACACTTTTGTTATTGTTGTTTTATTTTAAAGGCAGAGGTTAGAGATCACATAGTTCAGCTGTCATCTTTCAGATGAGGAAACCTTGACCGAGAATGACTTGGCCAAGGTTTTCCATGAGTTGATGGAAGAACAGAGACCAGAGCTTGTGTCTTTATAGCCCTGTTCTTTCACTATACTTAACTCCTTCCTTCCTTTGCATTTTTTACATTTTACCAGATCCTTCCTAAAGTTCAGTGGAATCACTAAGGGATCACTGAAGTGACAGGTAACATAGGCAAACCACACTGCACCCTGATTTTCTTAAATGTAGTTGTAGTTTAGATGCAGTGCTTCCCAACATCCTTCATGCTGTTGTATATGTAGTAGAACAAACAAATGGTCTATTTGTGGGCAGCAGTGACTGGCCTGTGGACCTAAGTGTTTGTGAGATTGGAGACCAATCCCCAAGGTAGTGCGGACTCTTCCTCCCTAGACAAGAAAACAGACAAAATATTTCTTAAGTATTTTATCTGGTATCTCCTGGAGCAAGGAAAGGAATGTAATCCTGTAATTACGCTTTGTCTGAATTTTTTTCCAAGACTTCAGGCTTTGGTTTGGGGGTTTTTTGGTGGCCAGAAACCCTTCTAATCTTTCTTTCCAACTTTTCCGTAGAAGCATCATAGACCAGACAAGTTTAGGTCTAACCTATTTATACCACACAACCGATACAGAGCCCTGCATATTGTAGATAATGAGAAATTGAACTTATTCTCCAAGTGTCTTTGGGTTTTAACTTAAAAAAAAAAACAAAACGCTTTGGACAGTGTACACTCATTTGCTCCATTTAGACCAGCGTAT
Organism: Catagonus wagneri; assembly: GCA_004024745.2. Taxonomy (NCBI): domain Eukaryota; kingdom Metazoa; phylum Chordata; class Mammalia; order Artiodactyla; family Tayassuidae; genus Catagonus; species Catagonus wagneri. The sequence continues at coordinate 35,566,009 of PVHT020000015.1, read as the reverse complement.
TTCAGTTCTGGCTGCACATTAGAATCATCTGGTACCTTTTTTTCTCTTTTTATGGCTGCCCCTGCAGCATATGGAAGTTCCTGGGTTAGGGGTCGAATTGGAGCTATAGCTGCAGCCTATACCACAGCTATGGCAACACTGGATCCAAGCTGCATGTGTGACCTACACCACAGTTTGCGGCTATGCCAGATCCTTAAGCCACTGAGTGAGGCCGTGGATTGAACCTGCATCTTCACAGAGACAATATCAGGTTTTTAACCCACTGAGCCACAATGGGAACTCCTCACCTGGTAAACTTTTTAAAATGAACCACCTAGGCCCCACCCTGACCAATTGAATCAGAATCTCTGGGTGTGGGGACTAGGCATTGGTATTTTTAAAAAGTTCCCCAGAGGATTTTAATATGTAGCCAGTGATGAGACACACTGCCTTAAAGTCTCACTGTCTCTTGGAGACACTCCTAACAAATCTATGAGATTCGTGACTGGGTTGAGGCAGGAAGTAGCTGGTGAGAAGCAAAAGAATATGAGAACTGCTTTTGGCACCATTCACTTTATAGAATACCAGATTTGGGACACATGTGTATCAAAGAAAATAATTGCCTTTCAGAGGCCCAAAGGGAGGATTCTTAAATATAATTGGTTCACTGCACTACAGCTTTATGCTCATGTTTGGCATCTGTCCAGAAGGCTAGGCTGCTTGGTCAGGTATTCAGGGCCTTAGTTCATTGCTATTCTATTTCTTCTTTCCAACACCAACCTAGGCACATGCCCAATTTCCAGGAAATTCTGAGCCTGTTAGTTTACCAGGGCTATAAATTTACCACTTCAAATCCGTTTCCAAAGGATGTATTTCTCCAAACCTAAGAGGAGGAGCTCAAAAATAACAAAACAACAACAGTGGAGGTTTGGAAATGGATTCAATTAGGGAAGGAGTGAAAATTGAAGTGATCTTCTAAATCAGGGTAACACTTTGGCTTTTGAGAGCATTCTAAGATCCCAGTGACATCAGTTGGAATAAGAGGATTTTATGTCTTTTCCAGTCCTGGATTCTTTTTAAAGGAAATTTTGGAAAGTGCCTATACTTTCACACTCTGACTTCACCTGGTATAACAGTTTCCTCTACCGTTTAATCAGAATAGTTGTGTTGTAACCTTGTTGTCTCTGCAGTGCCTAGAATTCTTAGGTGTTAAGAAACTGTACAATGTTTAAGCCTTTCTCCCACGATGGAGCAAGACTCTCTTCCATACAGTGCTATTTTGTTGCAGAGAAACTCTTAAGTTACGTTCACAGAGTTGAATTCGGCTATGGCATTCTCTTCAACTCAATCTATCAATTCACAGTCTCCTAGGAGCCCTGATTTGCTCTGTCAATTGTTTGTCTCAAAGCATCTTCCTGAAATGAATTTACTTTAAAGTTAAAGATGATTAGAGTGCTTCTTCTCCAGGAGACAATTACAATGCTATATTCTCTGGCAGGGAGAAAAACAACATAGCATTAATTTTTCCAAGCTTTCTTTGAGTATTGTTAAAAGGAGAATTGTCAGCTTAATCCAACATACTATAATAACGAAAAGACAACTGCTATTAAAATGGAAGATTTTCAACTAAGACCATTTTGAGGAGTTGTTTGGAAGGAGGAGAAAAGGGAGAAGTATGAAGGGGAAAGGGATGGAGTCTATTAAGTATTCCTGACCTTCAAAGACACTTTTGTTAGTGAATGCTGCAGACAAAATAAACCAAGTCTGAGACCTATTATTAAAATGTTTTTCTCCCTCCTTAGCCCAATACTCTATGTTATCCTGCCTCTTAAACTATTATGCTTTATTTTTTTTTCTGGATGAATTGATATCTTTTGACAGGCTTTGTTAAGAATACATAGTAAAGGTCAAGTGTAAGCCATTTGATAGTGTTTCCTGGCAGCCTTTATGCCGTGGCAAATAGAGATTGGAAGCAAGTTTATTTTTCAGTGTAGCTTTGTGGATATGCTTCCAGTTGATTGTGCTTTTTCTCATACTGAACTCCCACACATTGCAGGGTTTTCAGGACTGCAACCTAAGAATTTTAAAGTGGATCATCTTGGGCTCCTCTCTTCCCCTCAACTTCCAGATCCCATCAGACACCAAATCCAGATGATTCCTCTTCTGAATATCTCTGAAATCCATTAATTTCTTTCCATTCATTGCTACTGTCTGAGGTTACACTACTCTCACCTCTCCACTACATGACTTTGGTATTCTAATGGGTCTCTCTGCCTCCGGTGCCTTCTCACCTCCAGTGTGTCCTTCATTCTGCCATAAGCATGAGCTTACTAAGTCACAGATCAGATATTGACAACCCTTCATCCAGAACACATGCAAATCCACAAATATCAAGAATAAACCCTGAGATTGTACAATAAGTGCTCTGATAAAAAGGCTCTGTAAACTCCAAAGGATAGAGCCTTTGGGATGAGGAAACATTTCATTGAAGAGTTAACATTTGAGTAGGGTTTTGAATGTTGGGTAAAAGTTTTCCAGGTGGAGAAAAGGGAAAATTGTATTTCAGGCAGAGGAAACGATATGTACAGAAGCACAGAATAGAGAGCCCAGAAATAAATCCACCCATACACTGTCAATTGATCTTCAATAATGGCGCCAAGAATACACAATGGGAAAAAGATAGTATGTTCAATAAATGGTGATGAGAAAATTGGTATCCACATACAAAGAATGAATTTGGACCCATATTTTACACTACACACAAAAATCAACTCAAAGTGGATTAAAGATTTAAGTATAAAACCTGAAACTATAAAATTCCTAGAGGAAAACCTAGGGGAAAAGCTTCATAACATTGGTCTTGGCAGTGATTTCATGATTTGACACCAAAAGCACAGACAATAAAAGCAAAAATAGATTAGGTAGTACGCCATCAAATTAAAAAGTGTTAGCGTAGCAAAGGAAACAATCAACTGAGTGAAAAGGCAACCTACTTAATGGGGTTAATGTAAGGGGTTAATTTCCAAAATATGTAAAGAACTTTCACGCAATAGAAAAAAACCCCTAAAACTCAATTTTTAAAATAAGCTGAAGACTCCAATAGACATTTTCCCAAAGATATTATAAAGACGGCCAACATGTGTATGAAAAGGTGCTCAACATCACTAATCATTAGCACGTAATGCAAATCAAAACTACAATGAGATAGTATTTCATACCTGTAAGGATGGCTCTTTTAAAAACAAAGGAAAGTGTTGGCGAAGATGTGGAATGATTGGAACCCTCATACACTGTTGTAGCTGCTATGGAAAACATATGGCAGTTCCTCAAAAAGTCAGAAATAGAACTACCATATGATCCCGCAATCCCGCTTCTGGGTATTTATCCAAACAAATTGAAATCAGTATCTTGAAAAGATATTAGCACCCCAATGTTCACTGAAACACTATTCACAATAGCCAAGTTACACAACCCAAATTTCCAACAAATGAAGAGATAAAGAAAACATGGTATATAAATATAATGGAGTATTATTCAACTTTTAAAAAGAAGGAAATGCAGCAATATGCAAGAACATGAATGAACCTTGACGATATTATGCTAAATGAAATAGTTGGAAAATCTGACAGAAATCTGTAAACCAGCTATAATGCAAAAAAAAAAATAAAAAATAAATAAAAAAATAAATAAATGAAATAGAACAGCCATGGAAGGACAAATAATTACTTGATTCCACTTTTATGAGGTATCTAAAACAGCCAAACGCATAAAATCAGAGAGTATAATGGTAGTTACCAGTGGCTGAGGGGCAGCTGAAATGGAAAATGTCTAATTGACAGGCGCAAAGTTTGAACTCTGCAAGACGAATAAGTTCTAGAGATCTGCTGTACCACATCATGCCTGTAGTTAACTCTACTGTATTGTACACTTAAAAACTGTTAAGAAGGTAGAGCTCATGTTAAGTGTTATTACCACAATAAAATAAAGTGTTTTTTTAAAAAAAAAAAAAAAAAGAAGCACAGAGACATGGAAAGGCATAGCATGCCTAAGGAATTTGAGAAATTTGGCATGAATGAAGCAAAGAGTACTTGGAAATGGCAAGAAATGAAGCTGAGCAGTAATTTGGCCCAGATTTTCTGTGTGTTTATCTACCCTCCTTTCTGGTTGCTATCATTCTGAGGAATGAAACTGTGTCTTATCAAGTCCTGAAATCCTAGTGCCTACAATACTGCTAGGATACAGAATTGTTTGAATGAACTGGATGAATAAGGAGAGAGACTCTTTGTCAATATTGCCTCATTGATTCATTCATTCGAATACTTTTTGAATACCTCACCTAGACTCCAGACTGGAGCAAAATTAAGATCCTGCCTATCCTTTTATATAGCAACAATAGTAAGATATTGCTTTACAGTAATAGTAATCTTTTTCAAACGGAATTGTTCCTTTTTTCAGGCTTTTCCTTTTACAGTCATGTTGTTTTCTCAAGGAGTAGTTTCTAGCTTTCTCTTCGGTAGTATGTTTGATTTTAGCCTGGGGATCTCTCTAAAAGGAGTTAATCACTTGTCAACACCCTATACTGATACTCCTGAGGCGGGATTGTTATAGAGGGGGTGTGGATCTATAAAGATGCGTGAGCATACTATAGGAATCTCTGTTTTCTCCTGTGTGTTTAATTTCACAGCCAACAACAGGGCTGTTTATCATATATTCTTAAAAACTAGTCCAAATGAGAATCAAACATTAGGAATACAGAAAGCATAACTCCAGAACATTAATGACACAGTAGAGCAAAACTAATGGGGTGGGGGGGAGGAGAGCAGGTACAGTTTTTGAACATGTATTTATGTAGTTCTATATTTAGGGAATGCTAAATCACAAACTTATGGTTAATTAGAAGGTAATTAAAATCGTAGCACAGTGACTGGATAAATAGTTAATGAAGTCTAAATGAATGAATAAAGGGAATCTGGTGAAATTAGCATTTACATTTTGGAAAGAGCAAAGATACAAACGTTACTCATACAGTGCATCAGTCTTAAAGGATACCCATATCCTTCTAGCATTAATTGATAAAATTAATTCTCCAAAGACCAAGAGTTTTAGCTCTCACTCTCTCCTTCAAAGCATCCTACATGGAATGCAGATTTATCTGACTACTCCTTCAATTTTCACTCAGTTACAGCGTGTAAATTATTTTGCTGAGCTTTGTTTACAATTTACCTACTGGTGTCTTAAGAATGTATTATTGTAAATTGGTGTACTCGGTGCGTAGTCCCTGTTCCTACAGAAAGAGCTGGCTCAGCCTAGGCTCCTGACCAGATCCAGCTGACTAGCTAGTTTTCAAAACCAGTGAAGTGGTTTCTGCAGGGAGAACTGTGCTTGCTTTTGATAATTACCTCAGCTTTATGAAATCAATCAGCCTGAGGGGAAGACCTCATTACAGATCTGACAAGATAGACTCCAATTTCAATACTCCAACAGCTCTGTGCCCTCAGGCTCTGAAATCTGCAATTATTTATTTTATTTAGACAGAGACACCCATAATACAATACCTCTGGGCACATTCTCAGGCAAGTATGAAACAGATAACCTAATGGTCAGTATGTTTGCAACTTGCCCTTTTCCTGTCACTCAAGTAGAAAATTGGTCAGTAGGAACTGCAACATGGCCAAGAGCCAGCTCAAAGCAGGCACTGATGAATCACCGCCTTTCTAATCCCCCACCCTTAAAGATGTGGAGGGAAAGGGAGTTGCTATAACCATTCCCAGGGCTAAACTAAAGGAAAATAAGACTTTCTCTTCTCAGTTTCTCTGAAGACCGCCAGACTTTATCCTAAGGAAAATGATAGAGCGTCCGTCTACCATCTGTCACTTTGAACTGTTCTATCAAATCACCATTTTTTTTGAACTTTGTTTTCATTGAGGAATGTGATTTTGCTGTTTCCCCAGCCTTAAATTGAACAGGGGAGAAGAGTCCTGAAGCTTTCTTCTTCTTGAAGTTAGAAATATGTATTTTGCTTTCCTGCTCATGGAACTCAAACACCTTAACAGATTTAGTTCAGACTTTTCTCAAATAATTCACCTTTACCAGGCCTGGGAGATGGCAGCCTCATAGGAAAAACACCGAAAACATTCTGAGCATGGGAAAATATGGATTTAGAAAGAAACGGTCCTTTTCTATTCCAGCTCTAGTTCACTGTTAGCAGTGGTCTAATAATGCAGCAACCAGCTGAAAGTGATCACTAATTAAAGCAACGGGAGGAGTTCCCGTTGTGCCTCAGCGGTAATGAACCTAGTATCCATTAAGTTGTGGGTTTGATCCCTGGCCTCCCTCAGTGGGTTAAGGATCCAGCGTTGCCGCGACCTGTGATGTAGGTTCCCGATGTGGCTCGGATCTGGCGTTGCTGTGGCTGTGGTGTAGGCCGGTGGCTACAGCTCTGATTCAACCCCTAGCCTGGGAACCTCCATATGCTGCAGGTGTGGCCCTAAGAAGACACACACACACACACACACACACACACACACAGCTTTGGGAGGAGGCATTTCAGTTGTTAAGGCGAAAATATTGTTCCTTCATGTTGGAAAGTAAAAGGTGGTGACAAATATGGTCTCCTCTCCTAAAAATAGTACAAAGAGCTATCACTGACTACTCCCAGCATTAGTTATTAATGTTTTAGCTTCATGGCTGTGTATTATCTGAAAAAGAGGGTTATAACACAAATACAAAGGTAATGTCTAAGCTGTAAATAGGATAGGGTGTGGGGGCCTAAGGAGCCACACTATTCAAATTTTCTTATTCCATTTTTTATGTCTTTTTTTATTCCTCTTTTTAGACAAATTCATATAAATCCCCAATTGAGTAAGAAGAAGGGAGCTAACATTTAGTGCCTGATATGTGATAGACCCTAGATGTACATTCTCTCATTTAATTTTCCTCACTTCCCTATTAGGGGGTATCATTATTATCCCCATTCTACAGTATAGAAACAGTCTCAGAGAAATCAAGTGACTTGTTTTATAACCCCTTGTAAGTGGCAGATGTGGGTTTGAATCCAGGTCTGACTCTAGAGCAGCACCGTCCAGTAAGGTTTTCTGTGATGATGCAAATACCCTATACTGTGCTGTCCAATACAGTAGCCACTAGCCACATGTAACTGTTGAGCACTTGACATGTGGCTAGTGCAACTGAGGAACAAACTTCTCATTTTATTGAACTTTAAATTATTTAAATTTAGATTTAAATGGCTACTGGGTTAGATGGCACATCTTTAGGGATTGCCTTTTCTTGACTGTACTTTGTAAAGCAGAAATCTGTAACCTGGTGTCCATAGAAATATTGAGAAGATTCAAATATGGGGTTTCTTTTATAGTGTTTTCTCATAGAAAGTTCTTAGTAGAAGGATTGTTTTGCATCTTGGAAAGGGCGAATGAAGTGATGCAGAATTGTGGTAGTCTGCCACCTCTCCCCAGGGAGTCTAGAATACAGGGGATACCAGGAATGCTGAAGGAACCCCAAAACCATATTTCCTTCTCCCTTCATGACAGCCCCAACAGCAGGTTGGTTGGCCTCTGGGGTGGGGAATACAACTATTGTACCCAGAGTTGTAACTGAGTTCAGTTCTATATGCTTTTCTGGAGTGCTTATAATATTGTATAAAGCACCATGCCGGGCATCTTGGAGGAAGAGAGATTTTAAAAATGACTGGGATGTAAAATCTCTTCTCAGGGAGTTTACAAGTTAGTGGTGATGGGGTAAGGGAGGACGGAAGGGAAGGTAAGGCAAATACTCAGAACTGTAATATAAGACATGCTCTAAAAGGCATAGGAAAAGTACAGATTAAAATCTGAGGAGGGCCGGAAGAGTATTTATTAGTAATACTGCTTATTAGTTGTGTAACCTTAGGAAATTTACTTAAACTCTGTAAGTTTACCTGTCTTTGTTGTGAATGGGAATAATAACTAGAAAATAAAATAGTGAGAAAATGAATGTAAGGCAGGACACATTCTTAACAGTCAGTGAATGGTAGTTCCCCTGGTGGTGCAGCTCCATGGCTATGTATATATTGTGTTGGGTGGAAGTGAATAAGGGAAGGCATCATGAAGAAAATAGCACCTGAGATAAAACCTAAGAAGAGTATAGTATTTCAAAGGCTGGAAATCAAGAAGTAGGTGGGGAAGCAGTGTGAGCCAAAACTGTGGAAGTAGGAAAGTACTGGAATGATTCAATAAATGCTAGGTAGTTTCATTTTGCTAGAGTGTCGCCCTTTTCTGCTCAAAGTGTGATTCCCCACACCAGCAGGATCAGCATCAGCTGGAAACTTGTTAGAAAAGCAGAATGCAACCCAGACTTAATGAATCAAAATCTGCATTCTAACAAGATCCCCTGGGAGCATGTGTGCACGTTAAAGTTCAAGAAGTGCTGGGGTAGGGGACAGGCTGGTGCATAGCAGGAGACAAGGCTCCGAATGGTGGGGCCTTATTAGGAAGGACTTGAATGCCTGACCAAGTAGTTTGGGGAGTCATTAAAACTTGCTATAGGATCAATGTCAATGAAAATCTGCCTGTGACCTGTATCATACCTTGGAAAAGGACACTTAAGCATAATTTTGACTCTGAAAGCTCCTTCAAGCTAGCTTCTTAGTAGAAGAGCACTCTGGTGCTTTTCTGTTTCATCACTTCCCCGTTCCCTTCTCTCACCCATTATTCTTTTGCAGTTACCCTTGCTTCAGCTAAACCAGTTATACAGAATATTGAACTCTTGAAATTGACAAAGTAGGTTTCATTTGTTTGACATCAGCTAAGACCTGGAACTGAGAAATGTTCATTTGTTTTGGCTACTAACCCCTGTGGCTGGAGAGTAGTATTGCAGTCCAACTCTTTTTTAGACATTGTAAATATTCCCTCAGAAGTAGCAGGTGGAATTGCTGTGCAGTGAGAGCTGAAAATGTAGAGTCAGAGGCTTTTAGGCCTAGGCTTAGGAGGGTGGAGGGGCTCCCAGGGATGGATAAATCCTACAAAAGCACCTGCCAGCACATCAAGGGCCTGGCTATTATCCCAACCCCTCATTTCAGGAGTTTTTGAATTAAAAACTAATTTGGAGACCCTCTCCTTCCCTTTACCAGGGAGTCCCATATCTGATTTTAAACTGAAGTCAGTTGGAAAACAGGACTTAGGCTATAGAAATTTGTTTTTTAATGCAACTTAGCTATGATGTTCCTTTGGCCAAAAACTGATATTCTGTTTTTTCAACACGAATGTCTGTCTGGTAATTGCTGCCTTGAATTGAATTAACTAGAATTATCAGGACCTAATCATTTTCTCTTAAGGGGAACTAATCCAGAATAGAATTGTGTTTCTTTTTTGCTAAGGTTGGACCACCTTAAGTCTGTGGGCCGCAGCTGCAAGTTAGAAGTGGCAGGGACCCACAGGGTCACATTTTGGTGCTGTAACCTGGAGCAATCATTAGAAGTGTGAGATTGCATCATGAAGGTTAGCCCTAATTTGACCTGAGAGTGGAAAGCTCTGGAAAGTGAATTGTGACAGTAACTAGTACAGCAGCTGGGCACAAAGAGATCATTGATTTTCTTTCACAAACATCAGGAAAATTCTTCAGTGTTTCCCTGCAAGCAGGGGGAATCATTTGCATCTGTATGGCAGACGTCATCGCGCCTGAACTCCTTGACCTGCAGATTGGAGGACTCACTGAGAACCACACTTCATTCTGAGATGTTTAATCCCCTGGTTCCATTGTTGGATAATAAATGTCATCCTCCAAGGACTCCACCCCCACCCTTCCCCAGTATGCATACTTTCTAAAGCGGCCGCATGTATGTTATGAGGTCAGAGAATCTGTATTTTGACATGACATGAAATAACAGCTGGTCAGCTGTCTAAACCAGTCAACCTGGTTTTGGACGAGATTATATTACCACATGGGCTTGTTTAACTGCGAACATTAGGATGCAGAAATGGAGCTCTGTAATACTAATGTTTATTATCTATTTTCCTTTATCAATTTGTGCTTCTCTTTACACAAACTGTATATTTTGTGGGGGTTCGGCAATGAGGGGACATGATATGAAAAGAATGGAATGAACAAGGTTCAAAGTTTTATTAAACTTATCCTCGGGAATAAAAGGGCAAGGACTATAAGAAATATATATGACTTTGTTCTATTAATTATTGGTGACTCCCTTATTTGTTTTCCTTGCAGTGATTACCAGTAGAGTCCTTAAAAAGTTAGACAGCCCATGCGCTCATTTTAGGGATAATAAGTTAACAATTGGACAGAATGCATCCTACTTCACAGGCAGTTTGGGGGAAATGAAAGGAACCCTCAAAATGGAATAAGTGGTAGTTTTCAAAAAGGTAAAGAAAGCAAACCGAATCCCTAGGAATGGTCCGTCAACTTAAGGAGTACCCCCTGGGTTTAGGCCCCTCAGGAATTCTATAGAAGATTCCTGTTTTGCAGAGAATGAACTAGATAGCCACAAAAGTTTCTTCCTGATCTAATATTTTCCTATCTTCCTTATCTGGTAGTTCCATCATGTCTAGGAGAAATAGCTTCCACAAGAGATTTAAAGATAAATTCTGTCATCTGGTTGATAATTAAAATATCATAATTGCTAACTAATATTTTATGTTCAAGTCATAATTGAAATTTCTGCAATGAGAATTCTTGAAATTAAAGTGGTAGTTTTCCTTTTAGAATTTATATAGTCTTAAGAGGGCTATTTTGCTTAGAATAGTCTTCTCAGCATGGATCACATTTACATGACACAAAAGATCCTATAAGTATGTATTGATTTACTGATTTATTGGTTGATTTAGTGCTGCTGTAGGGGAGGAATGAAACAATACAATCAAAAGTAGCTAGGAAGCACTAGTGTCATGGAATTTTGCTATCTCTATAGTCTTGTTCTCAAACTACAAATCTTTGGAGACTGTATTGGCTCTTGGATAATATAAAATGTGGATTTGTAATCAGTGAATCAGCTTACTGAGTGGGCTGTCTCTTCCTTGATGTGAAATCTTTTTCTATAAGAAACAAGGCCTAAGGTGGTGTGCTGAAGTTCAGGATTTTCTCATATTGGATCATATGTGAGGTAGATACACAGAAAGTACTTGAGATCTCAGTCTTATTCAGTGCCAAACAAAAATCTGTACATTAGGACAAGGAACAAAATACCTAAATCCCTAAAGTTACCATCTGGGACTAAGTAAAAGGGAAGAAAGATTATAGTCAAATGTCTATGACTGAATACATTTAATTCATCAGATTTTGTTCCTTGACTCCTTCAACTTTTAGAAACCAGTATGAACAACAATAAAAAGAGTCAATGAGGAAAGTAGGGTATATCCTTGAACAAGGGCAAATTCAAACCAATCTCTTTACATCATACATCAAAAATTCTAGAAATTAAATATAGAAAATAGCAGTTAATATTTATTGAACATCTGCTGTGTGCCAGATGTGATGCAGAATATTCTGCATATATGATCTCACTTAATCCTTTTTACAGGCCCGTGATTTAGGGTACAGTTATTAGCCTCCTTTGGCAGATCACAGCTCTGAAGCTCTGTAAAGTCCTCAGTCATTTACTTAATAAGGCAGGAAAATGGACTAATACTATTCTCTAAAATTATCAATTGCAAAGGAAAAAATGTTCTGGTTAACCATCATTAATCAGAACCTCCTAATCCCTTAGCTTTCCTTTTGATCAAGATTTTACCATCCTTCAGTATAGTACTCAAATGAGGGAGATGCATTTGAAATATAATTGTTTTACGTAATGTTGATATAATCAGCATCAGAACTTTTAAGTTGTGTCATTAATTCTTGATTATCAGCTGCCAAGTCTTTAACTACATGAGTTAATAGAATGAGTCACCTACCCAGACACCATCGAGAATTAATTCATTCAACACTCCCTATGTGCCAGGCATGGTGCTAGGCACCAGGGATACAGTTGTGGGAGCGAGAGAGCAAGAGCTAGAGCGAGAGCAAGAGAGAGAGACAGAGAGAAGGATCCTCTTTTGAAGAGCTGCTAATAAACTTCAAACCTACAGAGAAAAAGTTTGTTTTAATTCACCTAGAACATCCGTATGTGTGTATTTATATATACATATATATATACACACACACACACAGACATATATTTATATTTATATTTTCTTATCTTTGGAGCAACCCTGTGTGTGTTATCATTCCTCTTTTACATCTTATGAAACTAATAAGATTAAGGAAGATTACATGAATTGCCAGAAGCTACCCATATAGTAAAAGACAGAGCCAGGATCTGAACCCCAGTCTGTCAAGCTTTCAAGTACATAGTACTTCCACTATACTGTTCTATCTTCCACAGAACTTGTTTTGGTCAGTCTGATTCTGCAGAAAGAAATACCAAGAAAAGTTTTGGAATAGTACAGTAATCAGATTTGACTCTGGGACTACTCAGGTGTAAGAAACATCTTCATTTTAAAATTATATAAAAATCTATTCTTCTTTGAAAATAACATTGACCAGTGTTGGTCATGATGTGAATGTTTTCTAATGCATAGCAATTGGTGTTTTTTTCATTAGTTCTTTCTAGTCATGGTAGGGATTTTTTAGGCCATGGATATGATGCAGTGAATGGTTGACTTAAGATACAGAAGCAAGTTTTCATTCTTTCACTTAGTTACTCAGATGATGTAAAGGAAAAATGTTTGACAAGTCCCGGAAGACATTTAATGGAGGTGTTCCAAGTGGAATCTGATTGCTGAAGAACTAGTGATTGTTAACATGGGCTGAAAACATTAGCATAGGGATACTTTTTATTAAAAACAAGAATGTAAAGCCATTTTGTTAGAACAGTAGCATTAATTTTACTGGAACTTGATTGACCTTTAGCTGATTATATTCCAAGTTTTCATTGACATTTTACAACATTACCTTAAGAATTGTACAGCTGCAGGCCATAGAAAAATTGAGGGTCAAAGAGTGAGCCATAATAGGCCAACTTGATTCCTCTTTTGATAAGATTAGAGGACCAGTAGATAAAAGGCTTAAGAGACATCACCTAACTTTGGACGTTAATACATTTCATGATTTTGATTCAACATTTCATGAAGTTTTAATTGAAGCACTTGAAATTCCAGGTGCTGCTGCCAGAAGAGTAAGAAACTATCTCTGCTCACCCATGTCTGAAATATCTAAGGTTTGGCCTTTTGCTATTTTATATGGTGCTGCAGTGACTAGTAAAATGACCGTGCTCCGAAGTCATTTAAAAGGGGATAGGCTTAACACAATCCAAGCCTAAGTCTTCCCTCCCCATCACTCCAACTGCTCAATAACCCCTTGCAAGTTCTATATCTTTGTTTCCTTTTCTACTTTGCTATGGAGTTACGGTTTCCTTTTTTGGAAACCTCTGTATTATCACTGTAAGTGACTTTGACACCAGGATAGTCTATGATTACATCTGCATCAATTCAACAACACTTGCAATGAAAGAATGGAAAAAATGTCAAGATATAATCTGAAAAAATACATGGCCAAGCATTTTCAAAGGAAAAGTGGGTCCAACCGTAGCCACATTTAAAGAGGGTCCTATCTCTTTAAGGGAGGAAGTAGAAGATAATTAATAGCTTGTGGCCAAAAATGTTAATTTCCCAGAAACAGGAGGGATCTTAAAAATGACAGAGCCATAGTCTTTTAAGAGCCTATATTTTAATTCTGTGCTTATCAACAATATCTGTAAAAATTGCAGAGGGCAACTAGCTTTAAGGAATTCATCTGCTACTCCTAGGCTCTTAAGACTTAGAGTGTTTTCCTCTAGTGGCTCATGTAATAAAATCTAGAGACATCCCAGTCCTTAATGGAGTCTGGATTTTGGCTTTCTTTTTCTTCTTTAGGGTTGAACCAGCTGCCCTTTGACCCTGCCAACAACAACGAGCCCCTGCAATTTGGTAGTGCCAGTGGCCCTCTGGTCACAGAAGGCCTCATTGAGAATGGAGGAGAGTCAAGCAAGAAAAGAAAGAGAACAAATGCTCCTTCAGGTAAGCTAGGTGATAATCCATTCTCTTAGGATGTGCCAGTGACATTGAGTCAACATTGTCCCAGAGCCTAGTATGTAATGGACACTGTGCTAGGACTTGTAGGAGCTATAGAAATAAGAGTCCCCTGCCCTCAAGGAACTCATGACGGGGCAGAGGGCAGAAAAAGCACATACTTGACTAACTCTAATAGTAAGAGTATGGTCAGTGCTATGGTAAATGAGTAAAAGGAAAAAAAACCTATGGGAGCACAAACAGGGGAAGAGTTTAATTCAGCTTTGGGCATCATGGAACACTTCACAGCAGAAGTGGCATTTGTAGCTGGCCCTTGAATGGGTAGGCTTAAGACAAGAAGAGATGAGTAAAGAATATTTGATTTCAGTAGAAGGAATTACATGACTGAATGATGTTACTGTACATTTTTCTTTGAATGTACAAGTGGTGGCTACCCTCACTTGTACTTCTAATGTGGATAAATGCATATATTTGCAACTCGCCACCCCACCCCTGTTTCCCCCAGTGCACAGCATATCTGCATGTATCCTATGCCCTCATAGCGCTTGTAGAAGAGCTGACGAACAAATTTTCCTAAATCCTGTTTAAGAGCCAAATGAATTTTTAGCCACCCCTGCAATTCCCCCATCCTTCATACTCCGTTGGCCTGTTCTCATGTTAAATTTCTCCAAAATGAGTAGGGAAATAATGGGAGAATCAGATCTTAACTGATCATTTAATATTTTAAAATTTCATCTTCTTGTTACATGACTATTCATTTGAAAATAGTATCTATAGTACATAGGGACTGATCTGAGATTTTAGGGTGAACCTAATAGACACATTTGTGGTGTTTTTGTTTTTGTTCTGTTCTGTTTTTTACTATTACTTTTACATTCACTTTATAACATGGAGCATGTTTACAAACATACAACATAATACCTGACTCTTAGGACAGAGGTCTTTCTGCTTATAAATCAGATATTTGTTAAATATAGTTTGGAAAACAAAAGTATGGTACAGTATTAGCTATCTGGAGCCCTCGAGAAAAGTGTGATTTTTAGAGAGTTGTATTTTCAGGAGCAGTGGAAATGCATAGCATACAGCCAAGGCACTGATCTGAGTTGTAATCCCAGCTCTCTCTCTGTCTGTGGCCTGGTGTATGTTCCTTAATCCCTCTGACTTTCATTTTCTTCAACTGTTAGTTAGAAATGACACTAAAACCTCTTAGGATTGTTAGTAGAGTTAAATGAAATTATATAGGTAAAGTGCATAGCATGATATCTACCCACACCTCATCACTTAATAAATCACTTAATAAATGGTACTATTATTTTGTTATTATTATTATACAGTGATATTAAGAACCTCTTTGTTTTAAGCATCAATGCATTTCACATTTTTAGGTTAACCATTATTTATGGATAAAATTTTGTGTGTGTGTGTGTGTGTGTGTGTGTGTGTGTGTGTATGTAAATGTCTGTCTTTTTAAGGTATACTTTCAGCGTAATCTAAACTTTGCTTAATCATTTAAAGGCATAATTTCAGGCATTAGTCATTGTACTGCACTATAATACTCTACTATAGTTTTCTGGGTTTATTAAGGAATACGGGCCTTTTAACGCAACTCTAAATTGTCCTAGACTGTGGTGTCTATTTAGTTATTATAGCCACATCAGCCACATTTTATACATGTCCTGTCTCCCTTCTGCAGTCTGCAGTCATTTCTAGTTTCAGTGTCCCTTCATGTAACAGCCCCTTTTCTCCTTCTAATCAGTTACGAACTTAAAAAATAAATAGCCAGCTCTCCAAGTCGATGTGTCAAATTAGTATGTGAAGTAAGAGTTAAATCAGCTGTAAGATAACTTGCTATGGAAGACACACAAGATTAGGGCATCAGCTTTAAGACATCTATTTTGGCTGCCCCGAGGCTTTTTTTAATCACTTTCTAGTTTTTCCACTATGTTCATGGTAAGTTATGTGCTGGTTTAGAGTAATACCTCCTGAACATTAGTTAACTCATGAGCGTGGTAAAAGGGGGTATGCATTAATCTGAATTGTGAGCCAACTTTAAATAATTTCAGTTTTATTTCTAATAAGCATATTCAGTGAGAGCAAAGTACTGTTGCAGATACAGGGTTTTAGCAGTAGATTATGTTAATAATCAATTTGCATTCAAATAATGAATATGCCTATATTCTTAAAAAACAGTATGTTCTTAAAAATAGGTGAACTAGGCTCCTGGCATTCTAAATTAGCTCCCTTGTAATCCTTTTCACGCTATTTTGTTAGTGAACCCTTTGTAAGTAGTACAAAGGTAACTCCAGCCCAGGTTAAATTACCACAGATTCAAAATTAGCGTAGTCCAAATTAATGAGGTTTTACTATATAGGGAGTCTCATAATTGCTCATCTAGCAATCTTATGGTATTATAAATGTGCAAACTGTTTTATAATGGTATTTTTTCCCTACGCAGTACTAGATAAAAAGAAGAGGGAAGATATTTTGTGAGTAGGAACTTCTTTCTTCCTTTATTATTCCTCCTTACATCTTGGCGAGGAGGAAAGCCAGGGTTAGAAGTCCTTACAAGAGCTACCAGCCATTTCATTTCTAAGCTGAGGTACACATCCAGCCATTACATCACCCAATCCTGTGACCCCTTTGAATCAAAACCATCTCTCTCCCCTCTCCTGTCACTACAAATGAGGGAGGGGTCTGTGCCCGCAGCTCCAGTTCCTCACTACACATTCTGTTCTTCTTCCTTTCCCATCCATCTACCTCACCCTTTTCTCCAAATTTCCTCTCTCTTTTTTATACTAGAATCGATCTCCTAAAGGTCACCAGTGACCTCCAAATTGTCACAGTCAATGGCCTTTTGACAGGTCTCAACTACCTTGACCTGTTTGCTTCATTTGATGCTGTTAACAACCTCCCCTTGCTTGAATTCTTTCTACTTTTGCTTTCCTTGGCAATACGTTTTACAGATTCCCTCCTTTTCTGTCTCTTTCAAGCATTATCTTTTTCTTCCTACCTCCACTTTGAGTGTACTATTATTCACATTTATAGGTGTTGAAATAAAGGATCAATAAATTTACCCAAGGCCGGAACATTTAGCAAGTGGTTTAACCAAGCCTCCAACTCCAAAGCCTGCCTCCAACTACTATCCCAGAATTACTATGTCTGTAGATATTATAATTTGGACTCATTTCTAAAATGTATATTAAATATTGGTGGCACACAAGGGAAAGCTGTGTTTGTATGAGACTAAGATGAGCAGAGCTTGTATTTGATCATCTGTAGGATCCCTTCAAACTCTGAGATACCATGGTTCCTTCTTTTCAGCTTTCTTTTCTGCTACTCCCCAAAACAGGTCTTCTATTTCAGCCAAGTTTGTCTGCTACCTTTCTCCAAATAGGCACTGGGCCTGCCTACTTCAGGATCTTGCTCATGTCATTTCTTCACCTAGCGTTCTCATCATCTTCTTTCACCTCTCAAAATCTTGTCCAACTGACAGCACTTAGTCCAAGTCCTACCTTCTCCAGGAGGTCTTTGGATCATCACAGTCAGAATTGTTCACTTGTACCTCTGAAACCCCCTGGGTCATTATATTCATATGAATCATTGCCACTGATTATAGACCACCTTGAACTATTGGTTCTCTGTTCATACAACTATGTCCTAACCTTCCAACTCAGTCATCATCCTCCGATTGGAAGGGTTCCTGATTCATAAGGTCTTTTGGCAGAGACACAGTATCTTATACACAATAGATGTTCAAGAAGTATTTGTTGACTTAGCACATATCTGGCTGAAAAATTGCTTTCCTTTTGCCCTAATATTGTCTATTATCCTCTTTTCACTCTCGGGGGAACTGTGCACAAAACTGGGCACTCAGTATCTAATGTTGATCAATGGACTGCCTCAGTTGTCCCTAAAGGTCAAACTCCAGACATTCATGAGATTATATCCCTAGAGAGCCACACATTGAATCTGGGTGCTTATGAAACAAATACCGGGCCCTAATGGAATCTTTGCCTCTAAACTAGATGAAATTTCATGAGAGCCCAAGGGAAACTGATAGGTGGAATTTGGTGTCCTCTCCCAACTCCTCTGTTCAGCAGATCAGTAACCTGGCTTAGATATTGCTGTAGTTTTTGGCCATAGACTCTTTCTATGTGGACCTGGCTGCTTTGCAGCTTTTATCTTAAGGTGAGCTCAGAAGTTTTCAGTGTGCTTGTTCTCAAATTTCACTTTTTTCCAAGGGAGTGTTTCCTTGGTGATGCTGCAGCTGCACAAATTGTCTAAGATTGTGGTGAGTCCACTTATTCAGATAACACTCTTCTACTCTATGGCCAAAGAGCAGAAGACTGTTAAACCCTTGATAAATCATAGTGCCAAGTTTCTGTCCAGAAGATACCAACTGTCTCCTGGTTTGAGATCCACCTGGATTTGTAGAAGTGGAGATACCAAGCCTCTTCTCAAATACTTTCAACTGAAGTGAAGGAATCCATGAGTCAGCAAGGCCAATAAGATGATGACTAAAATCAAGTGCACGGTTTTAAGTAACAACATCATGGTACAGTGGCACACTGGCATTCCAAGAAGGTACTAGCTCACCGGTAAAGTGTGCAGCTAATCTGAGGATAATTATGATATCAGAGTGATCATCCAGATGTGGGCATAGTCCTATTTCTGTTGTCTTCTCTCATAGGTCTATATTGAAAAATAGGGTTGCACTTAATTATATGATGCCTAGTACTAAATAGTTTTGCTAAATTTCTTGTGAATGATGAATAGTTCAGTATGAAAAGGGGGATCTTCAAGCATTTTCCATTTGTAATGATTGAACCCCAAGAATTCAGGTTCTCCAGGATGCTTCAATTCAATGATCTGTGTCAGAATGGTGTTTATTTCTTTCCCTAAATATATTTTCATATTCATTTCATTTTACAGAAGAGGTGCCAGTAACCAGAGAAGAAAAATAACTTTGACCAAGGGGGAATAGCATTTCCAGGAATGTTATGATGTGATAAGGACCTCTAGATAGTATCTAAACTTGATCATAGACCCTAACTCAGTTCCCAAGGTTTTCTTTAGAATTTCTGGAAGTCGGGATGAGACTGGGCAATATGAAAGACAGTGAATACTTCCAGCACTGCCAGGACTAGATTAACAAGAGGAAGTAGGCCTGTAGAGCAGCAAGGAGAGGTTCAGTCAGACAGAAGGAAGAACTATGTTAGAATGAGTTATCAGGGGAAGTTGTTTAAGTCTGCTTGGAAAAGAAATATAAAAATGAGATGAACACTCATCTGCCTGGGAGTACTTTTGTTTCCTTTCTTACCTAGAAGAGGGGCAATGAACCAGGAAACTTTTTATGACACTTACAGCCCTTTGATTTACCTCAGACTCATCGGGCTGAGACTTTTATTTCACATGGACTTTGAAGTCCACAAATAAAAACACTGATTGTTTTTAAAGAGAGAAAATGCCACCATTTTATATCATGCCGTGTGGTATTTCTGGCATATCAGCTGAATTATTATATTGCCAAAGGCCAAGAAGAGCCTACTGTTCCTTCAGATGGAATTAAAATAAGAAAAAGAGTAGACCAATAGCACTACTCAGTTTCTTTAGTCCTTTGCATATTTTTATCTGATTACACTTTCAAAAAATAAAACCTTATCTTGATAACTAGAGGATCTCAGTTCTGATAGAAACTCAGTGTGAAATTTTTCATTGTCAAGGAATGCTGGGGGAGGGGAGATTGAGGGTAGCACAGAAGCGGCAAGATAGGAAAATGCAAACACATCTCTCTTACACTGGCCCAACCATTGAAATAGCTTTGGAATGATTTTGTGACCTCACTGTACTTCCTAAGTTCTTCTCGTACAGACTTGAAGTGTGAGTCAGCCTCATGTGTTGGTAATATAGGGACTAGCAGTAGATGTTGAGTCATAGTATGTTAGAGTTGGAGGCAATCTCGTCTAACGCCATCATTTTCACAAATGAAGAAGCCAAAAGCCAGAAGGGGACTTTTTTAAATTCACATGATTGCTTAGTAGCGGAACCAGAACTGATTATTACCAGAAACTGATCATTTCAAGTTGGCTAAGACTGTGGTGTGTGATTGATTCATTTGTATGGTAGAAAGGTATCTATAACCTAGAAGAGCTGGCTTCCCCCATGCTAATAGCATTACATGATTAATAGCAAGCTAACCCAGTGATATATGAGGTCCCATATATGTTCTGCCTGCCACACAGGGGAGGACTCTTTGATCTCAAACTAGAAAAGGAGTTTGAGTCTGGAAAACACCTATGAGGGAATCGCTTCTGTAAAGCTGAACTCCAGCAGCTCAGCAAATCACAGAAGAAACTCTTTGTGATACCTGCTTACTTGACAGGGAACACTTGGTGACCCCATCCCAGCCCACCCTAAGGGGCCTCTCTATACAAATAGTAAAACATTTTAGAATCATGTGTTATCTGTTATTTAAAGTTTGTCACATAATTTTGTCTACAGGATCTCTTTCGGTTTCTTGGTTTTTAGGTAAAGACTTGTTTGAAAAAATCAATTTTAGGTCAGTAAAACTCAATTTCGTAGTAAAAGGATTCTTAGATTTTGGGGAGATTGTTTTCCTCTCCTGTTAGCTTAGTGAATTAGTTATCAAAGCAAATGTGATTCCGGACTTTGAGGCCTATAAGGGCCTCCCTGGCCTTAATAAGAGAAAGAAGCATACTCAGACATGTAGTGAAAAGAATACTAAAATTGTGATTTTAGTACTGCATTTGCCACTTGTTATTAGCATTTTGATCCTGGGCCAATACAGAAGCCTTTTGTAAAGCTTCAGTTTCCACATGTGTTAAATGGTGAAAGCATTTTGAAAACTGTTAGATGCAACTTTTATAGTTACTACTGCTGCTTGTTAGGTTTGAGAGTGAGTGCTTTTCTCTTTCCAATTCTGAGTCAAACTGAGAACAAACACAAAAAGCCATGTAAGAGACAAAATGTAGTATCAGCTTTATTATAAGTAAAACTGGACTAAAGAACATGACTTGAGCCTAAGGCCTCATGAAACTTACTACTATCTCCAGCTCCAGTTGTGTACATTGATACCTACTTATGGGAAAGATGGAGTTTGAAGAACAGATGACTTACCCTGCCAGTGTCACGGACAGTTATGGCCTGTGTCAAAATTCAGTAGAAGCTAGAAATTAAGAACAAGGTGGGCCCGTGGTCTTACCACTGGAAAATAGTACCTGTGACCAGACTAGGCTCTGCTCACTTTAAAAGAGTAAAGGAGGCATGTCAATTTGAGGGCATTCTGACCTGAGAACCAGAATGCAGAGGTTAAGCCAGGAATGAGCACTTATTTTTATTCTAATCTTACTAATCAGATAAGTGGATGCTTTTCCTGTGCCAAGGAGCAGGCAGAGGTGGATAAAAGCCCAGAGGAGTTTCTATAGTACTGTCTGTCCTCTCTCCCAAGTAGGATGAATGTTCCCTCCTTCCTGTGGAATGATGGCAAATGTGACAAGAACCCCCACCATCCCAACATGGCTGTTTATTTGCAGATTAAAATGACTTTGAATTTTTCAAAGTCTTATCCTTAGAATTTGTTTTCCAAACCAGGAAAAACTTACAGTAGTGATCCTTTGCAGGGTACAAATAAATAGGGTTGTTCTAGCACCATGTATTAAATTTAGATTTTTACTTTTCCATGTATAAATCAAGGCAAATTCCACACGGAACTCAACTTCATATCATCTGATTTTGCCTCATAGTAGTACCTACAGTGAGGAGATTTCACTTCATGAATTTCAAACACAGATACCCCTGCTGCCATTTCATCATTGCCATTCTACATATATGACTGCAAACTCTGCAAGTCTTCCTTTCTCTTCCATGGCACCAAAGTATAATTAAAATACTTTTCTACTACTACTGTTACTACTGCTGCTGCTGCTACTACTATTACTGCTGCTGCTGCTGCTGCTGCTACTCCTACTGCTAGCTAATACTGTGACACACCTACTGTGTGCACAGATAATGATCTACGTATTTCAAATATGTTAACATATTTGACTTTCACAGCAACTCTATGATTATCCTTATTTTAATAAGTAAACTTAAATACAGAAGTTAAATCATTTGCCCAAATAGTAAGTAGAGGAGATAATATGCAAATCTAGGCAGGATAGTTCTAAAATTATTGTCAAAACACAATTGAATCAGAGTGAAATTGAGTAAGAGCCAGGCGTCAGTGCTCTTTAAAAGCACTGCAGATGATTCCAAAACGCAGCCGGGCTTCAGGACCAGTTCAGCTACCTCTACTGCATCACAGCAACTAGGTGCATCTATGCCACTCTGGTTCAGAATGTTGGATGTTTGTGGTGCAATAGCCCCCCATTTTCCATGGGGGAATATGTTCTAAGCCTCCCAGTGGATGCCTGAAACCACGTATAGTAGTGATCCCTAGTATACTGTTTTTTTCATATATGCGCATACTTATGATAAAGTTTAATTTGTGAATTAGGCATAGCAACAGAATATCCGAATTGCCAGTGTAGCTACTCTGGAACTTTGGGGCCATTAGTAAATAACATAAGGGTTACTTGAACACAGAGACTTTGATACCATGGCAGTTGACCTGATAACCTAGGCAGCTACTAAGAGACTTACAGATGGGGTACTCTGGACAAAGGAATGATTCGTGTCCCAGATGGGATAAAGCAGGACAGCAGGAGACTTCCTCATGCTACTCAGAACAATGTGCAATTTAAACCTTATACATGATTTATTTCTGGAATATTTCATTGAATATTTTTGGACCACAGTTGATTTTGAATAACTGAAACCACAGAAAGCAAAACCATGGATACTGCATTCTGTGATAAAGTGTATCTGAAGTCTTCTGTCAGGAACTGAAATGACATTGAAGCAGTAGACCAAAAGACGACAAATAAAGTGGTTGTGTATATGTTGACCTCTAGGTATTTCAACACAGAAAGAAGTGACCACCCAATTTGCAGTTTTCTCTTTCTCTGCTCTATTTCCTGATATCCATTTACTACCTACTGAAATAAAAATCCGTGATGATGACATTCCCTCTTGTAAGGGACTGGGAGACAGTCTCGATTTTTTTTTTCCAATCTCAATTTCCTAGATAATGTGAGCTACTCAGCTTAAGCCATGCAGTTTGTAGGATTTCACATTGAACAATTCCTTGTGTGATAGAACTAACTTTAAAATACCTTGTTCCTTCTACATTTGAATTTTAAGCAGAAGCAGCTTTGACATGCAAGCTGTTTTATGGAATGTGGTAAGTGAGGAGGTTAATGAGAGTGGCACATAAAGCCATTAGAGATGTGTCCAGGAGTTCCCTGGTGGCCCAGCAGTTAAGATTCGGTATTGTCACTGCTGTAGCTTGGGCCACTGCTGTGGTGTGGGTTCCATCCCTGGCCCATGAACTTCTGCATCCTGTAGGCATGGCCAAAAGAGAAAAGAGGGAGAGAGACAGGGAGAGAGAGAGAGCTGTCCAACTGCTCAAATGGAATGTACTGTTTTGCAGGGGAGACAGGTCTCAGCAAGTGGCATTCCCTAGCTACAGTCTCTTTCTTCTGCTTACTTGATTCAATAGCAATACAGGAGCAGTAGCTTTTTAAAATATTGATTGTATGCCAACCACTATAACCAGGTGTTTTACATATATAAACTCAAGCGAACTTCATAACAAATCTATAAAACAGATACCATTTTTGCCTTTGTTTATAGACAAGAAAACTGAGCCTTAGAAAACTTGTGAAACCTTCCAGCCTACAGCTGTTATATAGTAGAAGAGGACATAAAAGAGGGAGGCAGGACACCATAATCCTCAAGGGCATGTGCTCAGTACCCTGGCTCTGACCTTAAGCAAGTTATTGTAGCCCTCTGAGCCTCAGTTTCCTCACCTATAAAATAGGAATAATAATACCAGTGTGCAGGTTATTTTGGGATTAAATGAGAAAATGAATAAACTGTGCTTAGTATATGGTGTCCCTTTGTTCAGTAAATATTTATTTAGTCTTAAGTATGAAGCATTGCGGTAGGCTTTAAGAGTATAGCTATAAATAACACAAACTCCAACCTTGGCCTTGTGATGCTCACAGTCTAGCAAGGAAGACAGTCATTAAGCAAATAATTATGCAAATAATTATTTGCAATTATGCGGAGTGCTATCAAAGAGTGACTGCTTATAGTGAATACTCAGTAAATAAGAGCAAATATTTACTAAGTGGCTATTATGTGCTGGGCACTTAGCCAGGAAGAAATTTTGAGTGCAAGTGCATAATTAGATGAAGAGTAAAGGTATTTCCATGGAATTTTATTTCAGATTAGAATGAGGTTAATGAAGACAACTTCATTCCTCTGGTCAATCAAGGAAGCTTTGGAGGGAAGGAGGTGAAATTTCAGAGGCTCCTTGGTTGAGTTCCCTGGGAAGAAGAGAGGTCAAGTTAAGAATGTGCTTTCTTTCCCCAAAATCTGTTCCTGGGGATCATGCAAGTCATCTAATGTGAGGGGGCATGAGTGGCCTTTGTATCTGGCAAGATAGACATTTTAAAATACTTGTGTAACAAGCCATATGAACCAGACTTTCCCTCTGAAATGAATGCCAAGTGCTGAATTTGCTTCAGAACTTGGCATAAAGTCTGAGCAGGCAACAAGTCATAACTATGTACTGTTTTCAGATACTAATTTAAATATCATCCCATACAAATATAATGGTTCTACTGGCAAGCTGTTTTCTAATCTGGCCTTTTTTATTCCTCTCCATGATTACCGTGATCTAGGATGAACAGCCTGAGAAACATTTACTAATGCATCCTAAATTATCTCCGCAGGGTAACCACAAGATTTTAGATTCTTTAGATTTTGTACCAGGTCTCTGTTAAACAGTTCTTTCCAACATTAGGTGTGTACAGAAATGTCTGCATGTCTTCCAGGCTGGGATTTCCATCAATTAAGACTGTTTCCCTTTGCTATGAGATAACACTCTTTTTGTGACATAGCCTGCAAAGAGGGAGGTGCCTTTCACCTTTCATTCCCCTGTCAAACAGCCAGTCATTCGGAGAGCTTTGTGTTGAAGCTCTGACTGCCCCAAAGTGCTCTCTCTAGATTGGAGTCAAGTAAAGGTAGCTAAGGAACTTGATTCTTTGCCTTTACTTGGGACCCTTAGCAGGTGATGTTAAGTGGGACTTGAGACTTGACACATCAGTAGCTAAAAGTGTGTTCTATGTATGTGGAACATGTAGTATTGGAAGAAGATCCCATTACTACTCTCATTTCACAGATGAGGTGATGGAGATTCAGAGACTCGATGTCCTTCCCAAGATTAGACAGCCAGTAAAGTATTCAAACCCAGGTTTTCCAATCATGGGGATTGTGCATTTTGCACCATGCCCCACTGATTTCTAAGGTTTCTGAAGAAGGTGGTGGCGCGATCTGAGTTGTACTTTCAAAATATACCCTAGCCAAAATGTTTTTACTATGGATTGTAAAGGGGCAGAACTAGAGAGACAAGTTTGAAGACTTTTGAAATTATCCCAGGGAAGTGAAATATGGACCTGAATCAGTGTTATGGGAGTAGGGATAGAGAAGAAAGGATAGATAAAAGAAAATTAATGAAGGTAAATCATGCTGAACCGTTATGGCTTAAAGAGCCATAAAGCCTAGAAATGAAAAAGATATGAAAATCATTGGGCCCAGTTCGCTTTCTTTCAGCATAGTATAATTATCCCCACCTTTATAGGTGAGTCAACTATGATTCAACTGAAGTCACTTGCTCAAAGTCTCAAACTAGTTTGGGCGAAAAAAAAAAAAAAGAGCTGGAGCACAGGACTCCTTCTTATAAGAGTATTCTTTCCACTAAAGCATGGGGTCTTCCAAATCTGCTTTTTTAGCTTGTTAGTTTTTTAAAGCATTTTATTGAAATGCATAAAAGGGAAAAATCTTATGTGTATACCAGTGAACTTTCACAAATAGCACACTTATGTAACTGGCACCCAAGACAAGGCACAGAGCATTTTTGGCACCCCAGAAGACCCTGAAGCCCTTTTGTAATCACTTCCTTCCCCACCAAGAATAATTTATCCTCTGACTTTTTCTTTCTTTTTAATATCTGCCTGGTAGACCAAGTTAGAGATTGGGAAATTACTACTGAAATCCTACTGAGAGATATTTAGAGATTATTCCAGTTTTTTGTCTGAAAATGCTGCAGAGAACATCCATGAGCTTCTCTTTATGTGTGAGCAAGTATTACTCTAGAATTAGAGTTGAAGAAGTAGGATTCCAGAGTTGAGGTGTTAAGGGCTTTGTAAATTTTAATGACTAATACCATGATGACTTCTACAAAGCCCTCACCAAGTCAACATATCCGGTGTTGAGAGGGTCCTTCCTTCCCAGTCTTCTTGCCAACACACAGTATCTTCAATCCTATGATTTTTTTTTTTTTTGGCCAATTATATGAGCAATGAATTATAGCTCCTTATTGCTTTAATTTGCATTTTTATGGTAAGTAGTGAGTTTGAACATCTTTTTCAAATGTTTCCTTCTCTTTTTCTCTTTTTGTTTCTTATATATTATCATGTGTGATATTCTTTGCCTATTTTTTCTATTGTTATTTGTTTTCTAATTTTGGACTTGTATTCTTTTTATGTCATGGAAATTAATCCTTTTCTCTGTTTAAATGTGTTGCAAATGTTTTCCCGTGTATTTTAAGATTGTTTATGTTGTGTTCTTTCACATCAGATTTACTTTATAAAGTTATGTCCTTCTTTATAGATTCTCTTAATCATTCCTACAAGTATGGAAACCCCCCCAGTGTTACGTGTTTTACTTCATTGTCCTCAAGAGTATAAGTGCATATGTCAAATCATGCTTTCCCAAAGTTGGGTCAGGAAATTTAGTCATCCCACCTATAGCAGTTGGCAGTGCAGTCCTTGATCTGTTTTCCAGACAGGATCCAGGTGCTTCTCAAGGGGAAAAAATAAAGTAGCAAGACACACCTGTCATAGCTGTGGAATCTGGTATGTGCTAAAGGGAATGTGAGTATGGTGTAAACACTGGTCATTCTCAACATTATGTCCCCAGCTGTCTTCTGCTGTGACACTCAGACAGTTTAGGCACTTTGGAATGTTTGGTTGCTACTTGAAAGTATTTGGTTACACAGAAGGAGGTCTGGAAGAGTTCTGTCTGGTGTCTAAAAAGGGAAATGGAACTTCTTCTGGCAGATGAAGAATCTCTTAAATTCCTATCTATATTCTTTAGTACTGTAAAAATTAGTTGTCTCCAAGAAATAGAAAGTTTTGCTAATCAAATTTTTTAAAGTGCTGAGATAGTATTTAACCTATTTATACAACCAGTTTAAAAGCATTCTCAGCAGTAGACAATTACAAACAAAAGCTAATATATTAATCCAGCAATTATTGGATGCCTGCTCTGTGTCAGGTGATTTTGGATAGAAGGGTAGATGAAAATGCTAATTTCTAGCAGAAACCGAAAGATGAATAAGGTGAAAGATGAATAAGGCTCTCAACCACAAAGTTGCCAACATCTGGTAAATAAAAAGTATTCCCTTCCATTGATTAAAAAAAAAATCCCTAGGAATTCTAAAGGGACCATATTGCTTAGACTTTAGTTAGAATTACTGAATTTGCTTAAAAGCAGTGAAACTGGATTCACCCTCATTTAATCAGTACCAGTGCCTGTTTCCTGTACTTTTTTCTCAGGAGCCCCATTATTATACTGTTTTTAGAAAAAGCTAGCATGAGCATTCAAGTAAGTAAAAAATATGCCATTCTCTTGCCAAAATTTTTTTTGTCCAAATGTCACTGACACCTTTAGGATATGAAATGGTGAAAATAATCTTGCTTCG
The DNA here is from genome assembly GCA_004024745.2 of Catagonus wagneri. Taxonomy (NCBI): domain Eukaryota; kingdom Metazoa; phylum Chordata; class Mammalia; order Artiodactyla; family Tayassuidae; genus Catagonus; species Catagonus wagneri. Next base: position 35,538,088 of record PVHT020000015.1, on the reverse strand, counting down.
GATTGATAGGTATTTAGATGGTAGAAATAAGAGAAAATGATGAGATGGGAGCTTTAACCTTGCTTAAATCCTAAGTGTCCCAAGGAATGACACATGTTTCTCTGAGAAATGTTCTGGGGTGATAACTGGCAATGTTGTTACTGTATTTTTGAAATTATTTCAGTAAACATTTGCTCTGATAATTAGACCTCATAGAGCTGAAGGTACATTTCCGTTTGTGTATGCAATTTAAGGATTTCTTAAGAATATAGGTCAGTTTAAAAAAAATGACTATGGATATTGCACTGATCATTTTTTTTGCCCTCTGTAACCTACCCTCTCACCTCTATCTAAACTTTATTTGAGGTTTAGACCCAGTGGGGACGTTCTAAAGCATTACGCCTTCAAGGATAGCTCTGCAATTTTGAATTCTATCTCTCTGCACCCTGCCCTACCCACAGCACATATACTCACGCCATTTCTCACAACTGTTCTTTGAAAGGATCGGGGTGCCTTTGCTTCTAAGAGAGCGCAGAAGTTATTTTTGCAAGTTAGCAGCAGCCCAGTAATTCTATCTCCTTCCCTATGAAGCAGGTGTTCAGGTCTTTCAGATTTCTTTGGCCACTCTTGATTAGTTTCCTTCCAAGACAAGAATTTGTAGCTCTGAGTACCTCCAGAAGGGCCAAACAACCTCTAGCTAGAGCAGGGTGTCCACTGTTATACTGAAAGCTTAGTTGGGAATAAGAAAGGGATCAGAGGCAGCAGTGGGGTATTGGGAAAAAGGAGTGGGAGAAGTGAAAGAGGGGGCACTTAGAGATCATCTAGACTTTCTCTTTCCTTTATAACACTGCCTCCAACCCTACCTCAAACTGCTAAGTAGCTAATACAGAGCTAAATATATAATTCACTGTCTGTGTTAGTTACTGACTTTCACAACATCCTTATGAGGTAATAGGGTAAGAGCCAGTATCAATTACTACTTAAAACCATAGGCTCTGAAGTCTTGGGCTTAGACTGCCATAAAGTAGTCTGTGATCTTGAACAAGTAACTAAGGCATTGTTTCCTAAATCTGTAAAATGGAGAAAATAACACATACCTTTTGTAGATTACATGAAAAAATCACTGTTAGATTGCTTATTGTGAAGACTGCATGAAAGAATAAATTAAAATTTTTACAAATAGAGAGCTGAGAAATATATTCATGTATATATATGTTATGATATATAAAAGAAGTAGCATGACAAATCAGTGGGAAATGCAGCGACTCTTTAATAAATGAAGCTGGAAAATAGTTATCTATATGGAAAACAATGAAGAGTTTTATATTTAACTTTTATGTTACATACAGGTATAACAAAGCTAATTTTAAAAAGCGAAGATATAATGAACACAGAATTCAAAATGATAGTTACCTTAACTGAGAGGTGGGAGGGCATGTAGGATGGGACTGGAGTAATTCTTATAGTTAGGTGGAGATTATTGTTAAGGTTTTAACTTTTATAAGGTTTTAACTTTTATGTGGGGCTGTGAGTTTGCAGGTACTTATTACATTATTAAAAATAACTATCTCAATAATTAGAGGACCAGTGCTGAAAGTGTATCATGAACCAAGTATCATGATTAATCCAATTGTATGTACTTGAGAGCTTCAAATAAATACATGTTTGATAAAGTCCTTAGCCCAGTGCTTTTGAGACAAAATACGACTGGGTAAATGGCAGTTGTCATTACTAGCATTTCTTCTTACTCAACCCTCCCCCCATTTTACCTCCTGCCAAGCAATCATAATTTTCATGTTGTGCATGAGAATTAATGATTAGACATATTAATTTACATGAGGTTGCTCCAAATGACTGAGCACTAGGCTCAAAATTTAATAGTTCCTGAGTTTTCAACCTTTTATAAATCCATTAGACCACTTTCATTGAATTGTGCTTTTTTTAATTATCTAAGTACTCTGCACATGTACTTTTAGGATGTTCCCAACACCAAAAAGCTTTAACCTCTGTATAGTATGACTTTGGTACTCAAAATCATAATAGTAATTTAATATAATAGCAGCAGATGGTATTGAATTAGGGCACTCTGCTAGAAGATTATAGTATGTGATGAATGGGTAGTTAGAGAAAAAATTGTGCTCTTAGCCTGGATCTGTAATTCTGTTAGCTATGATTATTTATTTATTATACTTTACATGTACCTTCTCTTCATTCTCTGCCACAAACATTTCTCTATTCCTAATATCAAAAGAGCTGAACTATAACTTCTTAAGAGAACAAATTTTTAACGTCATAATGGGAGTAAAAATGACCTGGAAGTCGTTGTCTAATTTCAGTGTTTTTTTAAGGTAGAGGGTTCAGTGCAGGAAAAGGAAAATGGAAGGACTAGCAGAAGATGAAAGTGCATGTAAGAAAGTGGTAAGTGTAAGAAAGACAGGATAGTATGGAGGAAAAGTATAGGAATGAGAAGCCAGAAAATCCGGAGTTCAGTTTAAGCTTTTGCCTCCATTGTTTGACTTTAGGCAAGTCAAAGTTGCCTAAATTATCTTCTCCAAGTCTTTATTTTCTGGGATAAAACTAGGATATTAGATTGTATATGTTCCTACAAGCATGAGCATCTTAAAATTTACAACAAATACAGGGATTTCTACTTCCAAGAAAATGGAGTAGACCCTCTTCCCTCCACTAAGTACAACTAAAAACTCTGGATACTATACATAAAAATTAATAAGAAAGCTGAAAGATGCAGAGGAGGAGGGAAACTGTCTAGAGATCTTGGGACCTGCAGAATGACATGGTGGTATAAGTTCCATGGGTTTTCTTTTTACCTCATATATCTCAAACTTGGAGCTAAAGAAGCCAACAACCCACAAGCACCAATGAGTACAGACTCCAAAAAGCCCAAACAAAACCCTTCTCTCTCTAGCCAAAGGACCAGGAAAGAGCAGCCTAGTAATCGGGAAAGCTTATAGCAAAAGCTAATTGTTCTACCTTGGCCAAACAGCACAGAAAAAACTGCAGCCCATTCTCACCCACTCCCAGCCAAGAGGGGAACTTACATTTCCATTTGCCACAAGGCTCTGATGAGGCACTCCAGTGCTTTTGCCTAGGACCACTGCCAGGGTAATATCAGAAAAGACAAGGTACCTAAGTGGAACTTTCATCCCCACTGGCCAGCAATGAACCACCCCTCCCCTGCCCTGCCTCCACTACTTTTTCAGGGTAGACCATCTAGGGAGCTTGGACTTCTATTCCTCTCTGACGATTGAAAGTTATACGGCTGCCCTCCCCACTGTTGTGGTGTCAGAGGAGGTAATAGAGATTCATTACTATCATCATCACCCAGGAGTAACAAGGCCAACCCCAGCAGGTGTCACTAGTGGCCACATGGGGAGCTGGAACTCAGGCCCCCTGCCTATCAGTAATGAGGAGACCACTCGCTCAGATGTCAATGGAGGCTAGGTGGGGAACCTGAACTTCTTCTACCTCCACCTGGAAGTAATGAAGCAATGCCTCCTTACCCCTGCTACAGTGATGTTAAACAATGTCAACTAAAACAGAAAACTTAAATAAGATCCAAAGTCTCATAACATAATATGCAGAATCTACACATTTCAACTGAAAATGATTCATCATACCAAGAACCATGAAGACTTCGCACTGCTTGAAAAAGAACTATCAATAGATGTAAACACTGAGATGACTGAGATGTTAAAATTATCTGATAAAGATTTCAAAGCAGCCATGATAAAAAAATCTTTCAATGAGAAATAATGAACGTGCAAATATTTTTTTCACATTCTGTGGGTTGCCTTTTCATTTTGCTGATTTTTTCTTTTGCTAGGCAGAAGTTTTCTAGCTTGATGTAATCTCATTTATTTTTGCCTTTGTTGCTTGTTCTTTTGGTGTCATATCGCAAAATTTGTTACAAGACTAATGTGAAAGAGTTCTTTCCCTATATTTTCTTATAGTTTCAGGTCATACATTTCAATCTTTAATCCATTTTGAGTTAATTTTGTGAGAGGTGTAAGATAGGGATCCAATTTCATCCTTTTGCAAGTGAATGTCCAGTTTTCCCAACACCATTTACTGAAGAGACTGTTGTTTCTCAATTGGATATTGTTGGTTCCTTTGTCAAATATTAGTTGACCATAGATGCAGGGGTATACTTCTTAGTTCTTGTTTCTATTCCACTAGTCTGCGTGTCTGTTTTTATGACAGTACCACGCTGGTTTGATTACTCTAGCTTTGTAATATAGTTTGAAATCAGGAAGTGAAATGTTTCTAGCTTTTTTCTTCTTTCTCAAGATTGCTTTGGGTATTCAAGGTTTATTGTGGTTCCGTATAGATTTTAGGATTACTTTTTCTCTTTTAGTGAAAATTGCCATTGAAATTTTGTCAGGTATTGCATTAAATCTATAGATGGATTTAGGTCATGTGGACATTTCAAAATATTAACCCTTATGATCCATGAACACAGGGTAAGTTTTCTATTTTTTTTTTTTTTGTCTTTTTGCCTTATCTAGGGCCACACCCGCGGCATATGGAGGTTCCCAGGCTAGGGGTCTAACAGGAGCTGTAGCTGCTGGCCTTCGCCACAGCCACAGCAATGTGGGATCCGAGCCATGTCTGCAACCTATACCACAGCTCACAGCAACACCGGATCCTTAACCCACTGAGCAAGGCCAGGGATTGAACCCACAACCTCATGGTTCCTAGTCGGATTTGTTAACCACTGAGCCACAACGGGAACTCCTTCATTTGTGTTTTCTTCAATTTCTTTCATAAATGTCTTATACTTTTTGATATACAGATCTTTCAGTGGTTCAGTTTATTCCCAAATATGCTATTGTTTTTGATGCTATTGTAAATGAGATTGCTTTCTTCACTTCTTTTTCATTGCTAATGTATAAATATGCAACTGATTTTCATATGTTGATTTTGTATCCTGCAACTTTACTGACTTTATTTTTTACTTCTTCTTTTCTGATTTGGATGCCTTTTATTTCTTTGTTTCCTCTGTCTCTCTCTCTTTGTCTCTCTCTCTTATGCTCTGCCTCTCTCTCTCCCTCTCTCTCTCTCTCTCTCTCTCTCTCTCTCTCTCTCTCTGTCTCTCTCTCTCCCTCTCTCTCTCTCTCTCTATATATATATATATATATATACAGACACACACACTCTGTGTGTGTATGTGTGTGTATATATATATGTATGTGTATATATATATATATATATATATATATATATATATATATATATTCTCTCTCCCTCTCTGTCTCTCACCTAACTGCCATGATTAGGACTTCCAGTACTATGCTGAATAGGAGTAGTGAGAGTGTACACCTTTGTCTTATTCCTGATCTTGGAAAACTGTCAGCCTTTCACTGTTGAGTATGTTATTAGCTGTGGACTTGTTATATATGATTTCTGTTATGTTGAAGTGTGTTTCTTTTATGGGAGTCTTTATAATGAAAGATGTTGGATTTTATAAAATGCTGTTCCTATATCTGTTGAGATGATCATATGATTTTTGTCTTTCATTCTATTAATGTGGTGTATCACATTTATGATTAGCGTATATTGAACCATCATTAATTACATCCCAAGGATAAATACCCCATAGTCTTGGTGTATGATCCCTTTTATAAAGTGCTGCTGAATTTAGTTTGCTAGTATTTTGTTGAGAATTTTGCCATATATATTCTCCAGAGATATTTGCCTGCAGTTTTCTTTTTCTTTTCTTTTCTTTTCTTTTCTTTTCTTTTCTTTTCTTTTCTTTTCTTTTCTTTTTCAGTATCTCTAGCTTTGGTATCAAGGTAAATGCTGGCCTTGTAAAATGAGTATGGGAGTGTTCCCTCTTACTCTATTTTTGGAAGAGTTTGAGAATAATTACCATTAATTTTTTCTTAAGGGCTGCACCTGCAGCATTTGGAAGTTTCCAGGCTAGAGGTCAAATTGGAGATGCAGCTGCTGGCCTACACCACAGTCTTAGCAACACCATATCTGGGCCACATCTGTGACCTACACCACAGCTCGTGGCAACGCCAGATGCTTAACTCACTGAGCAAGGCTAGGGATCAAACAAGCGTTCTCATGGATACTAATCGGGTGCATTTCCACTGAGCCATAACAGGAACTCCACACGTATCTTTTCAAATTAGAGTTTTCTCCAAATATATGCCAAGGAATGGGATTGCTGGATCATATGGAAACTCTATTTTTAATTTTCTAAGGAACTTCCACACTGTTCTCCATAGCACCTGTACCTATCTATGTTCCCACCAACAGTGTAGGAGAGTTCCCTTTATCCACACCTCCTTCAGCATTTACTTTTAGACTTTTTAATGATGGCCATTCTGACCAGTATGAAGTGATACCTCATTGTAGGTCTGATTTGCATTTCTCTAATAATTAGCAATGTTGAGCATATTTTCATGAGCCTCTTGGCTATCTCTGTCTTCTTTAGAGAAATGTCTATTTAGGTCTTCTGCCCATTTTTTTTAATTGAGTTTTGGTTTTTTTTTGTTATTGAGTTGTATGAACTGTTTTCATATTCTGGAAATTAAGCCACTTTATCAGTTGTATCATTTGTGAATATTTTCTCCTAGTCCATAGGTTGCCTTTTTGTTTTGTTTATGGTTTTCTTTGCTGTGTAAAAGCTTATAAGTTTGATTAGGTCCCATTTGTTTATTTTTTTCTTATATTTCTATTACCTTGGGAGACTGACCTGAGAAAACATTAGTATGATTTATGTCAGAATATATTTTGCCTATGTTGTCTTCTAGGAGTTGTGTCATGTCTTTTTTTTTGTCTTTTTTTTTTGCTTTTTAGGGCCACACCTGCAACATATGGAGGTTCCCAGGCTAGGGATAGAATCAGAGCTACAACTGCTGGCTACAGCTGCTGGCCACAGCCATGGCCACAGCCACATCAGATCCGAGCCACATCTGCAGCCTACACCACAGCTCACAACAATGCCAGATCCTTAACTCACTGAGCGAGGCTAGGGATCAAACCCACAACCTCATGGTTCCTAGTCGGATTAGTTTCTGCTGCGCCACAACAGGAACTGCTGGTGTCATGTCTTATACTTAAGTCTTTAAACCATTTTGAGCTTATTTTTATATACAGTGTGAGGGTGTATTCTAACTTCTTCAATTTACATGTATTTAGTCCATTGACATTTAAGGTAATTAATAATAGACATGTATTTATTGCCATTTTAAACCTTATTTTCCAATTGATTTTGTATTTTTTTCCTTTCTTTTGCTTTTTCCTTTTGTGGTTTGATGGTTTTCTTTTGTATTATGCTTATGTTTTCTTTTTGGTATTTGTGAATCTATTGTGTTTTTGATTTGTGGTTACTCTGTTTTTCAAGTATGTTAACCCATTACTGTATCTGCTTGCTTTGGACTGGTAGTCATATAGGCCTAAGCACATTCTAAAAAAAAATCTACATTTTTCATACTCTCCTCCCCAACATTTTCCTGATTTACTGTCCTGTTTTACATCCTCATGTTTATCCTTTTGGTATTCATTCAGTTATCATCGCTTTCACAAACTTTTTTTTTAAATCTGTGTACTGACTTTTTAAGTGTTTTACTTTCCAATTGCGATTTTCTCTTTCCTATAGATTCTTGCCTCTTTTTTATTTAGAAAAGACCTTTCAATATATCTTTTAGAATAAGTTTAGTATTTCTGTATTTTTCTTTTCATTTTTGCTTATTTGAAAAATTTTTATCTCTCCTCCTATGCTAAATGATAACCTTGCTGGGAAGGGTATCCTAGGTTGTAAGTTTTTCCCTTTCAGAACTTTGAAGGTATCTTGCCACTCCTTTCTGGCATGCAACATTTCTATAGAGAAATCAGCTGAAATCCTTATGGAGGTTCCCTTGTAATTAACTATTTGTCTTTCTCTTGCTGCCTTTTAGAATCCTCTCTTTATGTTTAACTTTTGCGATTTTAATTATAGTGTGTCTTGGTATAGGTCTGTTTGGGTTCATATTGTTTGGGACTTTATACTTCCTGTTCCTGGATATTTTTCTTTCTTTAGGTTTTGGAAGTTTTCAGCCATCATTTCTTCAAATACATTTTCCATCCCCTTTTCTTTTTCTTCTGTTTCTGGGATCCCTGTTATGCATATCGGAATGCTTTACATTATTGCATAGGTCTGATCCATTGCTTTCATTTTTTCATTTCTCTTTCTGTCTGACTGGGTGATTTCCTTTATTCTCTTTTTCTTTCTTTTTCAGCTGCACCTGTGGCACATGGAAGTTCCTAGGCCGGGGATCAAATCTGAGCTACAACTGTGACATATGTCACAGCTATGTCAATACCAGATCTTTAACCAGCTGCACTGGGCCAAGGATTGAACCTGTGCCTTATCAGTGACCCAAGCCACCACAGAGACAATGCTGGATCCTTAACGCACCATGCCACAGCAGAAACTCTGTGATTTCCTTTATTCTATCTTCCAGGTCACTTATTCATTCCTTTACATTATCCAGTTTGCTATTTATTGCCTTAAGCTCAGCTTTTGTCTCAGAAAATGAGTTGTCTCCTCTTTATAGTTTTTAGTTCCTTTTTACAGTACTGTGAATTTCTTTTTCTTTCTTTTTTTTTTTTTTTTTGCCTTTTGTCATTTTAGAGCCGCACCTGTGGCATGTGGAGGTTCCCAGGCTAGGGGTCTAATCGGAGCTGTAGCCACTGGCCTATGCCACAGCCAAAGCAACGCAGGATCCGAGCCACATCTGTGACCTACATCACAGCTCACGGCAACGCCGGATCCTTAACCCACTGAGTAAGGCCAGGGATCGAACCCACAACCTCATGGTTCCTGGTCAGATTCGTCAACCACTGCGCCACAACGGGAACTCCAGTATTGTGAATTTCTATCAATAACCTTTCTTAATTCCTTCAGTGTTTTCATTACCTCCTTTTTGAACCTGGGATCTGATAGACTGGAAATGTCTGTTTCATTGTTTGTTCTTTCAGGGGAATTATCTTGATCTTTTAATTTGGAATTGTTCCTCTGCTTCTTCATTTTAATTATATTTCTCTGACTCTGTAAGTTTAGGAGAAACAGTTATTTACTGTGGTCTTGAACGGCTATTTTTATAGGGGAGTGTCCCTGTGTAGCCTTCATGAGTCTAATATTTTTGGTGCAATGGCTGTTTTTATGGATGGCAGTATGGATGACTGCCACATCTTTCTTCAGTGCATGTTGGTCATTATCCCCTTGATAGGGGCGTTGTTGTTGTGGTGACCAACACTGGATGTTGAGCAGGGCCTCCTCTTTGCTCTGTGGTTGTCACAGCCCTATCAGGGGCAGGGTTTGCTCCCAAGTTGTTGGAGTAGATGCCCCCAGATCCATTTATGAACTGTTGTGTGAAATAGGCAAGACTGGAGTACTCCTACTGGGAGAGGAGCCACTGAGTACTCCTCCACAGGAGCTGTCCATTGGGAAGTGCACTCTGTGATGTTACCTGTCACCCATTGTGTGGGCTCCCAAAGTACACTGTTTTGGGCAATGCCCTCCACCCCACCTCAGCTGTAGGAATTTAGGTAATTGGTGTAGGTGTCCCTCAGGAACCATGCTCACAAAGCTACTAGTGCAGATCCATTGGTACAGAACCTCTGAGGACAAGGATGGGGATTGCTTAGTCATGCACCTGTACCCATCATGGGATTTACTGAGTGAGCTAGACCCTGGCCCTGCCTATATATGCATGTGTCCCCACAACCACTATTGCCAGACCACCCCAGCTGAAGGAGCACCAGTAATCTGCTCAGATGTCACGCAGGCACTACGTTTACAAAGCTCCCTGCAGTATACATATCTGTGGATCACACAGCCACCAGGACACTCAGATTTCTATCCTACTTACAAAGTTGTACAGCTCCTGTGGTTTGGCTTGGATTTCAGTGCTGTGAGCACACTGAGAATGAGGTTGCTATGGTGGGCCCTGCCTCTCCTTTTGAGCATGCACATTAACATTGGGGTTTTAATGATGGACCTGGGCTCCTTCCTGTGCACGCCCCTGGTTGTGGCCTAAAGCATGCTCCAGCCCCTTCATGATGTCTCTGCACAACCAACCCCAGTCCTCTCCCTGGGTCTGTCCTCTGTAGCCTGAATTTTAGCACTCAGCCCCCATGTGTACCAGCAGATGCACATCTCAGACTTAAGAGTGTGGGAAGGTGGCATGCACCCTCTCTACTGGTCTCTGTTCTGCTTGCTCTCTCCTCTCAGCCTCTGAAGCTTCCTTTCTGACCTGGGTTATATCTCTACCAATGAAGGGGCTTCCCAAGGTAAAGGAATCTTTCCTCTTTTATAGGTCCCTTATAGGGGCATAACTCCCATTCAGATTCCTTTTTATCTTTTATTTTTTCATTCATTTTGGTTACATGTGGTATTTCTTGTAATTTTTGTTTTATAAGATCCTCTGCCAGCATTCAGCGAGAATTCCATGAGACTGGATGTATTTGTGCAAGGAGGTGAGCTCCACATCCTTCTATTCCACCAACCTGATCTGGCCCCCTCAAGATATTTTTTAATCCCCTTTTGATTTCATATTTGGTCCATTGGTTGTTTGAGAGTGTGTTGTTAATTTCTATATGTTTGAATATTTTTTCAGTTTTTCTTCTGTTATTTTTATTTTTATAGCATTGCATTTGGAAAATATACTTGGTATGATTTCAGTCTTTTAAAAAGTGCTTAGACTTATTTTATGACCCAATATATAATCTCTTCTGTAGAATGTTCATATGCACTTGAAAAGGATGTGTATTTGTGTGCTGTTAGATGGAATATTCTATATATATCTATTAGCTCCAGTTGATCTAAAGTATAGTTCAAGTCCAATGTTTCCTTGTTGATTTTCTGTCTGGATGATCTGTCCATTGTTGAGAGTGTGGTATAAAATCCCCTGCTATTATTGTATTGTCGTTGTCTGTTACTCCCATCAAATCTATTAGTATTTGCTTAATATGCTTTGGTGCTTTGGTGTTGGGTATACATATATTTACAACTCTTAGATCCTCTTGATGAGTTGACTCTTTTATTATTATATAATGACCTTTTATGTCTCTTGTCAGTTTTTTACTTAAAGTCTATTTTATCTGGTATAAGTATAGCTACCTCTGTTCTCTTTTGGTTTCCATTTATGCGGAATATCTTTTTTCACCCCCTCACTCTGAGCCTATATATGTCCTTGTAGTGAGTCTTTTGCAAGTAGTATGTAGTTGGATCTTGTTTTTGTGCATTTTTTTTTGTTTCTTTTGTTTTGTTTTCATTTTCGGCCAATCTGTAGTATATGGAGCTCCCAGGTCAGGGGTCCATTGTCCTTGGCAAGTACTGCAGGGGTCCATAGAAGTTGCAAGGACTGCTGAGGTTATCAGTGACTTCTCCAGGTCTATCAGCTTGGGACCATGGAAGTCAGCAATGGTGGTCAGAGACACTGGTGTGCACATACTCAGCTGTGGGGACTAGCTTCAGCTGTCTGGTTGTGGTAGGGACCAGTCGCAAACACCCAAGTGGTGGTGGGAGCCAGGACAAGGAATTGGCTGATAACAGTTGTGGGCATACTGGGTACTGGCTGTTGGTGTGTACTACTGTTGTTGTTAGGTCTCATCATAGACCTACAGTAGTGGAAGCTGGGTTAGAAGTCAGGTTGAGTGTGGAGGTGCGTAGCTGGAGGGGCTAGCTATAGGTGAGCCCAGTGGTGCAAGCTAGTGACAGGAGACAAGACCAGAGCTGGGCCCACAAGCAGCCTCAGGGGTTCTGGCTGTCAGTGTGCATTCCTGTGGCTATACAGTCTCCTCACAGGAAAGCACACAGGAGGCTAGTGATAAGGTTTAGGCTGAGGGTATGTAGGAGCACAGCTAAGAGAGCTAGTTGCAAATGAAACCTGGTATTGTAGGCCAGTGGCAGAATTTAGGGCTGAATCCTTACCCACAAGCAGATGTGGGGTCCTTGGGTCAGCCGTGGAGGGTCTAAGCTGGTGTCCTACTCTCATGCAGCTGCAGAGGCCTGGGCTGGCAGTTGGTGCAGTTCCTAGCCTCTGGCCAGGGAGAGAGGAAGAGACTCAGGTTGTTGGAAAAAGTGAATGTGAATATCCACGGGGAAAAAAGGTGAAATCTGCAGAAATCCACAGCAATTAGACTGGCCATTGGTTTCTTCAGTGTCAAAAACTGTTCAGTCATCTGCAGAGCAAGTCACTAGTAACTGCAGTCACTCTTGCTGTGTGGCTATTAGTAGTCCCTGTTTTTCTTTCTTATTCCTAGTGATCTCTGTATGTCACAGTTGTGCCAGTCTCTAGGCGGGGTAAAACCAAAGTGAATCCTTCCTGTAGTGACCCAAAAGGCTAGGGGAGCTTGTTGCTCATCCCACTCTTCCTCTTCCTGCATCAGGAACTCTTTCTAGTAGAGCATTCCCTTTTGGCACTAAGCAGTCCTGGCTTGGGAGCTAGGATATTTCAGGCAAATGAAGCTTCTTCCTACCCTTTTTGTGCAGTTTTTCTCAGGTTTTTGTTTCACCATGCTGCTGAAGTTTCTTAAGTGGATTCCAGAGCTTTCGCAGAACTGTTTTTTTTTTTTTTTTTTTATCATGGATAGCTGTATAATTTTTGACCGTTGTTGAGGGATCTTTGTTACATTGCCATCTTGGTGCACCCAGTAAATTTGACAACTTATATGAAATGTGCTACTTTAAAAAAAAATACAAACTACCAAAAGTCAACATGAAATAGATAATTTGAACTGCAGTATACCTATTAAGGAAATTGAATTCATAATTTTAAATCTCCCAAAATAAAATTTCTATAGCTAAATCGTTTCCCCCAGAGAACTCTATTAAATTTCTAAAGAATTAGCACCAATTCTAAACAATCTCTTCTAAGAAATAGAATAGGAGAAAACAATTTCCAGTTGATTTTATGAAGCACATATTACCCAGCTATCAACATAAGGAAATGACAATATGAAACAGAAAACTATGTCCAGTATCCCTCATGAATATAGATGTAAAATCCTTAACAAAATATTAACAAACCAATTTAGCAATATAAAAAAGGAATTATATACCATGACCAAGGGCTGTAAGGATGGCTTAATATTTGAAAATTAAGCAATGTAATCTATTATATTAACAAGATAAAGGTGAAAAATCACAAAATTGTATCAATCAATGCAAAGAATTTTAAAAATTAAACACCATTCATGATAAAAACTCAGAAGAAAATAGGGATAGAGGTAATTTCCTCAACTTGATAAAGAACATCTGCTAAGAACTTATAGCTAACGTTGTACTTTCTTATGAAAGAGTGAGTTGTTTTCCCCATGACTAGCAAAAAGGCAAGGGTGTCCACTCTCACCACTCTTATTCACCATAAAGTTAGTAGTTTTAGCCCATGAAATAAAGCAATAAAAGGAAGTAAAAGGCATTCAGAACAGAACAATTGTAGATGAAATGATTATCGACATAGAAAATCCCCAAAAAATCTAATGACAACAACAAAAAGCTCCTAGAACTAATACATGAGTTCAGCAAGGTCGCAGGATACAATATTAGCATATCACAATTTTATTTCTATGTATTAGCAATGAGCGCTTGAACACCGAAATTAAAAATATAACCATTTAAAATCATCCGAATAAAATAAAATCCTGGGCTGGAAAAGCAAGGAGATCCCACTGTATAGCACTGGGAACTATGTCTAACCACTTGTGATGTGTAACCCTGTCACCACGCTGTACAGCTGGGTATAATGTAAAAAATAAATAAATAAATAAATAAAAATAAAATAAAATAAAATCCTTAAGTATAAGTTTACCAAAACATGTACAGGAAATATATGCTGAAATTTATAAAACTAATTTAAAAAATCAAATAAAACCTAAATAAATGGAGAAATAGACTTATGTTCATGTATCAGGAGGAACAACATAGTAAAGATATCAATACTATCTAAATTGATCTTTAGGTTCAATGCAATTCCTATCAGAATTCCAGGAAGGTATTTTTGGAGATATAGACATGTTTATCCTAGCATTTATGTGGAAAGGTACAGGATCAAGAAGAGCCAAGTCAATTTTGAGAAAAGAATATGTTTTGGAGGAATCAATCTACCCAATACTGTCTTGCTATGTACCTATAGTAATCAAGACTGTGTGGCATTGGCGGAGTGATAGGTACATAGATCAATGAAACAAAACAGAAAACAGAGAAATAGATCCACACAAATGCACCCAAATGATTTTTCAAAGATGGAAAAGTAATTCAGTGGAAGGAGGATAATCTTTTCAACCAATGGTGCTGAAGCAATTAGACATCCATGGCGGGGGGGGGGGTGGCGGGGAACCTAGATCTAAATCTCATTCCTTATACAAAAATTATCTCAAACTGGATCATGGACTTAATTTTATTTATTTTTTATAATGCTTTTTATGTTTTCCACTGTAGCTGGTTTATAGTGTTCTGTCAATTTTCTACTGTACAGCAAGGTGACCCAGTCACACATATAGGTATACATTCTTTTTTCTCACATTACCATGCTCCATCATAAGTGACTAGATATAGTTCCCAGTGCTATACAGCAGGATGGACTTAATTTTAAAGTGTAAAATTATAAAACTGTTAGGGAAAATATAAGAGAAATCAGAGATCTAAGCTCAGTGAAAGGTTGACAAGACATGCTTTGAGCACGTGGATTTTGTTGTATTTTTCAATAACGAACAAATACGTAACAATGCTTGAAAGACATCACGGTTAGTGTATACTTGTGTTTTAAAGCTACCCAGTTGACATATTAGACCTATATTTCACCTCAGATGTTATTATATCTTATTTTTTTCCATTACTTAATGAATTTTATTACAATTATAGCTGCACAAAAATCATCACAACTCAATCTGATAGCATTTAGATCCCAAACCCTCAGTGTATCCCCCCACCCCTAAGATACTCTCATTTGGAAACCATAGGTTTTCCAAAGTCTGTGAGTCATTGTCTATTCTGCAAAGAAGTTCATTGTGTCCTTTTTTTACTTTCCACATGTAAGCGGAAGCATTGGATGTTGCTGTCTAATTGTCTGACTGGTTTCACTTCACATGATAATTTCTAGGTCCATCCATGTTGCTATAAATGTTGTTATTTCGTTTCCTTTTAATAGCCTAGTAATATTCCATTGTGTGTATGTACCATATCTTCCCTATCCACTTCTCTGTCGACAGGCATTTAGGTTGTTTCCATGACTTGGCTATTGTATAGAGTGCTGCAAAGAACACTGGAGTTACATGTGTCTTTTCGAGTCACGGTTTCCTCTGGATAGATGCCCAGGAATGGGATTGCTGAATCAAATGGTAATTCTATTTTTAGTTTTCTGAGGAATCTCCATACTGTTTTCCACAGTGGTTGCACCAATTGGCATTCCCACCAGCAGTGTAATAGGGATCCGTTTTTCCACACCCTCTCCAGCACTTATTGTTACAGACTTTTTGATGATGGCCATTCTGGCTGGCATAAGGTGGTACCTCATAGTGGTTTTGATTTGCATTTCTCTAATAACGAGTGATGTTGAATATCTTTTCATGTGGTTTTTGGCCATCTCTATGTCTTCTTTGGAGAATTGTCTGTTTAGATCTTCTGCTCATTTTTTGATGGGGTTGTTTGTTTTTTGGTATTGAGCTGTAGGAGGTGTTTGTAAATTTTGGAGATTAATCCCCTGTCAGTTGATTCATTTGCAAAAATTTTCTCCCATTCTGTGGCTTGTCTTTTCATTTTGTTTAGGGTTTCCTTTGCTGTGCAGAAACTTTGAAGTTTAATTAAGTCCCATTTGTTTATTTTTCCTTTTATTGTTTTTACTCTGACAGATGGATCTGAGAAGATGTTGCTATCATTTATGTCAGAGAGTATTTGGCCTATATTTTCCTCTAAGAGTTTTACAGTATCTGGTCATATAACTAGATCTTTAATGCATTTTGAGTTTATTTTTGTGCATGGTGTTAGGGAGTATTCTAATTTCATTTTTTTACATGTGGCTGTCCAGTTTTCCCAGCACCACTTATTGAAGAGGCTGTCTTTTTGCCATTGTATATTCTTGCCTCCTTTGTCATAGATTAGTTGACTATAGATACATGGGTTTAATTCTGGGCTTTCTATCCTGTTCCACTGATCTATATTTCTGTCCTTGTGCCAGTACCATACGGTTTTCATGACTGTGGCTTTGTAGTATAGTCTGAAGTCAGGGAGCCTGATTCCTCCAGCTCCATTTTTCTTTTTCAGGATGTCTTTGGCTATTCTGGGTCTTTTGTGCTTCCACACAAACTTTAAAATATTTTGTTCTGGTTCTGTGAAAAATGTCCTTGGTAATTTGATAGGAATTACATTGAATCTGTAGATTGCCTTGGGTAGTACGGTCATTTTGATAATATTGACTCTTCCAACCCAAGAGCATGGTATGTCTTTCCATCTCTTCATGTCATCCTGGATTTCTTTCATCAGTGTCCTATAGTGTTCAGAGTACAAGTCTTTTGTCTCTTTAGGTAGGTTGATTCCTAAGTATTTGATTCTTTTTGATGCGATGGTAAATGGGATTGCTTCCCTAATTTCTCTTTCTGATCTTTCATTGTTAGTATATAGAAATGCAGTTGATTTCTGTGTATTAATTGTGTATCCTGCAAATTTGTCAAATTCATTGATGAGCTCTAACAGTTTCCTGGTAGTCTTTAGGATTCTCTAGGTAGAGTATCCTGTCATCTGCAAATAGTGATAATTTTACTTCTTCCTGTCCAATTTGGATTCCTTTTATTTCTTTTACTTCTCTGATTGCTGTAGCTAGGACTTCCAAAACTATGTTGAATAGTAGTGGTGAGAGTGGACATCTCTGTCTTGTTCCTGATCTCGGTGGGAATTCTTTCAGCTTTTCACCACTGAGGATGATGTGAGCTCAGGGTTTGTCATAGATGGCCTTTATTATGTTGAGGCAGGTTCCCCCTATGCCCACTTTCTGAAGGTTTTTTATCAGAAATGGGTGTTGGATTTTGTCAGAGGCTTTTTCTGTGTTTATTGAGAGGATCATATGGTTTTTATTCTTCAGTTTGTTAACGTGGTGTATCACACTGATTGATTTACGGATATTGAAGCATCCTTGAATCCCTGGGATAAAACCCACTTGATCGTGATATACAATCCTTTTAATGTATTGTTGGATTTGGCTGGCTAGTATTTTGTTGAGGGTTTTTGCATCTATGTTCATCAGTGAAATTGGCCTGTAATTTTCTTTTTTTGTGGTATCATTGTCTGGTTTTGCTGTCAGGGTGATGGTTGCTTCACAGAATGATTTCGGGAGTGTCCCTTCCTCTGCAATTTTTTGGAAGAGTTTCAGAAAGATAGGTGTTAGCTCTTCTCTAAATGTTTGATAGAATTCTCCTGTGAAGCCATCTGGTCCTGGACTTTTGTTTGTTGGAAGTTTTTTAATCACAGTTTCAATTTCAGAACTTGTGATTGGTCCAGTCATCTTTTCTATTTCATCTTGGTTTAGTCTTGGAAGATTGTACTTTTCTAAGAATGTGTCCATTTCATCAGGGTTTTCCATTTCTTTGCCAAAAAGTTTCATATAGCAGTCTCTTATGATCCTTTGTATTTCTGTGATGTCCGTTGTTACTTCTCCATTTTCATTTCTAATTTTATTGATTTGTGTCCTCTCTCTTTTTTTCTTGATAAATCTGGCTAAGGGTTTATTAATTTTGTTCATCATTTCAAAGAACCAGCTTTTAGTTTCATTGATCTTTTCTATGGTTTTCTTTGTTTCTATTTCGTTGATTTCTGCTCTGATCTTTATGATTTCTTTTCTTCTACTAACTTTAGGTCTTGTCTGTTCTTCCCTCTCTAGCTGCCTTAGATGTAAAGTTAGGTTCTTTATTTGAGCTTTTTCTGGTTTCCTAAGGTAGGCTTGTAATGCTATGAACTTTCCGCTTAGACTGCTTTTGCTGCATCCCAGAGGTTTTGGAGTGTCGTATCTTTGTTGTCATTTGCTTCTAGGTATTTTTAACTTTCCTCTTTTATTTCTTCAGTGATCCGTTGGTTGTTTGGTAGCATGTTGTTTAGTCTCCACGTGTTTGTATTTTTTGCCATTTTTTTCTTGTGTTGATTTCCAGCCATATAGCATTGTGGTCAGAAAAGATGCTTGATATGATTTCAATTTTCTTAAAGTTACTGAGGCTTGATTTGTAGCCCAGGATGTGATCAGTCTTATAAAAGTCCCATGGGCACTTGAGAAGAATGTGTATTCTATTGCTTTTGGATGGAATGTCCTATAAATATCTATTCAGTCCATCTGGTCTAATGCTTCATTCAGGGCCTGTGTTTCCTCATTGATTTTCTGTCTGGATGATCTATCCATTGCTCTAAGCGGGGTGTTAAAGTCCCCCACTATGATGGTGTTATTGTTGATTTCTCCTTTTAAGGTTGTTAGCAGTTTCCCTTATATATTGTGGTGATCCCATGTTGGGTGCATAGATATTTAAAATTGTTATATCTTCTTCTTGAATTGATCCTTTGATCATTATGTAGTGCCCTTCCTTGTTTCTTAAAATGCTCTTCATTTTAAAGTCTATTTTGTCTTTAATATGAGTATTGCTACTCCAGCTTTCTTTTGATTCCCGTTTGCATGGACTATTTTCTTCCATCTTCTCACTTTCAGTTTGTATGTGTCCCTAGAAGTGAAGTGGGTCTCTTGAAGACAGCATATATATGGGTCTTGTTTTTGTATCCACTCAGCTAGTCTGCGTCTTTTGGTTGGGGCATTCAATCCATTAACATTTAGGGTAATTACTGATATGTATGTTTTTATTGCCATTTTATTAACTGTTTTAGATTTTTGTTGCTCTTTTTTCTTCCCTTCTTCTCTTGTTGTCTCCTCTCACAGGATGACTATCTTTAATGTTGTATTTGAGTTGATTTTTCTTATTTTTTTGTGTATCAATTGTAGATTTTTGGTTTGCAGTTACCCTGAAGTTTTGATCGGTGTCTATATATAAATGAGATTGTTTTAAGTTGTTGGTTTCTTAATTGCAAGTGTGTCTCCATTGTCCTGCATTTGTGCTCTCTTCTCACGATTTCTGGTTTTGGTATTACAATTTTGCATGGATCATTTCATATCTTTACTGTATATATGTCTTTACTGGTGAGCCTTGTCATTTGTGGTGTTTTTGTTTCTGGTTGTGGCCTTTTCTTTTCTGCCTAGAGAAGTTCCTTTAGGATTTGTTGTAAAGCTGGTTTAGTGTTGCAGAAATCTCTTAGCTTTGCTTATCAATAAAGGTTTTGAACTCTCCTTCAAATCTGAATGAGAGCCTTGCTGGGTAAAGTAATCTTGGTTGGAAGTTTTTTCCTTTCATCACGTTCAGTATATCATGACACTGCCTTCTGGCCTGCAGAGTTTCAGCTGAAAACATCTGCTGATAACCTTATCAGGGCTCCCTTGTATGTCATTTGTTTCTTTTCCCTAGCTGCTTTCAGTATTTTCTCTGTCTTTAAATTTTGATTAATATGTGTCTCGGGGTGTTCCTCCTTGGGTTTATTTTACATGGTACTCGTTGCACTTCCTGGATTTGAGTGAGTAGTTCCTTTCCCATATTAGGGAATTTTTTGGCTAATACCTTCAAATATTTTTTCTGTCCCCTCCTCTCGTTCTTCTCCCTCTGGCACCCCTATAATATGGATGTTGGTGCATTTAACATTATCCCAGAGTTCTCTTAAACTCTCCTCACTTCCTTTCAATCTTTTATCTCTTTTCTCTTCTGCATTAGTGATTTCCACTAATCTGTCCTCCACCTCACTGATTCTTTCTTCTGCCTCCTGTATTTTACTGTTTGCTGCTTCTAATGAATTTTTATTTCACTGATTGTATTTTGCATCTCTTCTTGTTTAATTGTTACATCTTGTATTTCTTCGCTTAGTGTTTCCTGTAAATTATCAATCTTTGCCTCCAGTTTATTTCTAATGTCTTGCATCATCTTCAGCATCAACAGTCTACATTCTCTTTCTGGGAGGCTGATAATCTCATCACTGAGCTGTTTTTCTGGGCTTTTTTCTTTCTTCCTTAACTGGGTTATAGTTTTCAGTCTTTTCATTTGTATAGGTTTTTGGTGTAGTGACCTTTTTGCATACAATAGAGTTGTAGCCTCTCTTAGTTCAGGTGTTTGCCTCCCCTGTGGCTAAAGTTGGTATGGGGGGCAGGCTTGGTGTAGGCTTCCTGATGCGCAGGACGGGTGCCTGCCCACTGGTAGGTGGGGTTGATTCCTATCCCTCTGGTGGGTGGGGCTTTGTCTCTGGGTGAGATTAGAGGCTGGCTGTGTGCCTCAGGGGTCTTTAGGCAGCCTGTTTACTGGTGGATGGGGCTGTGATCCCACCTGGCTTATTGTTTGGCCTGGGGTTTCTCAGCCTTGATGGGAGGGACCAGATTTTCTCAAAAATGGCCACCTCCAGAGAAATGCAGTCTGATGAATGTTCCTGAGAGCTTCACCTCCAATGCCCTTCCCCCACAACAAGCCACAGTCACCCCTGTTTTCCCAGGAGATCAGATCCTCCAAGAATTGCAGTCAGGTTCCACCCAGATTCCTATGGAGACTTTGCTTTGCCCTGGGACCCAGTGCACGTGAAAGTCTGTGTGTGCCTTTCAAGAATGCGGTCTCCTCTTTCCCTCAGTCCTGTGGAGCTCCTGCACACAAGCCCCACTGGCCTTCAATGCCAGATGCTCTGGGGGCTCTTTCTCCCTGTGCCAGATCCCCAGGCATGGGGTTTTGACGTGGGGCTCCGAACTCTCAGCCCTGTAGCTTAGTCTCTGTGATATGGTTACTTTCCAGTCTGTGGGGCTTCCCACCTGGGAGGTATGGGGTTGCTTCTATCATGTAATCACCCCTCCTACCTCTTGGTGTGATCTCCTCTTTGTCTTCTGGAGTAGAATATCTTTTTGAAAGTTTAGAGCCCATTTGGTTGAAGGTGTTTCAGCACTTGGTTGTAGTTTTGTTGTTTTGGGGAGAGAATTTGAGCTCCAGTCCTTCTATTTCGCCATCTTAATCCTTCACTACTGAAAGAGTGCCACTTGTCCTAGGATAGGCCACCTCAACATACACTTCAAATGTGGTCTCTGGGTTTTGCTTGATCCTGGAGCCCATGGTCCCCAGGCCTCCTCATGGGCCCGTGGGCCCCGCTCAGTGCTGTGCTGCCCACCCGCCCACGGCTGACTGGCCTCCCTCCTAGACCTATATTTCAGAAAGCTAGTATAATCCATGCATTTTTGGCAAGCCAGAGACTGTAAGTCCTTTCTCTAAGATACATGTGTTCAACTGGCAGAGGTTGGGAAGGATTTACATTTAAGCTTTTATAAAAGACTGGTGCCATTAACATAAATCTCCATAGCAGTTTCAAAGGGGAGGCAGAGATGAACAGGTAGATGGCCAGGGAGAGATTGACAGGCATAGAAGTAGGAATGTATAGAGTTGGACAGAGGCGGGATAAGCAGATAGGGAAGGACAGACCAAGAAAAAGAGAGATGGACAGGTGGAATAAAGAGAGGCAGAGGGAAACACAGGTAGATAAAGGGATAGAGATCAACAGACAAATATAGAATGATGGAAGCATATCAAGAGAGCTGGACAGATAGACACAGAGAGGTGAACAGGAGGAGAGGCAGACAAACTGGAAAACAAGATAGGGAGACAGAAAAACAAAGGAAAGCGGGACAGAGATAGCACTGAGGAACAAAGAGAGAGACAGACTGAAATAGATGGAAAAGATAGAATAAGGGAGCAAGTTTAAGAGAGAGAAAAGAAGATACAGAAACAGAGGAAGCTAAAGAACTAGAGGAAGATTATAGACAGAAACTGAGGGAGGAAGAAAGTCAAGAAGAAAAAAGACAGAATGAAATAGACACACCGAAAGGAAGAGAGTCACACTCATTAAAGAAAGAGAGAGCCTAAGAGTGTGACACGATAGTGAGGAGGAGGAGTGGCAGAGAGAAAGAGAAATAGAGCAAGACAGGAAGACAGAGCATATACGGAGTGAGTGAGAGAGAAGAAGCAAAGGGCAAAGAGAGAAGAGAGGGAGGTACACACAGAGGCAGAAACATACCAACGTAGAGAGAAAAAGATATTACAAGAGATAGAAAAACAAAAAAAGCAGACAGAAAGGTAGTGAGAGAGAAAAACAGAGCCAGTGAAACAGTCAGAGAAAGATGATTAGCCAGAGATATGTTGAAGAATCATGGGAGAGAGACAGTGAGCAAGAGATGGGAGTTAGATGGAGAGGCAGTCTGAGAGACTGACAGACAGACAGATAGGGAGATGAAGAGAAACAGGCAAGGAGAGAGAAACAGAAAGTGACCAAAAGAAACTGGCAGAGAGTTGGAGAGGCAGATCCAGAAAAAGTCAGGGGATTCAGAAAGAACATGCCAGAGACCGAGAGATACTGACTGAGAGACATACTGAGACACACACTTAGGGAGACACAGACAAAGGGAAAGGCCGACGCAGAGAGAGGGATGCAGAGAGAGACACACACAGACACTAGAAGAGACAGGGAAAGAGACAGTGATCAACCAACTGACAGATTATCAGAAAAACATGGAACCAGAGGAAAAGTGGTGCGAGAGAGAGAATAAGAGGGCCAACTGAATGCACAGACAGACCAAGAGACCGAGATGGCTGAGGGAGAGAGAAAAATAATGAAAAAAGAGGGAATCAGTGACAGATATGGAGGCTGACAGGAAGAAATTAAGAAAAACTGAAAAAGAGAAAGGGAGAGGAAACAGAGAGGAAAAGGGAGAAAGAACAGAGACACGACAGAGGCAGACTGACATGGAAAGACCAACAGAGGAGTGGTCAGAAACAAGCAATTGGACAGAAAGACTCGATCTGTCAGAAAGAGAAAGGGAGAAATAAAAAGAGAGAAAAAGAGATGGATGTTGTTAATTAGACTTATAGCAGTTGTCATTTCGCAATATATACAAATGCTGAATTAAGAAAAAATAAAATAAAATGGAAAAAAAAATAAAATAAAAACCTTCTAAAAAAACAAATGCTGAATAATTATGTTGTACACCTGAAACATTTAATGTTATATATCATTTCTCAATTGTAAAAGTATGAAAATCAAAATTGAGGGAAAGAGAAATAAACAGAGGAATAGACTCGGAGGAAGGCTTCCCAAAATTGCTAACCAAATATCTGGTAAGGGTGCAGTATGCAAAGTATATAAAGAATTCTTATAACTCAACAACAAAAAGAGAACAGAATCAAAAAATAGGTTAAGGACTTGAGTAGACATATCTCCAAAAAAAGATATACAAGTGGCCACTAAGCACATAAAAGGAAACTCAGCATCATTAGTCATTAGGGAAATGCAATCCATGGAGTTCCCTTCGTGGCTCAGTGGTTAACGAATCCGACTAAGAACCATGAGGTTGCGGGTTCGATCCCTGGCCTTGCTCAGTGGGTTAAGGATCCGGCATTGCCGTGAGCTGTGGTGTAGGTCGCAGACGCGGCTCGGATCCCGCGTTGCTGTGGCTGTGGCGAAGGCCGGCAGCTACAGCTCCTGTTAGACCCCTAGCCTGGAAACCTCCATATGCCGTGGTGCGGCTCCACATAAAAGGCAAAAAGACAAAAAAAAAAAAAAAATGCAATCCAAACCACAGGATACCACTTCTCATCTGCTATGGTGGCTAGAATTGAAAGAAAGAAAGAAAAAGAAAGAGAGAGAGAGAGAGAGAAAGAAAAAAAGAAAAAGAAAGAAAGAAAGGAAGGAAGGAAGAATCAACTGTTTTTGAAGATGCAGGAAGTTGGGACCCTCCTAGTCCCAATTGCTAGTGATGACATAAAACAGTTCAGCTCCTGTGGAAAAGTTTGGTAGTTTATCAAAATTTTAAACATAAAATTACCATATGACCTAATAATTTTAATCCTAAGTATATGCCCAAGAAAACTGAAAATAGGTACTCAAATAAATACATATACATGTATGTTTCTAACAGCAATATTCACAATCAACAGGTGGAAACAGCCCAAATGTCCATCAGTAGATAAATGGGTAAACAAATTGCAATACATCTCTACAGTGGAATATTGCTCAACCATAAAAAGAAATGAACTAGGACTTCCAGTGTCTGGTTCTGCATCTAAGGAGCTTGAAAGTCAACTCTCAGCCCTAACAACAAATTAACTGTTTATAGCAGTTTCATTTATAATTTCCCAAACTTGGAAGCAACCACAATGTCCTTCATTAGGTGAATGTATAAGTAAACGATGGTATATCCAGACAGTGGAATATTATTCAGTACCAAAAAGAAATGAGCTATCAAGACATGAAAAGACATGGAGGAAACTCACATGCATATTACTAAGTGAAATAAGCTAATCTGAAAAAAAAACTGTATACTGTATGATTCCAATTCTATGGTATTCTGGAAAAAACAAAACTATGGGAACGGCAAAAAAAAGATCAGTGGTTGCCAGGGGTTGAGATGAATAGGCAGAACACATAGGATTTTTAGGGCAGACTCACAGTTTCACAGGTTATATGATTCCATTTATATGTAATGTCCATAATAAGCAAATCTATAAAGATAGAAAGCAGATTGGTGGTCGCCAGGGGCTGGGGAGGGGGAAAAGGAGAGCAACTGCTTAATGAGGACTGTCTCGCCTTTTGGGGTGATGCAAATATTTGAGAACTAGATAGAGGTGGTGGTTGTACAACATTATGAATGTATGAAATGCTACAGAACTGTTCACTGTAAATGGTTAATTTTTAGGTTATGGGAATGTCACCTCAATAAAGAGCAAGAGAGAGAAGAAAAGGTGAGGCTAAGAAAGAGACAGAGTAGGAAACACAGAAAAAGACAGAGACAGTGTTAGAAAAGGTGACAGAAAGAGAGATGGAAGATAGCCTGAGAGACAGAGGCAGGCAGACAGACAGACGACTAAAGGGAACGATAAACACAGACAGACAGGTGACAGATACACAGGCAGGCAGAGAGAGGGAGACAGACAGAGGGAGTGAGACAATGGCAGAAACAGAGAGGCACAAATATATCCTAAAGACAGGGAAATAAAGAGACAGGACAGACAGACCCAGGAGAGAAGAAGACAGAGAGAGGGGCTAATGTAAGGAGATACACAGCATAGGACACAAGCAGAGGGAAACAGACACAGAGAGAAGGAGAGAGGAAAGAAAACTGACAAAGGCAGACAGAGAGAAAGAAGTAAATAGACTATGAGTCGGACCCTGAGGCAGAAAGCCAGGCTCTTGGGGAGAGGGAGAGAGCCACAGACAAGCAGTGGCAGAGGAAATACTGACAGAGACAGACAGGCAGACAAACAGAGGGAGACTGACAGCGACAGTGTGTGACAGACCAAAGACAAGAAACGGAGAAGCTGAGAAACGGCACGACGGAGAGACGGAGAGACCTACGGTGAGAGAAACAGCAACAAAAAGGCAGAGAGACGGTCAGATACAGAGGGAGGAAGAGAGAAAAAAGAGGAAGTCGTCAGCTAGACAAAGAGACGGAAGTTTCAACTAATATAAATACATGCAGACAATCAGACACAAGCAGACAGAAGCAGGCTAGCAGAGAAACAGGCTAATGGGTCAGACAGATAGCCTGAGCACAGACAGACAGGCAGAGAGAGAAACTGACAAAGAAACAAAAAAGAGACATATACAGAAATAGAATTGCAAAGAATTGACAGAGAGAGATAAAGCAGATAAACAGAAAGAAAGAGGCACAGCATGGCAGAGAGACTGGCAAAGGGACAGGAAGGCAATCATACAGCACCAAACAAACAGTAGGACCAAAAGACAGACAGATTGAGAATCAGACATGAGCTATTAAACAGAAACGGATGTTCAAACAAAGAGAAAAAGCGATGGTCAGGGGTCGTTGTTAAGAGAGAGACAGAATAGAAGGCAGACAGGCAAAACCAGAAACGGAGCAATAGAGACAAAGTGAGATCCAGACAGGCAGAGGGGGGGAAGGGATGGAGAGAAAGTGAGAGAACCAAGAGAGATTGACAGAGAAAGAATGCAGGATGGAGACGGACGGACAGAGCAACAGGCAAACATATATTTACAGACAGACGGACGGAACCAGAGAGAGAGAGACATACAGAGATGGGAAGCAAGAAAGTGGTCTGGAGAGAGTGTCAAGACAGACAAGGACAGACAGGAGGAGCGAAAGGGACATGGACAGCCTGGGAGACTAAGATAAAGTCAGGGAGACAGAGACAGAACAAAAAGAAAAAAAGGAAAAACAGACATCTGACCACAGAGACAGACAAAAATACAGGCAGAGAGCAAACTGCAGAATAAACAGAGACACCCTCCTTGCCTCACCCCCCCCACCACCACCACCAATGCCCTCAGTGTTTAGCCTTAGATGGGGGATAGCAGGGAGGAATTTTCACAAGGTTCCTGGAACATGGTGGAGATTTGCAGGAAGATTCAAATCATGCTGGGAAGGGGATAGAATCTGAACCTATTTGCCTTTTGGAAAGATCTCAGAACCCATGTGCTGTTAGGCAGGCGAACACTTGTCCCACGTCAATACTGTGAGCATTTGTTCTTTGTCAATACTATAGGGTTTGGGTTGTTGTTAGTTTTATTTTTAAGCAAACACATGAAATCTCTCAGAAGTCCATTGTTTCTAGATTTCCCATCATGCTTCCTTCATCCCTAGGGGAAAATGCTTTGTTTCTTTGATAAAGCAAACTTACCGCTTTTCTCTTTTAGAGTTTTCTATTGACTGTCTTGTTTTCATACTTTAGAATTCATATAGCTCTCAGGCAAGTTTTTCTAAGATGTTTCTATTTAATATTCAGCTGCAGCTCCGAGGAGTTTAACATTATTTTCATTTTTTAATGAAAAATCTAGGGGAAACTTTTCTTCTTCCTGTAAGCATTTCACTGTAAGTGTCTTCAAGGGACTTCTGATTTTTTCTTAATTACGACTGGCATCTGATATTTGCTACCCGCAATTGTATAAGCAATGTGCAAATAAGTAAGATGGGCTCCATAGGTGGCCTTTTTGTTACTCCAGAATCTCAGCCCAGCTCCTGCCCATAAGGTGAAAACTATGGAAAATGAGCTAGCAACTGAGGACCAGCTCAGCCTTCCTCCTAAAACCCCTGGGCATTTGTCATTTGGCCTGAGGGAACTAGAGAGTGAGAGGGCGTCTCTAGGGTCTGTACTTCGCTAAGGAGCAGTGCAGGAAACAGAAGTGGTCTGGTCTCCTGGTAAGTTCCCCAGCCTGCCTTGTGGAGGTCATTCACCCCCTTTTCAACAGGAAAGTCAGTCCTCCAGGAACAACCAGAGCAAGCACCTAACGTTTGGAGGAGAAAAAGTCACACAACATGTGACTTAAGATCCAAGCTGGAATGCTGTCTATTGGAACTGTATCCACAATTTACTGGAAGAGAGATGGCTATTTTCCTCTCACTCTTTAGGTAATTACCGGGTTTTTAGAACTAGAAGGTTTCTAAAATCATCCAGTTCATAAATCCCACTTACAAGCGAGGAAACAAAGGAAGAGTGGCAAGGTAGTAAATAGTGTAGCTTAGTAAGTTGGGAATTTAGGGTCAGAGATAGGCAATGACATAAAGAAGTTAGGCATCAGGCTAACCTGGGCTCTGTGTAACCTGTATTATGTTCAGCAAATGTTTAACCTCTCTGAGCTTCATTTAAAATGGGGGAGGAGATGATAGGACTATAAGGTGGTTGTGAAGGAATAAATGGAATAATGTAATTAAGGAGTAATGTGCTTCCCACAGTATCTGGCCTATAATAGATGCTTAATATTTTTGCTCTTATTATTAGCTCAGAAACAGGTGACTCAATGGAATTGTGGCCTCTTGATTCCTGGTCCAGTTCTCTTTGAAAACTGGACTGTACAGAGTGCCCACCAGATGTGTAGTGATGTACTTAATATGCACTCTGCCTTTGCAGCACTAACCTTCTGTGCCCTTTGTTGTTGTTATTCTGAATTTTCACAACTTTGGGGGAAACAAGAGCCTAATGAGCATTTTCCTCTACTACATCACTTCACATTTGCTTCTAATCTTTGGTTATTGTCTGCAGGCCTTCTTAAGTAGAGGCTACAGCCTGAGCTAGAATTTGAATTGTCCAGGCCATCACATGTTGAATAAATCCATCTGTCCAAAGACACTGAAGATTCTAAACTCAATCAGAACCACTTCCCCAAATTGAGGACTTGGTAGATCTGAGTAACACTCCACGTCTGGTTCACATTGCTACAAATCTCTATTATTGGAAGACACGTAGATGGGGAGTCATTTGTCTGCTGGTTGAGCCTAATTGCAGTGTGCAAAGAGCTTGCTCAGCAGAGAAGCTCTTTGAAAAGCCCTGCTTCAGGGGTACAGGCCCACAGCTCAGAGCTTCTTTGTGTCTTAAAACAGGTCATCTCTACAACATTGTCTGGAGTCACCTGAGGGGTGAAACTCCAAAGTAAATTCAGGGAAATTGTGATCAATGTTCTACTGAAATCAGGGGGTACTTCGGCTCCTTTTATCTGCATAGACTATTACAAAGTTGAACAGAGGAATTAAATTCTGAAAATAGATTGAAACTCCTGGTGTTGAAAGGGTCCTGAGCTGGGAATTGATTCCAATTTCTTTATAGTTCAGCCTTTTTCATTTGAAAGGCTATTGCCTATGTAAATAAATTTAGGGGAATTCAAACTTTCTGCTAAGTGCTAATTGCTGTCTTAGGTGTATAGAAAAAAAAAATAGAAACGCCCATCTGCCAGGAGAGTACAATCTAAGACCACATATAACTTACAAAGGCTTTGTTTAGAATAATTAAGTTGAAATTCACAGATATTTTTCATAATCTGACTCCTCTGCTTCCCTAGCCCAAGAAAATGCTTCAAAAACCCTTCTACCCAAATTTAAAAGCTTGAATTTGATGGTGCTAGCTGCCACCATCAGACCACTTTGATGGCACCAATGGCACCAATATCCTTCATATTCCAGTTAATATTTGAGTGGGAGATAGGCATGTATAGCGCTCCTTTTACATTTTCACTGTCAATAGCCTATGTTGACACTTGAGTAGCCTTATAATGGGCCCTCTAGTCTACAGATGTTTACTCATCTCTGGCTTGCACACAGCTGTCCCATTGTGATGAAGAGGGGAGACTCTCATAAGAGCTCTCGCTCTGGCTATGCCAGGGCTTGCACCTCATGGACACAACTGCCCAGCTTGATTTGGGATGGGGGTAAGGGACAAAATGTAATCATCTTCCCCCTTCTCCCTTGAATAGACCCTCGTTTCACATTTAAATTCCTCATCAGCTAGTTGGAAATGGGATTTCCTCATGCTTGTAGAATAACTTAACTGTTCTTTCCCTTGTGGTAGGCAGTTTTTGCAATGGGAAATCCTTGTTGGAAGGAAATGGGGATTCCAAGTCCATATCAAGTTGGAGATGATGGCAGGGATATTTGAAAGCAGTGCTGATTAAGGCAGGAAGAAATCTGGCCTCTTTAGACACCAAAAACTGTTTTGCAGCTGTTACATTACTATCCTCAGCACCTAAAACAAGGAGGGCATCTTAACTAAAACATAAGAGAAGGCAAAAACAAGGTCCACATAGAAAGAAAGATGGGGCTATGAGTTTATGAGGACTCTTGTGTTGTCAGTGAAGCAGTTACCCTTTAGTCCACTAGAAATAAAGCTGCGTCAGGCTACGGATGTGGCTCAAGTTTGTGATTTTATGATTGTTCCTGGAGTGTCCTGTCTGGATGGAAAATATGGCAAGTACAAACAGTGTCTGCTGGCAAGTCCATGGACTCTCATTAACCAGAAGCTTAAGTGGAATGTATAAGCTGGGAAATGCACTGGCCTTTCACTAATTGCTTGAATTGTCACAGTAGCAATTTCTCTTCACACCACTGATGCCTTCTCAGAAGTGAGAACTTGTGGTCTGTTTGATTCAGGGGTTGTAATTCATCACATCTGTGGAAAACAAATGACAGGTTCTGAAAAAAGGCTTAAAGTTTGAGCTGGCCAACCAAATCTTCTTTCCTGGAAGTTTTTAGTACTTCATTGTCATCTTTTGTCTCTACTCTTTAAATCTTTATTTAAGAACAAGGACTTTGTATAAATTTAATTCATTTATATTAATGCAGGGGGGAGGGTGAGTATGAAGCTCCATCAAAAAGATGACTACCGGAGTTCCCACAGTGGCGCAGCGGAAGCGAATCCGACTGGGAACCATGAGGTTGTGGGTTGGATCCCCGGCCTCATTAAGTGGATTAAGGATCTGGCATTGCCGTGAGCTGTGGTGTAGGTTGCAGACGCGGCTCAGATCTGGTGTTGCTATGGCTGTGGTGTAGGCCAGCACCTACAGCGCCAATTAGACCCCTAGCCTGGGAACTTCCATATGCTGTGGGTGCGGCCCTAAAATGACAAAAAGATGGGGGAAAAAAAAGATGACTACCATTGCAGCAGTAGCTCTTAGACAGATCAGGAAATTCACTATGTTGCTTTAGAACCTTCTTTAATGGCACCTTCCCCCATGGAGGGAACTCGGTCCTTCTTCCTCTGGATCTCCACACAGTAGCTATTCCAGAGTTCTCCATATAGTGAATAAACAATAAGTGATATCACATGTACTGTTTGGTCTCCCATCTTTCTCATCTCTCAGCAATTTAGACTCCACATAATCAGGAAATAGAGGAGCACCTTTTACTGTGCCTTCTTCCTCCAATAGTTCAAGTGCATCCTTCCAGTCTTAAAGCCTATCGAACAGGCCAGAAGTCCCCAGATTTCTCACCATCTGTACAAAAGAGACCAACCTTTCTGCTATATATAATGTTTTTTTTCAAGGGAGGGATCATGTGAATCTAGATGTTGGGTGTTATAGTTTTTTACCAATGATAGCCATTACCATTTGTGCTACATTTTACATTTTTAAAGTGCTTTGAGTTAACAGAGGAAAGTAAAGGGAAAGAACACACTGACTTAGCATTGTAAACAGTGTAAAGTCAAAAACACCTGTGTGCAAATCCTGGCACTGCTATGTCCTAACTGTGATCTTGGGTTAGTTACTTCTCTTTGAGATTCTGTTTTCTCAATTTTAAAATAGAAATAATATCTTCATACCAACCTTGTAAGGCTGTTGCAAGGGTTAAATGAGGTAATACACTGAAATCCTCTAGTGTAGTGATGGACACAAAGCTGAAGTTAGGGGGTCTGTAAATTATTATTATGTCTATGATCCACAAAGACAGAGCAAAAGAATCATCCTATAAAGCAGTAATTAAGATGAATTTTTTTTGGAAATTTACATTTTCTAAATCTTTCTCAGTGTCTGTTTTTGAAAATGTGGTGTATATTTCAATCCCTATACATCATAAATGCATCATATTCTATTTTCTTACTGTATTGCATGGGCTTAATTAGTAGATTGAGTATTGTTAGGATTCCAAATCATTTAAAGCCTCCATGTATCCAGGTAGTACCCTTATCTTTCTCCTTAAACCCTTGTGTGCGTATGATTTAAAAAATTAAATATATATGAGTGTATGTATGTGTGTGCATAGAGAAACACAGAGACATAGGAACAATCTTATAAGAATTCAAAATGTTATATTTGGAGTGCCAGATTACAATTTTTAGTATTTAAAGTTGAAGGCAAGTAAAGTAGAAACTGTACTGTGTCTTAGATTAGACAAGGCCTCACACAGTCATCTAATTTAACTCCTGTTCCTGATCCCACCCCCTCAGTAGAGAATTACATATGACACATTCCTGACATACATTCATCTAGCTTGTGTTTAAATATTCCAAATGATACTACGATCAGTGCTTTACAGTGTAGCCTGTCCCTTCTCCATGGACTTTATGGGCTCTTCTGGGGATTCCATGAGGCAGATAAGTTAGCAGTGGACTGTAGTGCTGTGTACCAAAATCTTACCTATTATAATTACCTTGTGGTTGGACCACTGTAATTACTAGGAATTTATTTCTTATATTGAACTCTAAGCTGATTCCTGGGTCCTATCTTTGCTCTATAAAACATATCAGACCAAATGTAATCCAATATGATTTCAGTTTTCTTAAATTTACTAAGGCTTGCTTTGTGGGACAGCATGTGATCTATCCTGGAGAATGTTCCACCTGCACTTGAAAAGAGTGTGTATTCTTCTGCTTCCGGATGGAATGCTCTATAAATATCAATTAAGTTCATCTGGTCTAATGTGTCATTTAAAGCCTGTGTTTTCTTATTGATTTTATGCCTGGTTGATATGTCCATTAATGTAAGTGCAGTGTTAAAATTCCCTTCTATTGTTGTATTACTGTCAGTTTCTTCTTTTATGGCTGTTAACGTTTGCCTCATATATTGAGGGATTCCTATGTCGGGTACATATATATTTACATTTGTTATAGCTTCTTCTTGGATTGATTCCCTGATCATTATGTGATGTCCTTCTTTCTCTCTTGTAACAGTCTTTATTTTAAAATCTTTTTTTCTGATATAAGTGTTGCTACTCCAGCTTCCTTTTAATTTCTGTTGGCACAGAATACCTTTTTCCATCCCCTCACTTTCAGTCTGTATGTGTCTATAGATGTGAAGTTGACCTCTTGTAGACAGCATATATACAGGTCTTGTTTTTGTATCCATTCAGCAAGTCTATGTCTTTGGTTGGAGCATTTAATGTGTTTACATTTAAGGCAATTTATCTATCTATCTATCTATCTATCTATCTATCTATCTATATTCCTATTGACATTTTGTTAGTTGTTTTGGATTTATTTTTGTAGGTCTTTTTTCTTTTCTCTTTCTTCTTTTGTTCTCTTGTGATTTGATGATTATCTGTCATTGTTATTTTTTATTCCTTTTTCGTTTTTCTGTGTTTATCTATTACGGACTTTTGGTTTGTGGTTACCATGAGGTTTTTGTATAGGAGTCTGTATTTATGCATGCTTGTTTTAAACTGCTGATCTCTTAATTTCAGACATATTTTAGGTACCCTGTATTTGTACTCTCCTCCCCTCATGATTACTCTTTTTGATATTATATTTTACATTTAATTTTGTTGTATATCCCTTAACTGCTCATTGTGGTTACAACTGATTTTTACAATTTTTGTCTTTTAATCTCCCTATTAGCTTTGTATGTGAATGATTTCCTACCTTTATTGTATGTTTGCCTTTACTAGTGAGCTTTTCCATTTTGTTATTTTTTTGTTTCTAGTTGTAGCCTTTTCTTTTCTGCCTAGAGAAGTTCCTTTAACATTTGTTGTAAAGCTGGTTTGGTGGTGCTGGATTCTTTTAGCTTTTGCTTGTCTATAAAGCTTTTGATTTCTCCGTCAGTTCTGAATGAGACCTTGCTGGGTACCATATTCTTGGTTGTAGGTTTTTCTCTTTCATCGCTTTATGTATATCATGTCACTTCCTTCTGGTCTGCAGAGTTTCTGGTGAAAAATAGGCTAATAGCCTTATGAGAATTTCCTTGAATGTGATTCGTTGCTTTTCCCTTGTTGCTTTTAATATTCTCTTTATCATTAGTTTTTATGAATTTGATTACTATGTGGCTCGACATGTTCCTCCTTGGATTAATCCTGCATAAGACTGTACTTCCTGGACTTGAGTGACTATTTCCTTATCCTGGTTAAGGAAGATTCCAGCTATTATCTCTTCAAATATTTTCTCAGGCCCTTTATCTCTCTCTTCTCATTCTGAGACCCCTGTAATGCAAATATTAGCATGTTTGATGTTTTCCTAGAAGTCTCTTAAACTGTCCTCATTGATTTTCATTCATTGTTCTTTTTCCTGTTCAGTGCCAAGTGGTTCCCTACTCTGTCTTCCAGCTCACTGATCTGTTCTTCTGATTCATTTAGTCTACTACTGCTTCCTTCTAGTATATTTTTTCATTTTGCTTATTGTGTTCTTTCATTCTGTTTGGTTGTTCTCTATTTTTTTTATTCTTTATTAAAAACTTCTAATTTCTCACTCTGTACACCCATTCTCCTCCTGAGTTCTTTGATCATCTTTATGATCATTACTCTGAACTCTTTCTCATGTAGATTGCCTATCTCCACATCATTTAGTTCTTCTTCTGGGGTTTTATCTTATTCCTTAGTCTAAAACATATTCATCTGTCACCTCATTTTGTCTAAATTGCTATTTATATTTTTATGTTTGTGGTATGTTGGTTGTGTTTCATAACCTTGGAGAAGTGGCCCTCTGGAGGAAACATCCTGTGCATCCCAGCAGTGTACTCCCCTCTCATCACCCAAGGGTCAGGGGCCAGCCAGTCCCAAGTAGTGTCTGGTCTGTTTTTGTGGACTCATTCTGCAGGCTGTGGGACTATATTATTCTTGCTTCTGGTATCGGCAACCTGGTGGATGAGGCTTGTCTAGAGGCTTATACAGGCTTCTTAGTGGGAGGAGACAATACCTGCCCCCGGTGTGTGGAGCTGAGTCTCAGTCTTCTTGTGGGAAGGGCCATGTCTAGTGCCAGCTTGGGGCTCAAGAAGTCTTTAGGCCACCTCTCTGCTGATAGGTGGGGCTGTGTCCCCACCCAGTTGTTGTTTGGCCTGAGGCATCCCAGCACTGGAGCCTATAGGCTGTTGGGTGGGGCTTGGTTGTAGTGCCAAAGTGTCAGCCTTAGGGAGAGCTCGCACTGATGACTGCTCCCCAATATATCCACCACCAGTGTCTATATCTCCAGCATAGGCCATAGCCTTCCCTGCCTTCCAAGGAGACTCTCCAAGACAAGCAGTGGGTCTGACCCAGGCTTCTATCAAATTATTGCTTTTGCCTTTGGTCCTGTGAGATTTTGTGTGCACCCTTTTAGGGTGAAGTCTCTATTTTCCCCAATCCTGTGGAGCCCCTGCAGTCAAGCCCCACTGGCCTTCAAAGCCAAATGCTCTGGGGATTCCTCTTCCCAGTGCCAGACCCCTGGGCTGGGGGGCTTGATGTGGGGCTCAGAACTTTCACTCTAATCTCATTGTAGTTCCATCTTTATGTCTTTAGCTGTAGAGGATCTTTTATGGTAGGTTTAACTCCTTTTCAATGATGGTTGTTCTGCAGATTATTGTGATTTTGGTGTGTTTGTGAGAGGAGGTAAACTTAGGGTCCTTCTACTCCATCATCTTGGCCACTCTCTTGGTAATTGTTTTTGAAACTCAGTTCTATCATCAAGTAAGTTTATTCTCCAGCTTTGTCTTATCTACAGTTGTAATAAGCAAGCCTGTTATAATTTCATCCAAAAATCATAGAATGAAAGATTGAACAGGACACGGGAGAGTAGGGAGCCTTATAGCAACTATTAGAGACCTCTGGCCAAATTGTTGTCAATCCATTCATCACTGCTCTTTGAGCACCACTCTTCAACAAATTAGGTATACACCTAAAATGAAGTTATCATCTAACCAATGTTTATCCATCTTTTTATAAGGCAATTGTGAAATATTTGCTGTAAAGCTATCATTCTAGTATCGTTTTCAAAGAAAGTCTTTTCTTAACCAGACATGTTCTTAACACTGGATTCTCTGGTCATTGCTTACTTTCCTAAGTGCTTATACATCACCTGGTTAATAAGCCATTCTTGGTAGCCAACAATGATAGCCAACAAGCTCAGCAAGCTGTCATTTAAAAAAAATAAGTTTCACCTCCCTTTGAAAAAGAAAGCAGAGAAAAGCCTAAGAAAACTGGTACATGTGGCCATAAGAGTGCTTTTGAAGCACCACTGCAGTCAAACCTAGACCAAGGAAAATTATACATGAAGACTGTTTGTAAACACTTAACTTGGCATAGGATTCTCAGTGGGAGTGGGAGGAGGGGAATGAGGGGTTGGTTAGAGCTACCTGGAGTTAAAAGGATGATTTTCTTTATCAGAAACAGAGCTAGTTTGACTCTGAGTCAAACTTGAGGTCCTCATGTTTAAATATTACATTGTTCTCTGTCTCTCCCTCTCTATCCCCCTTTAATTAATGTATCCATCTGTTTTTCTGGTACTGAGGGGAGGCTTATAGGTTGGTAATTACAGAAATGTCCCTGGGCTCCTATTTTGAAAATGTGCTCCACATTCATGACCTTCCAGGCTCAGGTAACAGTTGCTCTTTTCTGGGATTCTGTTGCTTATTGTTGTTGACACCTGTTATTCCCTCCTGCTTCAGTCAAGCCAGGAATTTATTTCCCTAGAGTTTCCAAGAGTACTCCTCAGTGAATATGACCCTTTGCTTAGATGTCCCTGACCCCTTATTAGAAAATGATTATAACCTAGGGCCTCCAGGACTAAATTCAGATCCAAAATTCCCATCCATCAGAAAGGAGATGAGGGAAGGCAAATGTATCCAGCATACCATATCTTTAGGAAATGCTCATTAGAGAGAATGAAAAGAGCCCAGAGTGTCAAAGGGATGAGTAAATGGAGGTAAGGATGAGAAGTTTGCAAGCTTGGAACACCGTTGCCAGTAGTTGGCTAAGTGGCTCCTTCTCCTTAGTCAGAAGGCATATGTTTTCCTTACAGGGTAATCTCCTGAAACCTTCCATGAAGTTCCTACAAGACCTGATCTTAACTTTCCTGTTCAGTACTGTCTCCCACTCTGTCTCCACTATCATGGTCATAGCAGTTTTTAAATCAAAATTATAAATTTAAAACAAGTGGTTGGGCCCAAAACACTTTTTTACTTTTTAATTTATCCATATGTAAAAACTTAGCAAAGGTATAAAGATGAAGTCTCATTCAATGGATCATTTTTCTTATAGTTCCCATTTAGCAGCACTTACCAAATGTCAGCATTTTGTTGAGTGCTTGATGGGTGTTATGCCACAGGCTCTATGTTGCAGCCCCATTTTACAGAGGAGGAAACTAAGCCCCAAGAGGTTAATTAATTAACACAAGGTACTATAGCAAGTAAGTGATAATCATGGGACTCAAACCCAAGTCTGTATATGACTCTAGACCCTAAGCTCTTAACCATCATTGTGTCTACCTTTAAGGCCATTTTATCATGAGTGCATAGAATGCTGAGAAAGGCAGATAACTCTTTGTTAGGATGAATTTTAGCATTATCAGACACTCCCTTACTGCTCTTCACTCAGATCAGTACCCTCACAGATGTCCAATCTCATGTGTACTTGCCCCTTTGGTTTAGCTCATTCTGTTCTCTTTCCACACCCTTCACTTACCCTTTAACCTCTTCCTCCTCTCTGCCAGTGAGATTATACCTATCCTTTAAGAGCTTAATTAAATTCCATTTCTTTTGTGAAGACTTCCCTCACTGACTTCTCCCCTCTGCATGCCCCTACAGCATTTGTGACAACTTCAACATTTAACATTATGCATTATTTAGTGTTCATGACTCTCTTTGAGGTCAGAAATCATGTTTTGTAATTTTTGTATATCTCCACATCACCTTGCACACAGTCAGTCTTATAGATGTTTGATAAATATTTGCTTTGATCCTGGTAGATACATACTGATCAGTTGAATTCATTGTGTAATATGTATTTTCTCAGAGAGTTCTCCTACCAACTCTTCCCACTGTGAGAAATTACACCTATGCCAGAAGTCTTCAAATGAATGTAAAATTACTTTGCAATAGCTAGACACAGTACTAAAATCTCTTATCTTTAACTTGTACTCTTGATAACACCTAACAACTAGTATAACAAGACAGTTGAAAAAGTGTATTGGTGAACTAACTGAAGCAGTCAAGGTGTTGATTCTAGTGTCAGTTCTGGCACATAAGACCTGGGACAAGTCCTTAAGTTCTGTAAGCTCTAGTTTCCTTATCTAATAAGTGGGAATAATAATACCTATTTTCCCCACTTAGGGGGTTGTTCGGTAAGAAAATACATTTATTGGCATGTTTTGTAAAATATAAAGCACTATGCAAAACTGGGCTATTAGAATATCATATTTTCTAAACATGTTTAATTATCTGGGAAAGAGAGCCATGGTTATCAATTATTTAGAAGTAATTCCATCACTTCATATGGGAAGGACTCCAGCTTAGTCCTCAAAGCAAGTGTTAGGCTTGGCACAGGGTTTCTGTGAGTTGACCAGGATTCCTTCAGTGATAGAATCATATGTTCCTGATCTAAAAATTGACCAGTGTGGGCACAAAGAGGAAACCACTTTGTTTTCACTAGGTAATAGGGCAGCTCTCTCTGGCTGCACCATTGGGGCCTTTTGTGATAGTACTTGCTTGCTGTGCTGCCCATGGGGTGAGTTAATGAACCACTAGAGAGCTGCTCTGAATTAAAAAGGTCATACCTGACATGAGCCATTTCAGCACAAACATCCTGTTCTTTTCCTCTCTTCAAGGGGGAGGTTTTATTTAAGACCATCTGTGATTTACCGAAAACTTAAATTGTGTGGATGGCAGAATGGCCCTTGCAAATAAATGTCAGGAGAGAAAACCCACCAGGAATTGCAGGATCATAAAATGTGAGACGTGAAAGACCCTTTAAGGATTATTGAATCCAACCTCCTCACCTCACAGGTGAGGAAACTAACATCCAAAGAGAGGAAGTGACTTATTCAAGATCATGCAGTAAACTTAGTGACAGAGCTGACACTAGAAGCCAGGTTTCCCCAAGTCTTCACGCTTCTTGTTCACTGTACTTTACATCCCTTCATTTAAGTTAGACTTTAGCAATTTGTTAAGTAGTGATAGCAATTTTAGTGTCATTCTCTACATTCCCAATTTAGAGGAAAAGCTACATCTAATCTACTAGCCAGGAATAGTTGGAATGTCCCATCCCTATGTATTCAGCATCAAGCACTTACAGGTTTTAGGGAGATCAGTTTGCCCATCATAAAATTTCTGCCATCTCCATAGAGTAGTCAAGCAACCATATCACACCTACATACTACACAATATTTCTAAGTTGTTTAAATAGTCAGGAAAATGAATAGGTATCAGCTCCATAAGCAGCTGGGTGGCATGGCTGGGTAGAATGTCAGAGTAAAAACCGAGAGTAAATTCAATTTCAAGATAACTGACAGGGCTCTCAAACAAGTCACTGAATCTGCCGCTGTCAGATGAAAACCATGCTACCAGCAGCACAGCTGTGTTCCCTGTCTAGTCTTCCCTGATGCCTCTAGACCACACCTCAGTCAGCACCTTAACTCCAACCCCCACTCCCTCTTGAACCTTAGAAACACTGTCCGTCAAATATTCTTGATTCTCTTGAAGGACCTTTTCCTGATTCCCCTTCCTTTTCTCCACCTTAGCCAACTCTCCACTCTTCTGAGTGGTCTTTTGTAGTGGGCTTTTCCATTAGTGCTCTGGGCTATCCGCATGTCCTAAGATTCTATCATTAATATTTGGTACTACATGTCAGATTTTCCCAGATTAGGAATTCAGGACATCTAGCTCTGCTGTCACCCTAAGTCCTGAGTATCTGGCTCTGGTTCCCTGGATTCTGTACCTAATACATTCTGTTCCTAGGTGACTTCCTTGGAGTGGCCAGACCATCCACTAAGTGTGATTGAATAATACTTTAGATAGCAGGAGCAGGCTGATCTGGAAATTATGTAATTTGGAAGCATTTCGTCTTTGTGCATCTGTGTGTGTGTGTGTGTGTGTGTGTGTGTGTGTGTGTGTGTGTGTGTGTTTGTAAGCAATAATTTAATCCCCCTTACTTTGAAAAGAAGTGGAAAATATTCTTTATAAACTGAATATGTCAAACTGCTTTAAGAAACCACAGCACTGCTTGTAACTTAGGACAAATCCAAACCCATGAACTAAATCCACAGTTAACCTTGTTCTGCTGCTCTTCTGCGAGTCAGGGGTGCTGTCTGTGACTAGGAGTGGCTACACATCTTTAGCTAGAACTTCCTTTTTTCCTCCTTGTGTGTTTTGCTTCAGCTATGTAAGTCTTTTAAACTCCTAAATTAAGGTGTTGTTGAACATTTTAAGACACCTTAAAAGCTTTCCTGTTGAAAGACTATACTAATCCATCTCCTCAGAAAACTGCTTCATAGAGTGTGTTAATACTGGAGAGCTATAGGAAGCGCTGATTCTTTTGGGCTCTCTAATTCTAGCTAAAGTCACTCAGTTGGCAACTGTGAATTCTTCAACCCTTTTGAGTCACCTGGGGGACTTCTGTGGCCATGGCTTTATCTATGGCAGATCTAGCGTTCACTGTTGCGGGCAGGGTGGCTTTATATAAAACATGTGTCAGGAATGGAGTAGGAAAATTCTCAAACCAAACAGCAAAAAATAGGAAGTTCCAATGATGTCTCCAAGCCATTTTGATCTCGACTAGTTTTTTAACCTGCATTGACATGGAAGAACAGAGGAAACAAGACTAATACTCAAGGCACATGGGACTTGATCCTCCTCTATTCGGCACTCTAGAACAGAGGTCAGTAAACTCTAGCCTGTAGGTGAAATCCAGCCTGCTCTCTGTTTCTATAAATGAAATTTCATTGGAACATAGTAAACAGTTGTTTACATGTTATTCCTGGCTGCTTTAGCACTACAGAGTGGTGCAGTTATGACAGAGGTTACAAGGCCCACAAAGCTTAAAATATTTACAATCTGGGCCTTTACAGAAGTTTTGCCAACCTCTGCTGTAGATTAAAAACTGAGGCTCGGGAATTCCCAGGTGACTCAGTTGGTTAAAGATCTGGTATTGTCACTGCTGTAGCTCAGGTCACTGCTGTGGCACTGGTTCAATCCCTGGCCTAGGAACTTCTGCATGCCTCAAGTGCAGCCGAAAAAAATATATATAAAATAAAAAAATTAAAAAAAAAAACAAACTGAGGCTTGAATGGAAATATAAAGCTTGCTTGGATTGCAATTTCAGGTGAAAGTAATTTGTAAATTATAGAGCTACAATCTGTAACACTTTTTAAAAAAATAATTTTTCCATGTATGCTTTTTAAAAATTCAGACAGTAAAGAAAGATGGAAAATCACAATCGCAGCACCCAAAGAGAATACCT